>JASKMD010000014.1:936095-1330841 GCA_030144725.1 Haematococcus lacustris | reverse complement strand
GCAGGACCCTGTGGCACAGGACCCTGTACAGGGTCGGTAGGACCCGGTACAGGGTTAGGTAACTTTTCAAATAGTTATAACATCGCAGCAACTTTGAGTTTTTCAATGATTACAACGGCGATGAGTCGGCCTTTCCTGGGGCTATCTGCAGTATGCCTCCCGGGAAGAAATGACGTAGGCGACTTCCGGCCTTAACCAGCGCGAGTGTTAGTGAGATGTAGCCACCCCTCATCACCCTCTTCTCTCCGCCCTTTTGCTCCCTACCTCCTTTCTGCTAGTGAGTGGCTACAGGCTACAAGTAGTGGGTGGCTTCATTTGACTTGTGGCTACAGGTAAGGAATGAGTGGCTACCAGCATGTGGCTAACACCCGTTTCCTAGCTTGATCTCCTAACCCACGTGCACGCCCCTTGGCTGCAGGTCTGATGGGCACCTCCCCTCCCTACCCCACGTCCCTTTACAACCACCACCTCCCAGATTGTCAATACACTTCCTCCCGCCTCCCCTCCCTGCCTTCCCTCGAGCCTTCCCTCCTCAATCCTCCTCCCTTCTCCCCATCACCTCCCAAGCAACCTCCCCCCTTCTCCCTGTCACCTCCCCCTGACATCCCAGCCCCCTCCCTTACCCAAGCAGCCAGAAGAGAGACCACCCCACCCTTGACGCTCCACCCTACTCTGGTGGGATGATCAGCCAACAACGCCGCTCAACCCGTGTGGCATAGAGGGCAGCTGCCGCCCCCCAAGAGCAAGCCCAGCCCCAGACATGCAAAGCCAAGTCACATCATTGACGTGGTCTGGGGTTTGCAGGTTGTGTGACGACTACAATAGTAGTGCAATAGCAACGATGAATGAAGTGGCATAAGGCTGACGATAGTGCAGTGGATGCTGTGGGTCACACCCTAGCCATAGGTCACACTTTGGTCATAGGTTACAAACTGAACCATGCACTGAATGCACTGAACCATGCACTGAAAACACTGAACCATGCACTGAAAACACTGAACCATGCACTGAAAACACTGAACCATGCACTGAACACACTGAACCCTAGCACTGAATGCACTGAACTATGCACTGAACACACTGAACCCTAGCACTGAATGCACTGAACCATGCACTGAAAACACTGAACCATGCACTGAACACACTGAACCATGCACTGAAAACACTGAACCATGCACTGAAAACACTGAACAATGCACTGAACGCACTGAACTCTAGCACTGAACGCACTGAACCATGCACTGAATGCACTGAACCATGCACTGAAAACACTGAACCATGCACTGAAAACACTGAACCATGCACTGAACACACTGAACCCTAGCACTGAATGCACTGAACCATGCACTGAAAACACTGAACCATGCACTGAACGCACTGAACCCTAGCACTGAATGCACTGAACCATGCACTGAATGCACTGAACCATGCACTGAATGCACTGAACCATGCACTGAAAACACTGAACAATGCACTGAACGCACTGAACTCTAGCACTGAACGCACTGAGCCATGCACTGAAAACACTGAACCATGCACTGAACACACTGAACCCTAGCACTGAATGCACTGAACCATGCACTGAAAACACTGAACCATGCACTGAAAACACTGAACCATGCACTGAAAACACTGAACCATGCACTGAAAACACTGAACCCTAGCACTAAATGCACTGAACCATGCACTGAAAACACTGAACCCTGCACTGAAAACACTGAACCATGCACTGAAAACACTGAACAATGCACTGAACGCACTGAACTCTAGCACTGAACGCACTGAGCCATGCACTGAAAACACTGAACAATGCACTGAACGCACTGAACCCTAGCACTGAACGCACTGAACCATGCACTGAATGCACTGAACCATGCACTGGATGCACTGAACCATGCACTGAAAACACTGAACCATGCACTGAACACACTGAACCCTAGCACTGAACACACTGAACCCTAGGACTGAACACACTGAACCCTAGCACTGAACACACTGAACCCTAGCACTGAAAACACTGAACCCTAGCACTGAATACACTGAACAAAACGCCACGGATCACTGAGCCCCAACCTTTTTGGGCCTGATTCCTTTTGGGTTGGATTGCTTACATTACAAGCTACCAATGTGCAAAGTTTTGGGCCTGGCTGCTAATTCCTACGAGTGACCCGGTGCATGGTCCTGTGTACCTGATGAGTGTTGATATTATATTCATTCCTTGCATCCCTATGTGATAGAACCCTGCTAGGATTCCTTCATCGCTTGTGTTTGGTTCTGTTGACCCCGTTTGGATGCTTTTGCCTATGTGTGCCAGGACCCTGTACAGGGTCCTACGATGAGTGCCTTCCCACACATGGTCCTGGCACCACACCACAGGGTTCTGGCTCACAGGGTCCTGGCACCTCACCACAGGGTCCTGGCACCACAGGGTCCTGGTACCTCACCACAGGGTCCTGGCATCACACCACAGGGTCCTGGCACCTCACCACAGGGTTCTGGCCCACAGGGTCCTGGCATCACACCACAGGGTCCTGGCTCCATACCACAGGGTCTTGGCCTACAGGGTCCTGACACCTCACCACAGGGTCCGGGCCTGAAGGGTCCTGGTACCACACCACAGGGTCCTGGCACCGCAGGGTCCTGGCACCACACCACAGGGTCCTGGCCCACAGGGTCCTGTCACCATACCACAGGGTCCTGGTACCTCACCACAGGGTCCTGGCACCACAGGGTCCTGGCACCTCACCACAGGGTTCTGGCCCACAGGGTCCTGGCACCACACCACAGGGTCCTGGGACCACACCACAGGGTCCTGGCACCACACCACAGGGTCCTGGTACCTCACCTCATGGTCCTGGCACCACAGGGTCCTGGCACCTCACCACAGGGTTCTGGCCCACCGGGTCCTGCTGCACACTCACAGGGTCCTGCTGCACACCCACAGGGTCCTGGCACCACGCCACAGGGTCCTGCTGCACACCCACAGGGTCCTGGCTCACAGGGTCCTGGCACCTCACCACAGGGTCCTGTTGCACACCTACAGGGTCCTGGCACCTCACCACAGGGTCATGGCACTTCTGGGTCCTGCTGAACTAAAAGAGGTACCTATACGTCTCAGTGCGGTACCACCCTTGTGTTATTTATGCAGCGCAAATGCAACAGTGTTGGATGTCAGTTCAGATCCCATCAGAAGGCTCATAAGGCTCCGTGTCTGGCACCATCTGTCCAGCTTGGCCCCTCCTGTTCCACTCCGCTGTCATGGATGTGATGGTTCCCCCTTGAGTTGGCTGGAACACCCCTTCGAAGACGGGGCCAAGCTGGGACACATTGACGGTAGTGTTGTCAGCCGGCTGACCTGTCTTGGCAAAGCCATACAGCCTGGCGCCGCAGGAGTTTGGCCTGCCTGCTGTCCCTGCATGCACGGTGTTGCCTCGGAACAGCACCAGCTGGCCTGCCTTCACCTTCACCAGGGTGCCCTCCCGCAGCACTGCGTGGGCGGCCACGGCTCCCAGGCTGTGCAGGTCCGGCTTGCCGTTCTTGAAGTAAGGCGCTGCCTGCTCCATGAGCAAATGGCTGTACATGTAGGCCACCAGGTCAAAGTCCTGGCAGGCCAACAGGAAGACCAAGCCGTCGTCCTGGTCCGCAGCCACCGGTTTGAAGTCCGTGTGGGGGGCCTGGGGCGGGGCTGCCTGCTGCGCTGGCTCAATGAGCATTTGTTGCTCCTCCCCCTCTCCAATCATCTCCCTCTGGTTGACTGGGTCGTTGATGATGGATGCCAAGGCATTGAGCGGCCTGTCCATGAGGTTCCGCAGGACTGGTAGCAAGCGGGTGAAGTACTTAGTCAGGACTTCCTTGTGCTCATCCACTTGCATGTATCATTCTGGCTAGTATGGTCTGTAGTTGTGGGTTGTTGGTGTGAGCATACATTGTTGGTGTGTGCTGCATCGTACTTAGTGCTGGTGCCAAGTACTGAAATCATGTCACGTCTTACCTTGGCTTTGTCCTCATCGGTCAGCTGAGAGTTGACAGCTGTGTAGGTAATGAGGGTTTTGAGGCTGAGGTCTAGCGTCCCCTTGACTGTCTTGGCTAACAGCACCTGCAGCCTCTGACCAGTGGCATACAGCGTGGTGTACAGTGTTTCCTGCTTCGCTGTCTTGTGCTGCTTCACAGAGTGGAAGATCATGCTGCAGTACACCCGGGTGATGTAGATGATGGCTGCAATCACTTTCAACTCTGGAAGGACGTCCTGGGGCAACTGATACACAGCCAACCCTTCGGCCTGAGCTGCGTTCCTGCATTGAGCCTCCTGGCCTGGCTTGAAGACATTGCGCGTGTACTCTTTGTACGTTGGCTGCTTGAACACCTTGCCCTGCACGTGCATCAAAAGTGATTGTATGAATTTGGGTTGTTGCAGCTTCAGATACGTTGCCTTTCACGCACCTTCATGTTTATGGGGAAGTTCCAAGCGTGTATTGGCTGGGTGAACACTTCCGTGCCAGCCTGCGTGTACCCAGCGTCTGGATATGTAAATGTCTGAAGGATCAGTATTTGCTCTGTTGGATCAACAGTGGATCCCTGCAGGGTCCTGTTGTACACCCACAGGGTCCTTCACCACGCCACAGGGTCCTGGCACCACACCACAGGGTCCTGCTGCACACCCACAGGGTCCTGGCACCTTACCACAGGGTCCTGGCACCACAGGGTCCTGCTGCACACCCACAGGGTCCTGCTGCACACCTACAAGGTCCTGGCACCACGCCACAGGGTCCTGCTGCACACCCACAGGGTCCTGGCTCACAGGGTCCTGGCACCACACCACAGGGTCCTGCTGCACACCTACAGGGTCCTGGCACCTCACCACAGGGTCCTGGCACCACAGGGTCCTGCTGCACACCCACAGGGTCCTGCTGCACACCTACAGGGTCCTGGCACCACGCCACAGGGTCCTGCTGCACACCCACAGGGTCCTGGCTCACAGGGTCCTGGCACCACACCACAGGGTCCTGCTGCACACCTACAGGGTCCTGGCACCTCACCACAGGGTCCTGGCACCACAGGGTCCTGCTGCACACCCACAGGGTCCTGCTGCACACCTACAGGGTCCTGGCACCACGCCACAGGGTCCTGCTGCACACCCACAGGGTCCTGGCTCACAGGGTCCTGGCACCACACCACAGGGTCCTGCTGCACACCTACAGGGTCCTGGCACCTCACCACAGGGTCCTGGCACCACAGGGTCCTGTTGCACACCCACAGGGTCCTGCTGCACACCTACAGGGTCCTGGCACCACGCCACAGGGTCCTGCTGCACACCCACACATTTACCTGTGAGCTTGAGGGCCCTGCTCCTCCTGCCGCCATGTTGTTGACGAGCTCCTGCGATTCAGGTAGTTCCAAGGTACATTATCAACCATCCAGGTAGCTACGAGGTACACTGTCTACTGTCTTCTGCCCATTTCTTGCTGTGGATCTTACCTTGAGACGTTGGACTTCTTGCTCCAGGTCCTGCAATACATGAACAGCATATGCCCACATGTTATGTTTATACACTTATGCACTTATACACTTATACACTTTATACACTTATACACAATGAACTGGCCTTACGTATGTTGAAGTCTTTCAAGCTTGGCACGTGTACAATCGTGTGGCAGGATTGTACACGTATACTATAGTTTGGCTTCATGCAGCATCTCATGAGATTGACATATCGTCACAAGACGTGTGCAACGCGGGCAAGGACAACAAGGCCAACAACAAGTACTGCCCAGGCTACACCTACCCGAAGATAACACGGTGAGGTCAGGGGAAAGGGTGTGGATTAAGCAATGCATGCATGGCGCAATTCACATGTTGTTGGTGTGGGTCAAGGATGCCTTAATGTGCATGCATGGTAGGTCTGAGTGGCTCGCCCACAAGGATGACAAGTGCTACTACTGCGAGACGCCTCGCTTCTTTGAGAGCAAGAAAAAAGGTGAACCAATCTACATGGGCATGGTGAAACTCTATTGACACTTGTAGAGGTATAAATGGGTTGTATGCTGTCCCTTGCTTGGTATCAGGGAGCCCACAGGAGGTCACCTTGAAGCCTCGGTGGAGCATGTCTCTGTTCGGCTGGAACACAGTGGTGAAGAACATCATGGAGCGCAAGGACGTGATGACCTGGTTCAGGCGAGCTCGGGGCGTGGACCCACCTCCTGGCTCTTTCCGGGCAAGTGAGTAGGCTTGGGTTGACCTAGGCATAGAATTGACCGCATAGCCAGTTGATTGGTACAGTGTCATGCACCATACCATGTGATGTTGTTTGGCAGGCCCTGCATGGCGAGAGATGCAGCCCAAGCTACCAGAGGTTGTGGCCACCTCCCCCAACACAGCCCACTTCATGATTGGGGTTGACTGGATGACCATGGGCAAGAACGGCACCTGGTCAGTGGGTGTGATCCTGTTGAGGCTGCTGGATGTGCCGGCTGAGGTGGGCGGCAAGCGGGCGTGCAGCTCAGTGTTGGCCGTCATCAACGGGGGGAAGCACCAGTCTCACCTGACAGGCTACATGAAAGCCATCTGCCAGGAAGTCAGCAAGCACATCGAGGGCCCGGGTGACCTGGGTGTGATAGTGGAGCCACACCCAGGCCCACGTGTTGATGGTGTGGCTCCTGCCCGTGTTGAGCCTGTCCGCATCCATGGAGTCCCAGTGGTATCGATCGCTGATACCCCAGCCACGTGAGTGAGACAAAGGCCAACAGCTTGCACCAAACATGGTTCCACCACCTCCCAGTCCAATCTATCCCTATACAACTTGTACCCTGCCATGTACCATCCACAAACATATGACACCCATTAAGGCCACAATTGCGTGATTGTGTGCATGTAGAGCCACCTTGACCAGGGGCATGGGCCACAGCGCCCTGAAGATGTGCTACAACTGCAACATCAGCAAGCCACCCAACCCCCCTACAGAGAAAGCGCCCCTTGGCTACGACTCGCCAACGCTGCAGACCCTACCAGGCTCCAACCGGGAGGTATGGAGCACTTGACACAACACCAGCATGGGCTATTGAAATCAGACACGAGGATCCCTAGGCACACACCATCCTTGCTTGCGGTGGTGGACTGCAGGAGTATGTGCTCATCTATGACGTGCGCATGAAGTTCACCCACGGAGAGATCATGGACCGAGGTGCCCCCTTCATCCATGGGTGGTCTCAAGGCGACCCTAGGGTGGTGGGCTGCCACGCCCAGCCCCTCCTGCCCCTGCTGCTGCAACACCTGGACGCCCGGTTGGCCCACCTGGTGCCTGTGTACCACAGCTTCATGTATGGCTTGCTGAAGCACCAGCTGGATTGGTTCATGAGTGCAGATGGCCTTCACATTAATGTGCGGCGTGAGATAGTGAAGCGTGGAGCAGCCATTCAATCCCCATCTGACTTGGGACGGGACCTGGGCGACCTCGCCAACCGCACGTAAGCCATAAGCATGTAGTGCAGTATGTCATAATCATATCACGACTGACAGGCAAAGATGCAGACTATGCAAGGTGCATGTCATGACACGCTTATGATTGCACTGGTGCTGCAATGCTCATGTCATCATGCAGTGGATGGCGCATGGAGGACTACAAGCACTGGTATGTGCACTTCTCACCCATCGTGTTGCGGGGCAACCTTTTGCCAGAGCCCTACCGTGGGTTGTGGACAGCCTTGGAGGGCGCTATGCTGTACTACTTGACACCTGGTAATTTACAGACCAGCATCTACAGGCACGGTCCCACTGCATGATGACTAACATATATCTAACAATGAGGAATTGTCTGCCCAATTCAGGCTCGGAGAACAGTGCCACCCCTGCGGGGATGGCGGCAGGCTATGCACATCTGAAGACCTATGCAGCCAGGTTGGAGCGCTGCCGCCGTGATCCTCTGCTTCCAGCAGCGCATGGAGACAACGAGGGCAAGCTGTCTGTGCCTACTGACCAAGTCTGCCCAAACCTCCACACAACGGGTTGCAGGTGAGAGTTTTAACAGTAGCATGCAGGCCAACCTTACCCATCAACAATACATGCATGCTGCAGGCAGACCATGCATCACATGGTATCATGGCTGTGGTGTGCACAGGCTGTTCATGCAAGAGAGCAATGTGGGCAGGACATACCTGTTTGGCGAGCTCTGGATCGAGCGAGACCTGCATGACTTGAAGTCCATCACCACCAGCGGCATTCCTGGAGCCCAGCTGGATGCCCACATTGCCATGCGGGTGGCCGGGCATAACGCCAGCAAGAGGCTGCTTGACCGGGCTGAGCCAGAGGCACAGCAGGACTACAAGGCCCGCCTGAAGGACGAGCTCACACAGGACGGGCAGCAGGCCCTGCTGCTGGGAGCGGGCAGTGCAGAGTGCCCACTGCAGAACAGCCCGGGTGCCATGATGAGGGGCTGCATGAAGGCAGTCCAGGATCTGCAGAACAGCGACGAGGCCACCCCATGGCGCACATGGCACGTCAAGCAGGTGTTCGGTGAGGTCTTAACCCAAGGGGAGGCAGAGGAGGAGGCCAAGGAGGCTCGACGGGTCGCTGTCCCTGCACCCCCGTATCCAGTGCGGTACTACCAGCGGGCAGACTGCAATGGCACCATTGTGTTCAGCAGTGTGTACAAACGCCCCTTAACCCGCAACAACACCTGGGTCAGCATCCCGTTCGAGCTCGATGACGACAAGTGGGCCATTTGGGCTGGCCATGTGCAGTTCTGGGTTCGTCTGGAGCACCCCAAGCTGCCTGGGGTGTTCCTACGCCTAGCAGTCAGCCGCATCTACTTGACACGCCCTACAACCCACCCCTCATGCTTGGCAGCAACTGGCCAGGCTGTCCCCGTGCCACAGCAGCCAGCAGGAGCTGGAGCAGCAGCTGGGGCAGGAGGTCAGGGGGGGGGACAGCCACCAGCAGACGGAGAGGCAGAAGGGGCTGCTGGGCCCAGCGGTATAGGTGGACCACAGCAGCACAGGTCAGCAGAGCGTGGCGTGGAGCAGGCAGCAGCGGAGGCAGCCAGCACAGGTGGCACCAGGAAGTCCCAGAGGCTCGCAGCCGGTGCATCACAGCGGCAGGCTGACCCCCTTCCACCTGTTGAGGACCGCCCGCAGCAGTCAGCCATGGGCAGCATGCACCAGGGCTATGGAGATCAGCATTGGTATATGTTTGACGCCACCAAGATCTTCACAGTCTTTGTGACCAGCTTTGAGGATGGGGAGGGCTACGGCCGTATGTTCTTTGTGCCAGCGCACAGCCTCAGTCGCAGCTAGTCATACATCAATCACGGTGCTGCACCTAGTAAGAACGGATGACAGAATAGATGCTCGTAATGCTGTTCCTGTTCTGTGGTTGCTGGGGCTGCGTCACTGTCATGTTGCTGCTGCTGCCACAGACACACCATCAGCAACTAGTGATAGAATGCCTTAGCTACCTAGCGGTGTGACCTGCAGGACCCTGTAGGCGTGCGGCAGAACCCTGAAGAGTAATGCCGCGGGACCTTGTAGCCGTGCGGCAGGACCCTGTAGACGTGTGTCGCAGGACCCTGTAGCCGTGCGGCAGGACCCTGTAGACGTGTGTCGCAGGACCCTGTAGGCGTGCGGCAGGACCCTGTGGACGTGTGTCGCAGGACCCTGTAGGCGTGCGGCAGGACCCTGTAGACGTGTGTCGCAGGACCCTGTAGCCGTGCGGCAGGACCCTGTAGACGTGTGTCGCAGGACCCTGTAGGCGTGCGGCAGAACCCTGTAGAGTAATGCCGCAGGACCATGTAGGCGTGCGGCAGAACCCTGTAGACGTGTGACGCAGGACCCTGTAGGCGTGCGGCAGGACCCTGTAGACGTGTGTCGCAGGACCCTGTAGCCGTGCGGCAGAACCCTGTAGAGTAATGCCGCAGGACCCTGTAGGCGTGCGGCAGAACCCTGTAGACGTGTGTCGCAGGACCCTGTAGGCGTGCGGCAGGACCCTGTATAGAAATGTCGCAGGACCCTGTAGCCGTGCGGCAGGACCCTGTAAACAAATGTCGTAGGACCCTGTAGCCGTGCGGCAGGACCCTGTAATCAAATGTCGCAGGACCCTGTAGCCGTGCGGCAGGACCCTGTAAACAAATGTCGTAGGACCCTGTAGCCGTGCGGCAGGACCCTGTAATCAAATGACGTAGAACCCTGTAGCCGTGCGGCAGGACCCTGTGGGCGAATGTCGTACGACCCTGTAGCCGTGCGGCAGGACCCTGTAAACAAATGTCGTAGGACCCTGTAGCCGTGCGGCAGAACCCTGTAGACGTGTGTCGCAGGACCCTGTAGGCGTGCGGCAGGACCCTGTAGACGTGTGTCGCAGGACCCTGTAGCCGTGCGGCAGGACCCTGTAGACGTGTGTCGCAGGACCCTGTAGCCGTGCGGCAGAACCCTGTAGACGTGTGTCGCAGGACCCTGTAGCCGTGCGGCAGGACCCTGTAGACGTGTGTCGCAGGACCCTGTAGCCGTGCGGCAGAACCCTGTAGACGTGTGTCGCAGGACCCTGTAGCCGTGCGGCAGGACCCTGTGGACGTGTGTCGCAGGACCCTGTAGCCGTGCGGCAGAACCCTGTAGACGTGGGTCGTAGGACCCTGCAGCCGTGCGTACCTTGCAGTACCTTGCAGTGCACCAGCCTGCAGAGAGTCATAACATGCAGTTGGCAGTAGCACCCAGCCTACCAGGCATAGTCTCAAGCTGATAGACACGACAAGCAGGGCAAAGTGGCATGGGGGCCAGCCCAGTAGTCATATCTTGACGTCTTTAGGCATGCACTCTCAGCTCAGCCCAGCACCAATCACGCCACACATAGCTGCTTCTCCAGCGCACAGTTCTTCTGTCGACATCGCTCTTGTTAGACTCGGTCGACGCATTTGCAGCCTAACCCACAGCGCAAGTGGAGCCCCACAGCGGAGAGCTCCCACCCTTCTACGCTTCTATGAGGAGACCACGCAGTAAGCTGTCCTCGCACCGCACCTGCAGCACAGTCGCATCGTTGCACATCCCGCATCAGGCGAGACCTCACAGCACAGTCGCACTGCCACTCCACAACCTGTTGGCATCAGCCACAGAGACGGCACATAGCACAGCTCTAGCTTCATGCATCCTGCTGGCTTCGGCCACAGAGACATCACCTACAGCCTACACTCCTGTATTCCTTGCAGAGATTAGGTAGCATCCACACATCATGGCAGCAAAGCTCCCTAGCCAGCAGCCTACCATTACGAACAAGTCGTTAGCCGCACAGCCGGCGCACAATCAAGCAGCCCAGGTGTCCCCTGAGGTAGCGCACAATCGAGCAGCCCAGGTGTCCCCTGAGGTAGCGCACAACGGCACGGGGCAAAGCGATCATGCATAGGGTTGCAGTTGCCGTACTGCTTCTCTCATGTTCACTCATGCATGGGCCACACACTATGCAGTCAGGCACACACACCTCTGCATCCAATCGATCGGGCACATACGCCTAGGCTCTTGAGCTTCGCAGCCTTGCACCTCAAGTGACCTCAAAGTGCACAGTACCAGCGTTTCCGCGTTTACGGCTGCACTGGCTGGCTAACATGCCAGTTACTACAGCAGAGCCGGGGGAGCCATATAACTCCCATGCGCACCGACCTGCATCACATGGGCATGACTGCAACCAAGCACATGACCCCGCAACCATCCACTCTGGTTAGGGACAAGGCATATGTCTGTCTACATCCCACCAACTCTGTTCTAGCATTATGCAGCCGGCATGGACCGATCACCCATTGCAACCTGCGCTGAACACAGCTACCACATCATCTGTTTCCCTGTTTCTGTCATGATGGTTTCTTCAATCAGCTTTGGAGGAGGAGGAGAACGAGACGACGGTCAGCTCAAGACTCTGATTTCATAGTTCTAGCATGGTTCACATGGAGCTCATGCATTTGCTTGTCTGTTGCATGAAGCATGCATGTTTCTGCCTGCCTGTCCGTGCATGCCTGTTTTGCCTGTTGTCGCAAGATTCTGACTGATATCAGAACTGCAAGCTCCGGGACGTAGCTTTTCGGAGTGAAGGAGAGTACAACAGTCCAGACACTCAGCTAGGATGAATGGTATGTTTGTGTTTCTTTTCTCCATGCATGATCCTGTGAGGTGTGATTTGCTTTCTACTTAAGAGGAGATCCTGCAGTGTTCGAGGCTTAGGGAGGCTTGGTTACGAGACCTCTGTGGACTGCTGATCGAATGACTGGCTCAGTGACTTAAGACTGGGAAGCGAGTTGTTTTGAGGATGAGCTGATTCTCGACGATGTAAGTACATTGCACTACCACAGCGCGAGTCGGAGGCTGTCGAACAGTATGTAGACAGTCGCAGCGGCAGCAATAGCCGCATAACTCAGCATGCCTGGCGGCTGCAGCCGACATTTATCTCTCAGCCGACCATGCATCCTGACCGCACAAACACTACTGTTACACCAGGAGACGTTGTCATAGGCCCCCGCTAGGTCCAAAAGGAGAAGCCAGGCTGGGCTGCCCCGCTGTCTGAGGAACTCCAGCAGGCTGAGGTGAAACTGCACATTGTCGCCGATGTCCCGCCCTAGGATGAAGGCTGATTGGGAAGGGGACACTAGGAGGTCACCCCCGCCATTGGCTGCACCCCTGATAACTATCCGACTGATCTTTAAGAGTTTTTCCAGCGATTCTTGCGCAGCGCTGTGCAGCTCACCAGCGCGAGGCTAGCGGGCTGCTCGGGCTGATGTGCACCTGTGCCGGGGCGGGCGATGGTGTTGGGAATTCTGGTCGCGTTGTGCCGGGATTGGCCTGCTTAGTGGGGCTGTGATCAGCGAACAGCTATCGCGCTCAGCGGCCCAGCTTTTTAAAATTTTGAATTTCTTGTCGGGCGCAGGACCCCCCCTGACATGTGTTCTAGTGCTAGTGCTAGTGCTGATGACATGTTTGAGAGTGTTTGTATGGCGTGTGGCCTGTCCCTGCGTGTCGCGTCAAATGCCTTAGAAATGGCACTTTTCTCGGCCAGTTAACTGTCCAACCAGGACGTCAAATGATGAATTGCTACTTCTGTGCGGCTGCTTGTGTAGATCACTAGCGTATTCTTAGAACAGAAACGCGTTGCCTTCATTTGTGGGCCGTTACATGTGTGGCGATCGACATGGTTATCAGCTCAGTTTCTGCATCTTTTTGACTGACTCTAGCTGCGTTTAGCTGCACAGGAACCACAGGCACCAATGCTTAGAACACCTTGATATTGCTGTCACATGTGGACTGAACCTGCGTTGAAGAATGCGATATTGAGCGCTGTTACATGCTGATTTAAAATCTACTTCGGATGCGCCATTCACGCCGCGATGGATTTAGGCTGCCTATAGCGGTCTCTAAGAGTGTCTGCGTGGCGCCAAATCACGTCGCGTGTTGGGGACCAGCCACCTGGCAAACCGCTGGGGCTGGCTACACTCTAGTCAGGCCATTAGCAGCTCATTGCGCTAATCGGCGGCCTCATCCGTGCAAAAATGAGTCAGAAAGTTATCTCTTGAGCCATGGGGGTGCAGCCAATGGCGGGGGTGACCAGGAGGTCAAGAGGCCGCTGCAACCGGTCTTCCAGCGCCCGGGCCACCAACCGCACATCGCAATTGAGCAAGGTGATGGGCCGATAGCCAGTCACTTGGTCCCTTGGCTTGCCGGCTTTGGGAACTAGGGTGACCAGGCCAGTGAGGAACTCTGCTAGGGGGGCTGGGCTGGACGTGTCCGCCAAGGCCTCACGGAGCATGGCCATAAGCGGGGGGCCACTCACGATAAACAAGGACCGGTCGCGATTGGACCGACCATAGCTCTATGAAAACTAGAGTAGAAGGCCGTTCGAACGGTACAAGTCTTATGTAACTCCGTTCATCCGTTGCGACGTAATTTGGCCGCGAATTTCTTCGCTTTCGTATCTATACAGATTCGCTAGGTAGCTATCTGTACAGATGTCTATAATGCTATCTGTACAGATAGTCAATAGCATCTGTACAGATTCCTCCTTAGCTATCTGTACAGATGCCCCTTTCAGCCATCTGTACAGATGCCTCTCTTCTATCTGTACGGATGCTTCTTTGCTATCTGTACAGATGTTGGCTTCGCTATCTGTACAGACGCTTGTTTTGTTATCTGTACAGACGCTTGTTTGAGTATCTGTTCATACGCTTGTTACATATCTCCTTGTCCAAACACCCCGCAACACCTCGCTACACCCCCGCAAAACACATGCATTGACGCTCAAACACCTCGCAACACCTCGCTACACCCCCGCAAAACACATGTATCGACGCTCAAACACCTCGCAACACCCCCGCAAAACACATGTATTGACACCCAAACACCCCGCAACACCTCGCAACACCTCCGCAAAACACATGTATTGACACCCAAACACCCCGCAACACCTCGCAACACCTCCGCAAAACACATGTATTGACACCCAAACACCCCGCAACACCTCACTCCGCTACTCCTAGACACATGTCTTAGTGCGCCATCACCCCGAGACACCTCCCTATGGGAATGCTAAGCATTTGCATTGATGCATCAACGACATGCAACACCTCCGCATAAGGTGACAAGGTGACAACACCATACAACACCAACAATGACATCACCAACAACACCAACAACAACACCAACAACAACACCACACCACACCACACCATGGTGACAACACAAGAACACAACGACACACCACACCACACCACAATGACAACACAACAACATTGCAACAAGGCGGCAAGATGACAACGAGTATGGACGATACAACAAGGGTGATGCTACACTCTCCTTGGTAATGTACTACACCGGGTGCAACTTCATAGGCTCCTCTTACGTGCTCCCGCTATCCTTGACCCACCACGCTACCATTGACGCCCACCTACCACACCTACACCTATGCCATGTCGCACAACAAGCACGGGCTGACAACCACCCAAGTGCTCCACCATCCAGCTATCGTCCCCTATGGAGAGGGATGGGTAGGGTCATTGCGGTGTGTGTCCATGGCATGGCCAGGGTGGGCTGGGTGGGCTGCTACTACGGGATCCCACTCCAAGCTGCCCGCTCCGTGTTGCCCGCTCCAGATTGCTACGCCAAGGGTAGGGTAGGGAGAGGGCTGCTACGCCAAGGGTAGGGTAGGGAGAGGGCTGCAGCGTCGTGCGTGCGTTGTGGGGCGGGGGGTGGGAAAGGGGGGAGGTAGGTGGGGTGGCAAACTTGGAGGTGGTGGGACAGGGATGGGAAGGGGGAAAGGGGGGGAAGGGGGGTAGGGGGAAGGGGGAAGGGGGGAGAAGGGGGGAGGGCTGACCATGGGACCTGCAGTAAACAAGGAGCAACTCTGCGGTTAGGCTGGGCATCGGACCACTCATGTGCAAGGGCTGGCCACTCACACTTTGCTAGCGCCACTTCTATACCTACCTGGCAGCGCCTCCATGGCTGCAGCTCCTGGCTGCTCCTGCGCTCCATGCGCCTGCTTCTTGTGGTAGGGTGATGAAGGAGGTGGTGGTGGGGGAGGGGAGGAGAGGGGCTGGGCTGGGCTGGGCTGGGCTGGGCTGGGCTGGGCTGGGCTGGGCTGGGCTGGGCTGGGCTGGGCTGGGCTGGGCTGGGCTGGGCTGGGCTGGGCTGGGCTGGGCTGGGCTGGGCTGGGCTGGGCTGGGCTGGGCTGGGCTGGGCTGGGCTGGGCTGGGCTGGGCTGGGCTGGGCTGGGCTGGGCTGGGCTGGGCTGGGCTGGGCTGGGCTGGGCTGGGCTGGGCTGGGCTGGGCTGGGCTGGGCTGGGCTGGGCTGGGCTGGGCTGGGCTGGGCTGGGCTGGGTTGGGTTGGGTTGGGTTGGGTTGGGTTGGGTTGGGCTGGGCTGGGTAGGGAAGGGGCTTTTTGTCTTGGCTACTACTCTTGGCAGCTGCTCATGGCTGCAGCCCCAAGCTACTTATGCACACCTGCGCAACGCAATTACTCAACACCAAGACAAGGGACAGTAATAGAAGGGTGGAAATTAGAGCGGTGCTTAGACTCACCCATTCTTTCTTGTTGCTTGCTACGCCTCCTGGTTGTGCCTCGCCATCGGTGCCAGCTGCTCCTCGCTGTTGCTCTTGGCTTCAGCTTGTGGCTTTTGCCCCTTGCAGCTGCTGATGGCTGTGGCCTCTAGCTGTTGAGAGCTCCTAATCACTCTTGGCTAATGCTCATGGTTGCACCGCAGGGCTGTTGCTCACAGCTACCTTTCCAAGTTTGCACTCCTTGCGGTGCTTACTTTGCACTGCACATGCACACGCAACGCAGCGCATGCCACATATGATGCACCCCCGATTGGGATGCGCTGATCGCACCTTTGTCGTCGTTGTTCGTGCCCCCCTTGCTTTTCTTGTTCATCCGCTCCGCTGCTCCAGGCTGTTCTTGCTGCGCCTCCTGGCTACGACTCCTGCATAATTCCTGTAGCTAGTAGCTGCGCCTCCTTGTTGTGACTATTCGCGTATGGCTGTGAGGCCAAGGCGAGGGACCACATCGCGAAATCGCGAGTCACAGCGCTTGATGTAGGCTAGTTGTTGCTGATCGTGGCCACTTATTAGGTCGAACGCTATGAGACGCGTGAGGTTGCATGGCGTGAGGCTGCATGGCGGTTTGCTACGGATTACGATGTCCAAGCAAGGCCATCGTTGAAGTTCTCAATGTAATCGCGTGGGCGTGATATGGTAAGACATTCAAACCCCCGGGTATCTGTACAGATGCTCCTTGCTATCTGTACAAATACACCTATCGCCATCTGTACAGATACCACTTGTCGACATCTGTACAGATTTTACCCTTGCTATCTGAACAGATTTAATTTAGGGGCATCTGTACAGATTATTATAGGTGTATCTGTACAGATACTTACTATCGCCATCTGTACAGATAAATACCTCCGGCATCTGTACAGATACACCTATCGCCATCTGTACAGATACCACTTGTCGACATTTGTACAGATTTTACCCTTGCTATCTGTACAGATTCAATTTAGGGGCATCTGTACAGATAATTATAGGTGTATCTTTACAGATACTTATTATCGCCATCTGTACAGATAAATACCTCCGGCATCTGTACAGATACACCTATCGCCATCTGTACAGATACCACATGTCAACATCTGTACAGATTTTACCCTTGCTATCTGTACAGATTGAATTTAGGGGCATCTGTACACATAATTATAGACATATCTGTACAGATACTTATTATCGCCATCTGTATAGATAACTACCCCCGGCATCTGTACAGATACACCTATCGCCATCTGTACAGATACGATTTGTCAATATCTGTACAGATTTTACCTTTCTATCTGAACAGATTTACTTTAGGGGCATCTGTACAGATAATTATAGGTGTATCTGTACAGATGCTTATTATCGCCATCTGTACAGATAACTACCCCCGGCATCTGTACAGATAACCTCTCAAAATCTGTACAGATGCTACCTTAACGCTATCTGTACAAATTTACCTTTAAATATCTGTACAGATTCACGTATCTGTACAGATATTCCAAAATAATCTGTACAGATGACAGCAAGTGGTATCTGTACAGATGCAAGGAAGGAATCTGTACAGATGCCGCATATCCTTGTGGCCATCGACATGCATCTGTACAGATGGCGGGCCCATTCGACGGGCATCTGTACAGATTCCCAAAAAGGGGGGGGTACCTCGCGCGCGGATCGTTGTATCTCCGGAACCGCTGCGAGTTAGGACTTCATTCAAGAGCGAGGTCCCCCTTAAACTCAACGCTCTATCGTTCTATCGGAGCAGAAAGTCCTTCCGATGCAAAAAAGGCCCCCGCGTCGGCCTTATTTATCGTGAGTGGCGGAGCAGGGGCCACAGCCGGTCGTACACCTCCATAGGCAAACCATCCTTCCCGGGGGCTTTGCTGTGGGCGCAGCCCTGGAGGGCGCGGCCTAGCTCCTCCTCTGACAGCATGGGGTCCCCCCCCGGCCCCTCGCTGCTGTCGGCTTGGGTGGGAGTGAGGCGGGAGGTGAGGCTGGCTAGGAGGGTGGCCCGAGCGGCAGGGACAACTGGTTTGGCCGCATAGACCCCGAGGGGAGAGGCAGCGGAGAAGTGCGATTGGAAGGCATGACAGGCAGCTTGGACGCCGTGGGGGGTGGTAAGGTCAGCCACTTGGTCCGGCAGGTTTGGGAGGTGAAGGGAAGTGATCAGAGTAGGGGTGTGAGCTGACTGGTGGCGGTGGTAAAAATAGAAGGAAGAGGAGTCACCGTAACTCGTCCAGGACAGGACAGCGCTGGCTTGCAAGGAACGTTGCGCTGCCTCAGCCCGGTCTGTGACCCCCACGAGCGCCGTGGCCTCGCCCACCACAACGGCTGCCTGAAGCGCCGCCTCCCCGAGCTGCTCTACCTCCAACAACTGTTGCACCAAGTGGGTCCGGGCTGCATGGGCTGCTCTCTCCCTGGCTCGCTGAAAGGCACGCTGGGCACGGCGACGGTCTCGGATGAACCGCTGGGCGTGAAGAGCTAGCCCTTGCTTGATATGTGTCCACCGTGCTCTGTGCAAATCTCTCGGTAGGGGGCTTGGGAGGCTGGACATCTGGGTTGCATGGCTAGCTGCCTCTCTTTGCAGAAAGCTCCGTAGGCGGTCCATCATGTCCGGGTCGTCAAGGTAAGCAGGGTGCAGCTGCCAGGGGGCTGGGGCGGTGATGGGGAGGTTAGGGGGGCACACAGCCAGGGAGACGGCAGCGTGATCTGTGTGCACTGGCTTAAGGCCCAAGATGGAGCTGTCCAGCTGCCACTCCACTAGCTCGGCCGGAATGTACCAACGGTCAAGCCGTTCCCCCGTTTGCCAAGGGGTGATGAAGTGGGTGAAGTCGCGGGTACCAGGACGTAGGTGGCGCCAGGCATCGACTAGGCCCCGCTCTGTAACCAGCTCCTGCAGCTGCTGGGCCCCCTGGCCCCTGCTGCCCAACCAACCCACAGGGTGAGCGGTACTCCCCCCCCAGGGTGTGCCCACCTTGTCCTCTGGGGAAAGAATACAGTTGAAATCTCCGCCCATGATGACCAGCCTCCGTTCAAAGGCAAGGGGAAGACAAGCCGGGAGGCAGGTGTTGAAGAAAGCTGCGCGTTGTGACGCTTGGGCTGGGGCATAAACGCACACGAGCGAGGCTGGCCTGCCTGCCAACTCCGCGTCCACCCTCAGAACCCGCCCCTGGGCCCCGGCCACCTGGAGATGCACCTGGCTGCAGCCAACCAGGATGGTAGAGGGCTTAAAGAGGGCTAGGCAACCCTGGGAGTGGCCGGTACCTGGGGTGTAGAACCAAAGCCCCCTCCAGCAAGGCTTGGCCCCCGTGGCCGACTCTGCCCACTTCCAGACACACTCTGCCCGGTGGCACTCTTGCAGGAAAAACACCTGGGCGGGGCTGTCCGCTGCCCAATCCAGGATGGCCTAAAACTTGTGGGGGTGGGTCAGGCCTTGGACGTTCAGAGTGACCGCCTCAAAGAAGGCGGCCACCCCTGGGCGCTGCATGGCTAGTCTTGGTTTGCCCCCGCGCGGGCTACGCGTGCTGGGTCAAAGAGGCGTTGCCATGTGGGGTTGTGGCTGTCACTCAGGACGGTGGCTAGGGGGCTGAGGGTAGGGGAAGAGAGGGGGGTGCATGTGGTGGGGGGAGGGCGAGAGGTGGGGCCCACTGGGCGAGCCAAGCCCCGGGGAGTGGAAGCACTGCTGTTGGGAAGGGACTGCCACTCGCTGTCGTCTCCATCCTCGCTGCTCACGAGGGACTCCAAATCAGAGAGAACCCCAAGTCTGGTCCCTAGAGGGGCAAAGGGGCCAGGGTGCTCAGGGGGGAGGGAAGGCGAGGAGCAACCTGAGGGGGAGGGGGCTTGCCTGGGGTAAGAAGGGGGCGGGGCGAGGGTGGACTCCCGTGGCCTGGAAGCTTGGAGAAGAGGTTTGGAGGTGGTGCTTTGGGATAGGGTAGGGGAGGGGAGAGAGAAAAGGAGGTGGGAGGGATGCCAGGCAGGCTTGAGCCCCCTTGAGCTCCCTTGAGCCTCTACTCCTGGACCGCTGCCCTGCCTACCCAGCAGAGCGGCCTCAAGCCTAGGCCTCGCACTAGGCCCCGGCGGTAAGGCCACCCGCAGTCGTTTGGACGGGGAGCCGGTGACACCGTGAGCGGCAAGGTGCTCCCTTGCCTCTGTGGCCCTCTCAAGGGGCCCTGACCTGCTGACAAGGCTGAGGTTCCCATTGAGGTGCAGGGCACACGGGCGAGATCGTTTGGGCTGACGACCGCCATGTTGGGAGGGTGGAGAAGAGGGTGGATGGGAGGGAGAGGCCTGGGCGACAAGACCTGTCAGCTGCTGCTGGCCCTGAGCTCCTTGTGGGTAGGGAGGGGGAGTGGTGTGCTGGGTGGGGGGGGGCCTGGAGTGCCGGAGGGGGGGGTAAGTGGTGGCCTGAACCGTATGAGAGAGTAGGTTTTGGGAGTGACCAGCAGCCTCTGGTCCCACCATGTAGGAGGCGGGAGATGAGCGGTGGGAGGTGGGGGCGAGAGGTGGGACCAGGGGGGGTGGCCCCACCTGGCCTACCTGCCGTGACGGGGAACTTAACGGCTGCGCTAGGACTTCATCCCCAGCCTTGGTGCCTCCAGAAGCAGCGCAGGGGAAAGAGTGGGTAGGGAGAGTGTGGGATGGGCGAGAGATGCCCGCTTCACCGCCACGGCCAGGGGGGGGTGAGAGAGCATGGCCCTGCCTGAGGGCAGCCCCCCCCTTAACCTGGGCCCCACACTTCTCACTCGCCTTGGCTGAGGGCAAGGGGCCCCAGGAGGGGTCAAAGCGGGGAGGCCGAGACCTAGGGTGAGTGATAACAACGGGTGAGTTAGAAGAGGGGGTAGAGACGGCCTGGCCTGCCTGCTGCTGCTGTCGCTGAGACCCCTGAGCATGGCCTGCCCCGTCTGCTGGAGCAGGGAGGCTGCACTGCTGCGGGGCAAGAGGGAGTCACAGAAATCCAGGGAGGAGCTGGGGCTGGGGCCACTGCCACAAAGTCTGGCAGCCCCAAGCCTGCTAGCTTCAAGCATGGCAGCCCTAAGCCTGCCAGTCCCAAGCCTCCTAGCCCCAGGAGTTCGCCTGGTGGCAGGCCAGCCACAGCAGCAAGACTGCTGAAGAGCCCAGTGCTCAGTGTCGGCATGCCGCTGCGCCCAGCACGGGCACTCTGTGTGAGCGAGATGGAGGACATGCTGCACGCCGTGGTCAGGGACGCCACCAGCACCTCCTTGCTGGTCATGGGTCAACCTGGGGTTGGGAAGACCCTAGTGAGCGCTATAGTGCTTCCATCAGCCCCCTGCAGCTCCATGCAGCCACTATCATGCTGGCCGTGCATCAGATGCTCCTGTCCAGCCATGCAGGATGAGCTCTACCTCTGCCCCAGCATCAGTCCCCTGGCTCCCTGTTGATGCCAGACTTTACGGTGCTGCCTGGCTGCAGGCTGTGGAGCGGGCCGTGGCAGCCGTGTGTGCGCACCACAACCGACCTGGGGAGCGCACGCTAGGGGTGGTGCGTCTCAATGGTGGGCTGCACTGTGAGGAGCGCTCTGCCTTCCAGGAGATAGCCCGGCAGCTGTGCGGGTGAGCAGGCCCTGCACTGCAGCTGTGTGGTGACTGCGCAGTTGCAGTAGTTGCAGCGGTATTGACAGTGGAAAGCATGGCTACCAAGCATGGCGTCATGCAGGGCCCTGAACACAGCATGTTTGGAGAATCCAATCCATAGCCCTTCTTATGTATGGGCAGTACCAGCAACTCGCATCACATGGCAATCTTGCATCATACATCAACATTGTCTATATGCCGACCTCATCACCTCATCTCAGCCCGTGTCCCTGCACGTCCCGGTTAACTCGTCATGTCTTAGAACTGTCGTTACATTAGGGGCAGCTGGGGCCACATGCTGCGTTGAGCACTTGCTCTCTTGCATGTGTTCAGGGAGTTCAACCAGCTGTTCAGCTCCAAAGCCAACTATGATGAGAACCTGGCCTTCCTGCGCGCCATGCTGGCCTCCCTGCACACCCACATGAAGAGCGTGGTGTTCCTGCTGGACGGCTTTGAGGCATTTGCTCGGGCAAGGGGCAAGCAGCAGCTGTTGTACAACCTGTTTGACGTGCTGCAGCACTCCAAAGTCCAGGTGAGCGCTGATGGGGCAGCAGCTCCATGGCTTGCCAACCTGGCAGCCAAGCCCCCTGACAGGACCTGGCTGGCTTCCTTGCCTCTTGCAAATGTACAGCTCCATGTCCATGCTAGCAGCTGGCAGCAGTCAGGCACCAGCCAACAAGGCGCATGCGCAGGCAATGCCCCCAGGCAACTGCTCCGCCTCACCCAACAAGGCACAGCGCAATGCAGCAGCAGCAGGCAGTTCAAGTGAAAGCATAGGGCGCTCCTGCCTGGCAACTTGACGTCCTGCCTGGCAAGACTGTCATCCCAGCTCATTGCCTGCAGGCTGCCGTCATTGGCATCACTTGCGCCCAAGATGTGATGGAGGGCATGGAGAAGCGCGTGAAGTCACGCTTCTCACACCGCAAGATCGTCATCACCTGCCCAGCACACTTTGAGGTGTGCACAGCACACTGCAAGGCGACAGCAAGCAAGCCCACTACCACGCCACAGCTCCTGTTGTTCTGGCAGAGTGCTGTAGTGTCACATGGTGACGACACCTCCCTCAGCCACAGGCTGTCACGTAGCTTGTCTGCATGGTGCTAGGGGAGAAGAGCATGGCAGTCCATGATGCAAGGCTAGGGCCCCACCACTCCTCTTCCCTGCTGATGAAGAGGTTGTCTGTGCACCTTACCCTGCTCCACCCATTAGGTAACCTGCTCCTTCACTGCGCAGGTGCCTGTCATCCAGCAGGGCAGCCAGCCTGGGCCTGTCAACAGCACCGCAGCAGCACTCCCAGGCCCCAGGCCTGTTGCTGGCGGGCCAGTTGCCAGCAGCACCACCAGCGCAGTCAGCTTCCAGGACACACCCTTGGGGCTGCTGTGTGACGCACTGAGCCTGCCTGACCCGCTCCAGCTGCAAGGAGTGCAACTGCAGGGTCAGCAGTCACAGCATGCTGGACAGGCGCCGGCAGGCAAACAGAAGCTAGCAGCTGGCCAGCCCCTGCTCGGTGCAGACAGCCTCAGCCCCGCGTTTGCCAGGAAACACAACCAAGCAGTGGCAAACGCGCTGCGTGCTCCAGCTGTGAAGGTGAGGCATACGAGTGAAAGCCTGTCCCATGTTGCAAGTTCCAGCTGCCAAGTGTTCCCCACTCCTTGGTGCTGCCAGGCGCCCTCCCTGCTTGAACGCCACAAGGGACCCAGACGCCCTTCCTCCACTCGTATGCAACCCCAACTCCACCACTGATCACCCTCTTCTGCCACACCTGCACAGGACGCACTCCGCCAGCTGTTCTATGGCCCCCTCACGCCTGCTGACCTGGTAGGCATTGCTCATGGCGCCCTCACCGCCTGGGACGCTGACCTATCCGTTTGGTGTGATCAGCAGGCTCAGAAGCAGGCAGCCCTTGCTGACAGCAGCCTGCTCTCACCCAGGCGGCGGCCCCAGTCAGCCCTGCAGCTGACAGGCAGTCCCGCAGGCAAGGCAAGTTCAAGGCTGGAGGCAGGCAGCCCAGGTGGAGGGGCCAACCACCGGCGGCCAGGGTCTGCAGCTGCTGGTGTGAACAGCCCGGGGTCACACCTGAACAGCCCGAGGCGGCAGAGCCCAGGTCTGAGAGTGCCCCACAGCCCGGGCAACAGGTCACGGGGCGCGGGCAACAGAGGAGTGGCTGCTCCTTCTTTCAGCGCAGTGCATGTGTTGGCAGCGGTGCAACAAGTCAACAGCAGCAGTGACCTGGTGAGTGCAGTGCCGGGTTTAGCCTCTGCACATACCTGGGCACGCATGACCTTCATGGGACTGTGTAATGCTTCCAGCTAACTAATAACAGCATTGCGTGACCATGGGTTTTCTACAGTACATGACCCTGGCCGCCTTTTGCATGGCACTGCAGCTACCATGGCTGACTCAGCTACCCTGGTTGCTTTGTGTGGTGTGACCAGGCTGCCTGCCTCCAGGACCTGAGTGTGCTGCAGCTGTGGCTAGTGGTGGGCATGATGCGGCTGGAGGCCAAGCGCCAGACCATGTACAACTTTGAGGTGAGCTCTCGTGTTGTGCTGCTGGCACCCGTAACTTGTTGCATCCTCCCACACACCACAGCTTCCCCTGATGCTGCTTGCACCCATGTCACAGAGTCACACACCCTGAATGCACCTGGTGCCAGCAGGCTGCCAGCTTGGTGTCACCTGTACTTGGCTCTGTGCCATGTGGAACCGCAGATGGTGTGGGACGAGTGTCAGAGCATCCGCGCTGACCACGGCCTGCTAAGTTCCATGACGCGTGCGGCAGCCTGGCGTGCATTCGAGGGCCTGTTGGCTTACGGTGTGGCCTTCTGGATCGACCCCGGCGTGGAGGGGCGGGGCCGGGCGCTGCAGTACGCCGGGGTGAGCTTGCGGCTCACTCCACTGGAGGTCACGACTGGGCTGTCGGTGCACGATCAGGCGCCGGAGGAGTTGATTCGCTTCGCTGCAATGGAATGCTAGCGGCCCAACGGCACGGGGGCGCTTGTGGGCCGCGCAGCAGCTTTGCCTTGATAGCGACCCGGAGCGCAGCACGTGGCCCATAGCAACACAGTTCACACGCAGGATGTGCTGACCAGGCTGGCTAGTGGCAAGTTGGCTGGCCAGCAAAGGCATCGGTGGTCGTTCAAAAGGTTGTTTGGCCGCATTTTTCGGCAATGAGGTCACGTCGTCTTGCCATCAGGCGCTCCCAACTGTTTAAAAATGACAGGAAACCGACCCCTGGTAGTAGGACGGCTGTAACTCTGCACTCGCTGCGCCAAATCTAATGCTATCTGGCTCAGTATGTAGCCAACCCAGCCAGCTACCTTTCACCCATCCAGAATAATTATCCAGTCAGTAGGCCGTGCACAGCAAAGCATCAAAGTTAGTAATTCAAATTTGAGCTAATTCGGGGCATGCAGTCATCGCTGCGACCGCCCGCGTCGCTTAGGTTGCTCAACACGAGCCTGCGCATCGGCAGAAGCAGTCGGATCGGAGAACGGTTGCGGGAATGTGGCACTGAGCCCACGTCCCCCCCTTACCTGGAGGGCAATGCCACAGCTCGACCATTGGGAATTACAGCATGCTACATACTAGGTTAAGCTCATTCAGCTGTGACACGCCTGATAAAATGTTCGCATGGGTCAGTTTGGGTCACACAGGCCACCCCAGGACATCGCGTTTGCACCATCCCGCTCTATAGCTCAAGCCGTGTCTGTGTCGCTGGCCTCTAGTACGGCCGCGATGGTGGTGGGCGAACATGTTCCCTAGCGGATGAGCTTATAATAGTGGTCTCTATCACTGGGCATCGCACACATTGTTCCAGCGACCCGTTACAAAATCACGTGACTGTCCTGTCGAGCGCAACAAGAGCCGGAGGTGCATCAATAGTCCTAGTTTGCTCAAGTACGTGGCGTAATACCAATAAACGCGACATGCCCCATGCCTTGACTGACCAGAATTCGGTGTTTCTCTGACTGGCGCCAGGCACTAGCAAGGGCTCCATCCGCGACCGTTGGCACACACATGTGTCCGCAGCAAACACATCTACACAACAGGTAAGGTTGCTGCAACATGCAAGTGAGGTGTGAGTGACAACTTCACAACAAGCCCGTAGCACGCCCAGCCATGCCACAGCCATCTTTACAAATGAAATGGTATGCCCCTTAGCTAGTGGCCTGCTTGCACCCAAATGAAATTGCAGCCCAAGTTTGATGTGGCGCTGACGATGCGTTCAACACTAACATGGGTATGTGACCTCCTAACCTCATGTCCTCTCACTACCACCATGTGCCATCCTATTCGGCTGCAGGAAGGCATGCCAAGGTTCAAGCACCCCAACCAGGGCAAATGCGTGCTCTGTTGCAAGTGCACTTGCCCCAACGTCACCAGGGTGTATAATGCATGGGTAGCTGTGGGTGTGCACCAGGGGGAGGATGGGATGGAGGTGGCATGGCGATTGCGTCATGAAGCCTTGCGCCTTATGGGTAGCCTCACTCGTGCCCCCGAGTACAAGCTGCATGTCATTGGGCCAGCTAGTGTTGTGGACAGCCAGTTGAAGGCGGCTTGTGAAGCCAAAGACCTCGCCCTCATTGCTCACGTTGACTGTGTACAGCTTTGTCAGATACGGCATCAAGTTGCAAATGAAGCACCATCGTTCTTCCATGACCAGCAGGGGTTGCCAGCGCCTACAGCCAGGATGGTGGGGGACTCAACTCCTTCTGCCCGGTGTCCACCCACCCTCCCAGCAGCTTGTAGCAGTGAGGGGCAGGGAGGGGCAGGGCTACAGGGGCAGGGGGCTGGGCTGGCGCATGTGGCTGCAGGTCCTGCCCGGCGTCCACCCACCATCCTGGCAGCTGACAGCAGCAAGGGGCAGGGAGGGGCAGGGCTGCAGGGGCAGGGGGGTGGGCTGACGCATGTGGCTGCAGGTCTTGCCCGGCGTCCACCCACCATCCTGGCAGCTGACAGCAGCAAGGGGCAGGGAGGGGCAGGGCTGCAGGGGCAGGGGGCTGGGCTGGCGCATGTGGCTGCAGGTCCTGCCCGGCGTCCACCCACCATCCTGGCAGCTGACAGCAGCAAGGGGCAGGGAGGGGCAGGGCTGCAGGGGCAGGGGGCTGGGCTGGCGCATGTGGCTGCAGGTCCTGCCCGGCGTCCACCCACCATCCTGGCAGCTGACAGCAGCAAGGGGCAGGGAGGGGCGGGGCTGCAAGGGCAGGGGGCTGGGCTGACGCATGTGGCTGCAACTGCCGCACAACGCCCGGTGTCCGGCAGCAGCGAGGGGCCCGCCACACAATCACGGTTGGAGGTTAGTGGCCATGCATCATATGTTTGTTTGTTCACATGTTCCTGTAGACCTCCTTGTTGCAGATCCTTAGTGCAGGGTGCATGCCCCATGGTGCATGCTATATTTTATATTTTGTGTGTTTCTTGCAGGTTTCAAGGGCACAACTGCTGCAGCATCAGAAGGATGAACATTCCATGGAGTTGGAAGTAGCCGCTATCCGGCACGGCCTACAACTTGCTGGGCAGGGGGCGACATTAAAGCTGAGCGACAGGTTGGTACTTACAAAGCTCCTCAATACTATGGAATGACATGCTTTCACGACAGCAGGTAGAGAACGGCTACTACAAACAACAACTTCAGCCCTCAGCCCTGCCTCGATCTTGCTCGTCATGCAGGACCCTTCTTCCTTTGCCACACAGCCTTACCAGGGAACCAATGTCACCTTCAAACCGCCCAAGCTTCATGGTAAGATACCTCAACATCAGCATCAACCATCGCTCACATGCACTGACATGCACTAGCTCTCACTTGCACTCAAGTCAGATGCCCCCTTTGTTGTGCGTGCAGCGTTCTATCGGGCAACGGGCGGCTGTGGCAGTCCAGTGACACATGGGCACGTGACTCGTTGCGTGTAGACAGCTTGCCTCCAGATGCTCAGGCCTTCCTGGCATCCCATGGCCAGAAGCACTCGTGGGCAGCTCATGCCCTCCCTTACCTACCGGCTGTCCGCTTGCCGGCCACCTTTCACCACCTCCCAGCACTGAACCAACACCCCACTCAACTCCTCCTCCTCCAAGCATTCTCCTCCTCCACTCCGCCTCCAAGCCCCCACTCAACTCCTCCTCCTCCACTCCTCCTCCAAGCATCAGCCCCACCCCTCCTCCAACCCCTCCTCCTACACCCACCACCCCTCCCGCTGGCACCCCCTTTCCCGCCGACCCTCCCTCCGCAGGCCCTCCTCCTCCTCCCGCAGCTGCAGCTGCCATCCTTTCATCCACACCCGCAGCTGACACCCCCTCCCCCAGAGCTGCGCCCCCCTCCTCTGCAACCTCACTTTGCCCCACTGCTGGTGCATCCGCCGCTGCCGCTGCCACCTCTACCTGCGCCTCTACCAGCTCGGGTGAAGGCAAACGTGGATGAGGCAGCAGAGGCACTGCGGCGGCAGGTGCGCCACCTCCACATCTGTCTGCAACCTGCCACCTCCACATCTGTCTGCAAGAGAAGCGTGGGATCCATCACCGTCAGCCTGGCATCTTTAGAGGCACGGTCAGCCTGTGGGCAAACAGCCACCATGCACCAAGAGGAGGCAAAGCAGTATGCAGCGGACAAGGCTACAGATAAGGGCAGGCACCTGCAGGCAGTAGCTTTGTACCGCTGCAAGCTAGCTGGCAACAAGCTGCCACCAACCACCTCAAAGTTGCTGAAAAACCAGCTGCAAGAGTTGTGGGCTGTGGTGGGCAATGGGCAGCCCACCGTGAAGCCAGTGCGGAACATGCACATAGTTGACTGGTTGGATGCTCTAGCGGTGCACATGTCACCAGTCACCAACTAGACCCATGCTTGCCATCACACACCTCAACAGAGACACCGTGGCATGCCTTCCTGCAGCCGAATAGGATGGCACATGGTGGTAGTGAGAGGACATGAGGTTAGGAGGTCACATACCCATGTTAGTGTTGAACGCATCGTCAGCGCCACATCAAACTTGGGCTGCAATTTCGTTTGGGTGCAAGCAGGCCACTAGCAAAGGGGCATACCATTTCATTTGTAAACATGGCTGTGGCATGGCTGGGCGTGCCATGGGCTTGCTGTGATGCTGTCACTCACACCTCACTTGCATGTTGCAGCAACCTTACCTATTGTGTAGATGTGTTTGCTACGGACACATGTGTGTGACAATGGTCGCGGATGGAGTCCTGGCTGGTGCCTGGCGCCAGTCACAGGAAGACCAAATTCCGGTCAGTCGAGCTATGGGGCATGCCGCTTTTAATGGTGCTGCGCCACTTACTAGATATAACTAGGACTAATGAGATGCACCTTCCGGACTGTCACGTGATGCTGCACGGTGCTGCGATAGGCGTTCTGACCCGTACGACCTTACAACAGTTAGCACCCAATAGCAAGCTTGCGTCTCAAGCACATTTATTGTGGAGGGCGCCACAGGCTTCAGGCCAGGCACAACCATCAGCGGGATGCAGCGCAAAAGGACGATTGCAACCCACCAGGCGCAACAGCTATCCGTGGCCTATGGGCTCCGTTCGTCAAAATTTGAATTTTCCCCAGGACGTGTCACAGCTGAAGCTCATCTAGGACAGTGTTACAAACGCTCATACTCAGACAAGCCAAGAGCTCACTCTGGTCTGTGACCCCCCAACTCCCTTAGCCGATTTCAGGGCCAGAGCCATGCAGTCAGTCACACAACTCCACAACTCCACACCATGACCGAGTTTGGACTCGGCTCCTCTGAGAGTTACACTCCCCTACATGCCATCCACCTGCGTGCAAAGTTTCATAGCTCAACTGCCACCCCACAGCCCCGTAGCCCTGATTCTGCTTGGAGAACATGATGTCACTTTGAAGATGTCAAACTGATAGAGGCCTGGGCTGTTTAATGTGCGGTTTGTTTCAATAGATGCGCCAATGAGTAAAGAACAACAATTCTATGTCGCTTTTCCTCCAAGTGCAACGGGTGCAACACAGTGAAGGGCACAGTGGAGGGGGGGGGGTGTACCCCGGTGCAACCTTCGTGTGCGCCGACCCAGAAGGTGTATTCGGCGAGAAGCGAAGATAGATTATGCTTCACCCGCCCCGTCTAGACGCCCTGCACGCCCGGCAGGCATCGCGTTGGGTGTCGGCCGGACATTCCATTTGTGCACAACCAGCTCACTACGCTAGGTAGATGGGGTCACAGCGACGTGGCTCACCGTGCCAAGGAGACCCGTCTCGCCGCTGTGATTTGTTCGCGGGCACATGTGGCAGTACGCGAGCAAAGACTCCAATGGCTAGCGCTGATGGTCAGATTACGCGGACTATATTGCGGTTGCCAATGTGATAAACGCTATCAAAAACGGTGCAGTATTGAGAGAGTACTTGCATGCATATCACCAACCCCATGTTGGGAGCGCCTGACTTGCCACTGCCATTGAAGAAATTACACATTAGCTCAGCACCTCCCTCATCAGCCACTGCCATTAAACAAATCGAGAGCTCAGCACATCTCTCATCAGCACACAAAGGGTCACCCCCGCCATTGGCTGCACCCCCATGGCTCAAGAGATAACTTTCTAACTCATTTCTGCACGGATGAGGCCGCCGATTTGTGCGATGAGCTTGTGATGGCCCGAATAGAGTGCAGACAGCTCCAGCGGTTTGCCGGGTGGCTGGCCCCCAACACGCGACGTGTTCTGGAGCGACGCAGACACAATTAACGACGGCTGTAGGCAGCCGGGACCCAGCGCGGCGTGAAAGGCGCATCCAAACTATTTTTCAAATCAGCATGCAACAGAGGTTTTTAACGCTTCTTCAACACGGGTTCAGTCCACATGTGACAGGAACTTCAAGGTCTCCTGATCATTGGTGCCAGTGGTTCCTTAACAGCCACAAGCAGCTAGAATTAGTCGAAACGATGTAGAAACTGAGCCGTTAACTGTGATTACCGCCCACACACGAAACGGCCCACACATGAAGGCAACGCGTGTATGTCCTGATTACACGTTAGAAGCCCACACAAGGAGCCGCACAGAACTGGCAGTCCATCTCTTGCCGTCCTGGTTGGACAGATAACCGGCCGGAAAATGTACCCATTTCATGGAAGTTTGACATTGTCTTACGCGACACGAGTCGCACGCTGTTGTGTTGCAGGGACAGCCCATAAGCCATACCAGCACTATCAAGCAGATTATCAGCACTAGCACTAGCACTAGCACATGGCAGGGGGGTCCTGCGCCCGACAAGAAATACAAAAGTTTGAAAACCTGGGCCGCTGAGCGCGATAGCTATTCGCTTATCACAGCCCCACTAAGCAGGTCAGTCCCGGCACAACGCGACCAGAATTCACAACACCCTCGCCCGCCCCGGCAAAGGTGAACATCAGCCCGAGCAGCCCGCTAGCCTCGCGCTGGTGAGCTGCACCGCCCTGCGCAGGAATCGCTGAAAAACTCTTAAAGATTAGTCAGATAGTTATCAGGGGTGCAGCCAATGGCGGGGGTGACCAAAGGCAGACTGGAAACCCCTCGCTAGGGGTCGTGTCTTGTCTGTATCGAGTTTTGTTATAACCCTACAAGTACAATATTCCTTTCACCTACACTATTGCCTTACCCCTGTGGCAGGGCTATAGCCTGGAGTTGGCATGACGAAGATGCAGTATTTGTAAGCTGGACACGGTTGAGGCCATGGCTGCCGGCAAGTGAGGAGGTGAGGTCCGAACACGTCAGCTGTGTCAGGCGGGTGGCCACAGAGCTCAGCACCCCAGGCAGCAGGTGACAGGACCTGGGCAGGCAGCAGCAGGGACAGTGTGGAAGATATGTTGATTAGCCTAAGGCTGGCGCTTGGTTAAGGTCAGGTGGCCAATCTGCTGCACAGTCGACCGACAATGGCAACCTATGGTCAGAACTCACCCAAGTGACTTGGGTTGACTGGCAGCCGCTCCAGGGCGTCACATGTCGAAACTACTAGATGTTGTCGCCCCAACCTCTCTATTGCCTTCTTTGACTGGGCTGTTATGGTGCCAGCGCCTCCAGCAGCATTGAGGCTGAGGGGGCCAGACCCAGCTGCCGCACCTCAGCACAAGCTGGCTACGGCTGTGAATATACAAACTGTACCCGGCCTGCCCCCTGTGGCGTGGCTGCCGCTAGCAGCGCTGCGTGTGGTGCTGGCCAGGGGCCCAGCTGGCCGCCTGCATGCGCCACTCACTGCTCCGCGTGCGCCATGCTGTGGCGCAGGATGGCTGAGAGCAGGCGCGGCTCCAGCTGCTGCAGCCGGGCGTAGGCCCAGGCCACACAGGCCACGCGCCGGCTGCTCAGCTGCCCCTGCAGGATGCGGGCGGACAGCACGGGGGCGGCGGCACGCAGCAGCGCGGCCTGGCAGTGCTCGTGGCAGGCAAACGCCCACAGCAGCTGCACAAGGCAGGTGCTGCTCAGCTGGGCAAGGGGCGTGGGGAGGGGGCTGGGCTGAGGCGGCCCTCTGGCCAGGGGGTTGCTGGGCAGGGGGCTGACAGGGCTGGGAGGAGGGGCAGGCAGGGAAAGGGGCAGCCCAGCCAGTGGGCTGGTGCTCCTAGTGCCATGGCCTGACCTGCTGTGGGTGGCTTCCACTGAGCTGCTGCTGCTGCTGCTGCTTGGGTGTCGTGGTGCAGCCCTGCTGGCCTGCTGCAGCCTGGGCATCAGGTGGCTGCCTTGCAGGCCTTGCAGCACTGCCTCCCCTAGCTTGTCATACAGCTGGTGGTGGTGGTGGCGGGCGCGGGCAAAGGCCCAGGCAGATACAAACTGACAGTGTGTGCTAATGCAGACTAGAGCTCTGTATTAACCTAAAAATTACTGCAAATGGGCCTCTCTCTTCAATAACAAATGGTGTGTGTCCTGTCCAGCTATGAGTGTAAGCAGTGAAGGTCTCCAGTGCAGCCAATTCTTCATCGTTAAACTCTCCTGGGACATAGACTTTGAGCAATGCACCCTGCTGTGACCTGGCTGCCAGCAGCTGCAGCTCCGCTAGCGCCACAGGGGAGGAGGTGAGGTCCAGACACGTCAGCTGTGCCAGGCGGGTGGCCACAGAGCTCAGGGCCCCAGGCAGCAGGTGACAGGACCTGGGCAGGCAGCAGCAGGGGCAGTGTGGAAGGGATGGGTTGTAAATGTATGCAGGCTATGATGCAATTTGAAGATTGCAAGAGCATTATGATGGGTGGCTGGATTGCTGCAGCTGGCGCTTGGCTCAGGGCTAGGCTAAGGTCAGGTTCCCTGCCTGCTGTACAACCCTAAGTACGCTGGCTGACTGCACATGGCCATGACTTACTCAAACGTTAGGGACTTGATATTGACCGGCAGCCACTCAAAGGCCTCACGGGTGACATCGGGAAGATGCCATAGCCCCAACTTCTCTATTGCCTTCCCTGACCGAGGTTGCCATGGTGCCAGTGCCTCCAGCAGCACTGAGGCTGAGGGGGGCGGGCCCAGCTGCCGCACCCCAGCACCAGCTGCTGCTGCCTTGAACTCCTGGCCATGGTTGTAAGTCAACAAGTTGTAGATGTCATTGCAGTGCTGCAGGATGCCGCTGGCACATGCACGCAAGCTGGCTGCACAGTCCACCTGCAACTCCGACAATGTGAGTGTCTGCAGCTGCGGGCAGTCCAGGGCGGCCAGGTCACGGGAGTGGATGCTGTCCACTGTCAGTGAGGTCAAGTGCTGGAACAGGAAGCGTGACAGCTGGCTGCTGGGCTGGAGCGGGCAAGACCGCAGCCTTAGGTCAGTCAGCTGGGGCAGCCTGGCCAGCAGGGGCAGGCAGTTACTGGGTATATCTTCAACAACTCCCAACTGCTGCAGCCGGGTTAGCTGGGTGAGGGCTGGGAACCACTTGCAGCCACGAAGCGCGGTCAGCTGCGTGCAAGCTGCCAGGCTGCCCTCATGAACCTGCACGTGAGCGCAGCAATTAGAGCTGCTCATGCCATCATATGCCGTCAGCACCAGCACTTCTGGCTCGCACCGTGCCTTGCGAAAAGGTCAGATACAGGGACTTCAGAGAAGTGATGTGTTCCAAGCCCTTCAGGAGTAAACTGGCTGCAGCTGCATCACTGGCATAAGTCAGGCACAGAGTAAGGCTGGACAGGTGACATACGGCCATACTCATAAGGCTGGACAGGTGACATACGGCCATACTCATAAGGCTGGACAGGTGACATACGGCCACATCCATTTCGCAGTAGACGTCCAGGCTCCTCAGCTGTGGCATTGTCGATGACATCACCTGCAGAGTAGTGGCAGCAGCAGGGGTGTGGCTTGCCTGACCCACTGAATAACCCATGGCTGCACAGGCTGGGCCATGCCACCAGCATGCAAGAGAGATGTGAATGCCATCAGCAGGAGCGACTCACTAAGGCAGTTGATAGTGGCATCACTGAGGACAAGGTGAGGTGCTGGACCCCATGAAGGATAGGCACCAGCTCTTGTGCCAGCAATGCAGCTGCCAGCAAGGTGAGCTGAGTAATTGCTTTTGAGCAAATTCCCAAGTACAGCTTGCTAGGGCGCAGCGATGCGCGGGCCAGCCGCTGTAACACCTCATCGGGGTCATCTCTGTCGGATAAAATCATTTCGAGGCCACTGACAGCGCAGTTGATGGCTGCCCGCAGCTGCTTGCAGACCAGGCGCAGTGCACTGCGGCTGTTGCAATCCAGGTGCTGGTACACAGCGCTCCCTATGCCAGGGTAGCGCTGCAACATGTCTGACAGCATGTTGAAGGCTGTAGAGGATGGATACGCAGTATGAGTTGACGAGCGTGTTTACAACGTATGACGAGAATCATCATTAAGCCCACATCATACATCAGCTGGGAAAATTGTACCAGTGATGCACCGACCTCAAACGGGGCCGTGCAACTCTTGTTGCAACTCTTGATACAGATGTGGGCATGCCATACATCATACAGTTTAGCAACATATGACCTAACTGCACTGATGCCAGCTGCGCCAGGCTACCCGCACCGTGTTCGTTGTGTGCTGTCAAGCCGCAGCTGCCCTCAATTGGTTGGTAGGGTAGGTTTAGGGGTAGGTTTAGGGGTAGGTGTTTGGGTAGGTGTCGAGTATGGGGAGGGCATTGGCATACACCACATGACACAGCACCTGCTATAATGGCATCTTGCAACAAAGGTTTGACCAAGCATATTTAACAAGTCAACAGAGGCTTGAGGCACCTCCATGAGGGGTGCTGTATCTGACTGCATATGCACCTTTGGGGTCTGTTAGTGTCCCCAAATCTTCTAGGGGTAATGCAGACAGTCCCACCCCGCAGGGCGGCCAAGCAGGCTACTGACTGCCATTTGTAGCCGAGCCAGCCAGGCAGCATGTGTACCCTGTGGCAGAGACTGGGACCACAAGTCTAGGGATCATTGCTAGGGTGGGGTACCCACGCAACACCTAGATATGAGGCACCTATACGAGGGGGGTGCTTCAAGTCCCAATGAGTCCCTAGAATGGCAGCTTGCAGCAGCGGTTTGAACAAGCAGTTCGTCAAGTCAATAAATGCATGAGGCATCTTACTGAGGAGGCTGAGTTCACTGACCGCGTATAAGCACGTGTGCTGTTTGTTAGCGTAGATGCCCTTGAAGTGCGTTCTGACGGCCAACAGCTGAAGCGGAGTCAGCCAAATCAATATGAGATAAGAAGAGGCGTACTGACATCATCCATGATGACCATCCAAGCACCATGCACACTGACCCAAGTCATAGGCTGGTGCTGGCCTCTCCTACAGCAGCAGCTGGCTTTGTGCCCTGCTCCTGCCCATCCAGTCCTGCCCATCCAGTCTGCAGCATGTCTGCTAGCATGTTGAGCGCAGCAAAGGATGGCAACGCAGTGACGAGCATTTTTTATAGATACATGCCGTGGTAGGACAAGATCCAGTGATATTCCAGTGATATGCCAGTGATATTCCGCCTTCACACGGTATTGACATAGGTTTGCTGTTACTCTTGCAGCAATACCTGTACATGTCCTGGGCAAGACCTGGGCAAGACCTGGGCATGCCTATGCCACAGCGTTCCCTATGCCAGGGAAGCGCTGCAGCATATCTGACAGCATGTTGAACGAGGATAGACAGTTCTTGTTTACCTGCGTATACACATGCCATGGTATGGCGAGAAACAGCAATCAGCCTACATCATGCATCAGCTGGGAGGCCTGTGCCAGTGATGCTCCGCCCTCACACGGGATCGACATTGGTCGCTGCCACTCTTTCAGAACTGCACAGATGTGGTCATGCCAAGATTATACATGGAAGTCCTGATACACCTGCACACACCTGGTTGTCAGCACACGCCTGCTTTGCAATGCAAGGAGCAGCACATGCTTGCCACATCCATGCTGGGTGACTGCCCGACCTTCCATGTCCTCCCATGCTGCCTGCATTAGAACACTCTAGAGCAGTGCTGGCTCTACCCCTGATGTGCAGCCCCCTGCCCCATCCCCTCAGGAGCCCGTGGCCCTTACACCATGGATGCACGTGACCTCCCTGCTGCCTCCTTGCACACCCGCAGCACTCCAGCTGTCCTCTCCCATGCCAGCAGCCAGCCAGCATCCAGCCCCTGTGCCGGCCTTGGCAGCTGCCCCACTCCGCCCGCAGCCGCACCATCTGCGTGCCTCAGCCGCAGCAGCCATAGCAGCCCACGCCGCCAAACGCTCCCTGTCCAGCTGTGGGCCACACAGTGTAGCAGCACAGTGGAAGAAGGCTTGCAGCAGCACTGCAGCCACCAGTAGCAGATTTACAGGAGCAGCACACCCCTTGGAGGTGTAGCAGCAACAGCAGGCTGATCAGCAGCACACAAGAGACAGCAGGATCGCGCACACAGGTCTGACCTCCACTTGTCCTCTGCTTTTGGCATATCGTGCACAGCGCGTAAATGGCACTTGTGAACAGCACTGAGCACTACAGGCAGCCATTGAGCACACTCACCAGCTGAGCCACCACATGTCTAGGAGTGCAGCACAGTGTGGGGACTTGTTGATTATGTTCTCAAAGGGTTCATGAGGCTGCCCCATGTAAGAAACTGTGATGCCGAGGACACCCTTGCAATTCAATGTGGCTTTGACTAAACGCGGCCATGCCAAACCCACACCCAGCCTGCGCCTGCTGAACCACGTCGGACATTTCCCCCCGGGTCATCGAAACCTGTCGATTTTTGCAAAATCGATGGGGTCATCGAAAGGGGATCGATTGCGATCGAAGGCGGTCGAAGCTGATCGAAATATGTCGAGCGACCGATGGGTGGCCGCCAGAGACTCCCCCCGGGTCATCGAAACCCGCAAAATCGATGGGGTCATCGAAATAGGGTCGATTGCGGTCGAAACTGGTTGAAAGCTGCCGACCGAAGGGCAGCGACGGGCGAAGGGCCGAAGGGCACCAGGCATCCCAACCATCATAACATCATAACATCATATTGAGGCAACGTATTGAACACACTAGAGGTGGTGCAAACCCAGCAGGCCATCTATATAACACGGATTTATGTTCTTCAGGTTGCATGCAGGTTTCGCAAGGGAAGCGAAGGAAGCGAAGGAATCGCGAAGGACAGCACACAGTAGCCTGGATGAGCTAGCAGCCAGGAGCAGCCAGCAGCAGCCCGGACCAAACACGCCACAGTGATAGAAGGCATGCGACCAGGTCGAGCGAAAGGAGCAAGAGGCAGCGAGGAGAAAGAATGGGAAGCCAGGGAAGCCAGGGAAAGGTGCGAGGTGGCGCTCATCGATTTTGTGCCTTGTAGGCGAAGAAGAATGGCCTTGGAGTGCCTTGTAGGCGAGGAAGAAATGCAGTAGAAGAGAAGTAAGAAGATTTCTCCGGCAGAACGTCCGCCTGGAGCGCGGCCTGCTTCCACAACTTATGCCAAGTAGCACGGGAAAGGTGCGATGATCATCAAGAAATAGCTACTAGTCAATTGGTAAAGAATGTGTGGCATGGGTTGCTTGCAGGTGAAGTGGATTGGAGAACTGGTGAACTGAAGGATCCTGGAGCGCAGGTGAACTGAAGGAGCCTGGAGCGCAGGACCAGTCGTAAGCTGGAAGCCATGAAGTGCAGCCAAGGGAAGCAGCTTGGCAGAGCAGCCAAGAGCAGCCAGAAGCGGTTAGAAGCCAGGAGCGGCAGCGATGAGCGGCAGCGATGAGCGGCAGCGATGAGCGGCAGCGATGAGCAGCACCCACCCCCCACGTCCCACACCCAACCCCATTCCCCCCTCACGCACTCAACCTAGCAAGTGAGTGAGTGGTGAGTGGCTAGCCCTTGCAACTGTGTGGCTTTATGTACCTAGTCTGACCGCTGTCATGCCCTTGTTTTTCTGCAGGTTCTGACGGTCACACCCATCCGCCATTACTACCATCAGCACCTCCCCTCCCACTTCCCTTTCCCTGTACACCCACCCCCTCTATATCTGCCAACACACTTCCACCCCCTGCTTGCGCCCAGCCCAGCCGCCAATCCCAACACCCATACCCATTCTCCCCTTCCCTCCCCTCCCCTCCCCTCCCCTCCCCTCCCCTCCCCTCCCCTCCCCTCCCCTCCCCTCCCCTCCCCTCCCCTCCCCTCCCCTCCCCTCCCCTCCCCTCCCCTCCCCTCCCCTCCCCTCCCCTCCCCTCCCCTCCCCTCCCCTCCCCTCCCCTCCCCTCCCCTCCCCTCCCCTCTCCTCCCCGACAGGTGTGTGGCAGTTGTGGAAGGGCGCAAACAGTCAGGAGTCAGCTGATCTCTCTACCCTACCTTGCAGCGAAGAGCAGTAGCCAAGTGCAGCCAGGAGCAGCAGCCAGGAGCCAACAAGCAGCTAAGGAAAGCAGGTAACAAACGCAGCCAAGAGTCGTAGCTTGGGGACGAAGCAGCCAGGAGGTATAGTGAGGTGTTTGGCCAGCCTGCCCACCTCTAGTCATGCATGTCCTGGTTTGTTGATCACAAGCATCCCCCTTGCTTGCTGCAGGTCTTACAGTCACACTCCAACCCCTTGGCCCCTTTACCCTAACCCTACCCTATCCCATCACCAACACCTCCAAGTCTCCTACACCCCCACTTCCCCCCTCCCCCTCACTTTCCCCCGACATCGAAGTCCCTTCCCTACCCTACCCAGCAGCCAGGAGGAAGCCCCCTCTTGTCCCTCTTCTCCCCGCCCAATCTTATTCCTCTTCTCCCTCTCCTGCCTGCCCTCTCTTCCCCCCCTTCTCCCTCTTCTCCCTAACCCCTATAAGAAGTGGCTAACCACCTGCCGGTAAGTAGCTGACGCCCAGCCCAGCCCAGCTGGCCTCCTGCCCCTTGGCCTCTTCCTCCGTCCCTCTCCTGTCCCACCATCACCACCTCCAAGTCCGCAACCCCGTCTCCCCCCACCCCAGCGGGCAGCCTGGAGCGGGCAGCCTGGAGCCAGCGCTAGTAGTAGCAGCCAACACAGCCCTCACTAGCCATGCCAAGTCAGTCACCCTACCCGCCTCTCCCACTCACCCGCCTCCTCCATACTAGTAACATACACTACCCACCCAGGTCACAGACGTACACTACAACATTGATTAGAAATTGTTGCAATACCATGGCTGTAGTGCTTTGCATGGGTGCAAGACATGCGGCATGGCTGACTGCATGGCATGGCATGCTTGTTTCTTGCAGGTCACCTCCTTGTTCTTGTCTGGGTTCCAACCCACCCCTTCAGCATTGGCACATATGAAGCCCAGCCAACAGCGGAACATAGCTGAGCCCACAGGGCGCACCTGATAAGTACGAGGGCACTAGTGCCACTTTGCGTGGCATGCCTAGCAAACTTTGTGTCCTACCATGCACAGTGTCACGGCAGCAAGTTTAGTGCTCTGTATGCAGGCTTGGTGCTTTGGTGGTAGGCCTTGTACTTTGGCAGAGGGTCTTGTGCTCTGGCCATGAGCCAATGTAACATCGATGAGTTTCCTGCATCGATCCCCCATCGAATCGATGGATGGAGCCGACTCGAAACATGCCTCGAACATGCCCCGAACATGCCTAAAATATGCCTCGAATATGCATAAAACATGCCTCGAACATGCCTCGAAATCACAAAAATCGATACCCCCATCGAATCGACAGCTTACCCCATCGAAAGACTGGGCCGATATCAGTCGGCGTCGATCCCCCTATTCGGTCCGCAGTCGAGGCGGGATCGATGGGGGGGAAAATGTCCGACGCAGCAGGGCAACCGTAGCCAAAGCAAAGGCAGTCATCAACATCAGCGCCAGTGCCACCATCAGCATAGATCTTAACACCGCACACCATCACCCACGCAGATCCTGATCGTAGATGCACAGAGGCGGTGGTGGAATTGCTATTTTGGATGGGCGCATGCTGCTGCTTGCACCCAGGCCTGACCTGTCCAGCAGACCAGCGGTAGCTGAGCCGCTTAGTGTGCATGCTGCCATACAGTGGGTCAGCTGCTTTCATGCCCAAGTAGCTTGTAGGCAAAGCCCAGCAGCCATACCAGGCTGTCAAGTAACACGGTGCATAGCTATCCAAACCAAGGCCAGGACATGAAGTACAGCAGGCAGTACAGGGGATGGCACATTGGGGACTGTTGAGGGCTAACTCCTGTCACTCCTTATTCGCAGGGCACACTTGCAGCTCATTGCTGTCACTGGTGGGGCACAGCAAGACACGCCTACCATATGGCATAACAATGCTGTACAGCACATGTCAGGCTGCACCTAGCTTCTATGATCCAAGTCCCTGATCACAGCCGGTGCGCCGCGTGTGATGTTCAAACTGCGTTTGAGTTGGCGTGTTCGAGGCAGGTGTTCAGACTTTGGCGCCAACACGGCTCAAGTAGCTAATTAATGTCCACCTCAGCATTCACACTTTCCATGCGATCAGTTCTTATATGGCGATCAGTTCTTACAGATGTCTACATGCATGCAGCCTTGCTCAACATGATCATCATGATCACCATGATCACGTACCATAGAATACATCAGCGCCAGGGCCACCATCAGCATGGATGTGAACACCTCACACCATCACCCACGCAGTTGCATCCAGGTACACCTACGTGCTTGTTGTCTAGGCCCCCTACAGAAGTTGTCTAAGCATACCAAGCACCATCCACACTGCCCCGAGGGACTTGTTGCCTTTGTGCTGTCAAAGCTGCCACAACACAAGCTGGTAGTGGGCTAGGTTGCAAGTGGTGATGGATTGCCCCTTACAGCAGCATCTGGCCGTGTGCCCTGCTCTTGCCCATCCAGTCCAGCTGATCAGCGCACTCCAGGCCAACCCTGGGTCCTTGCCCTGCGCCAGGCCTGGCTGCTGGGGCTGCTGTGTGCCCCCTGCCCCGCTGCTGCAGCCTGCTGGGCCGCTGAGCCGCAGCCACAGCCCCAGCAGCTGGGGTGGGGCGCTGCAGCTGCTGCTGGCGCTCCTGCATCAGGCGGGCCAGCCGCTGGTGGTAGGCCTCCTCTGAGGCCAGGCCCAGGGTGGAGAAGGCCCAGGCCAGGCGCGCCCAGTAGCGCAGCTCGTACCTGCGCAGGCAGGGCCAGGCCAGCAGGGCGCAGCACAGCCAGCACTGGGCACCAGGCAGCAGCGGCGGCTGGGGTGTGACCGGGTGGCACCTCACTCTAGCCAGCTGCCTGCCCCGCACCCGGCCTGCCCCCTGTGGCGTGGCTGCCGCTAGCAGCGCTGCGTGTGGTGCTGGCCAGGGGCCCAGCTGGCCGCCTGCACGCGCCACTCACTGCTCCGCGTGCGCCATGCTGTGGCGCAGGATGGCTGAGAGCAGGCGCGGCTCCAGCTGCTGCAGCCGGGCGTAGGCCCAGGCCACACAGGCCACGCGCCGGCTGCTCAGCTGCCCCTGCAGGATGCGGGCGGACAGCACGGGGGCGGCGCCACGCAGCAGCGCGGCCTGGCAGTGCTGGTGGCTGGCAAACGCCCACAGCAGCTGCACCAGGCAGGTGCTGCTCAGCTGGGCAAGGGGCGTGGGGAGGGGGCTGGGCTGAGGCGGCCCTCTGGCCAGGGGGTTGCTGGGCAGGGGGCTGGCAGGGCTGGGAGGAGGGGCAGGCAGGGGGAGGGGCAGCCCAGCCAGTGGGCTGGTGATCCTAGTGCCATGGCCTGACCTGCTGTGGGTGGCTGCCACTGAGCTGCTGCTGCTGCTGCTTGGGTGTGGTGGTGCAGCCCTGCTGGCCTGCAGGCCACCTTGCTCGGCCTCCCTGCCGGCTGCAGCCCAGGCGGGCTGGTGGCCTGCACCACCCAGGCTGCCAGGCTGTGCTCTGCCAGGCGGGGCTGTGGCAGCAGGGGTGGGCACAGTGCTGGGTGGCGGCCTTGGCCCTGCCCACACCCCCGGCCTGGCCTGACCCCCTGCACCCAGCCCTGGCCCTGCAGCAGCAGCTCAGCCACCCGCTCCACCAGCTGCCTGTCCACCACCCTCATCACGGACAGCGCCCACAGCAGGTTGGCCAGCTACGGGCAGGTGAACGCCTCAGCCTGCAGCGCTGCCACCCGGGCTGCTGCGTTGCCCAGTGGGGCATGGCGCTGCCTGGACAGGACAAAGCCTGCCAGCAGTGAGGCCAGGCCGTCAGGGGAGAAGGCACCCGCCAGCACATGGGGCACGGCTGCATGGCCCAGGGCAGCAAACAGCACCTAGGCTGGGCAGCTGGGTGGCGGCAGCGCCAGACAGGGCATCACACGCGTAAGAGAGGGCGGCGGTCAGCAGGCTGTGAGGAGGCAACAGGCTGGGGATGCCAGCAGGAGGGATGGGGTGCTGGTGTGTGTGAGGGTGAGGGTGAGGGTGAGGCCCTGGCTGTCTTGAGGCTGAAAAGGCAACAAGGAGGGCGCCCTCTGCTGACTCTGCTGAAGCTGCACTTGCTGTGGCTGCCCCTGCTGTTCAGGCTGTCCTGCCTCCCCCTCTTGCTGCCAGTGTGTGAGCTGACCTAGGGCCCCAGTACTTGATGGCTTGAGCACACCTAGAGCAGACTGGGCCAGGGCTGGTGGATGACTGGTGACTGGTGGATGACAAACGGTGGTTGTCCTGTACAGGTCGCAGTATAGCGACTGAAGCTCGTCAGTGCAGCCACATCCTCCTTGCTCATCGCTCTTGGGACGAAGACTTCCAGTGAGGCACCCTGTTGTGCCCTGGCTGCCAGCAGCTGCAGCTCCGCTAGCGCCACAGGTGAGGAGGTGAGGTCCAGACACGTCAGCTGTGTCAGGCGGGTGGCCACAGAGCTCAGCGCCCCAGGCAGCAGGTGACAGTACCTGGGTATGCAGCAGCAGGGACAGTGTGGAAGGGGAGGTTGTACATATGAAGGCTACGTATGTATGCAGGTGTAGGACCAAGGACACATCCAGGACACCCAACAAGAATGCAATAGCATCATGGTAGGTGGATGGATGGCTGCAGCTGACGCTAGGCTACCCTGCATGCTGCCCAGTCCACCTGCCACCAGCAAGCGACCCAAGGTGCCCACGACCCTATGCAAGCAGACCCCAGACCCAAGATGCACAAGACCCCAGGTACACTGCACATGGCCAGGACTCACATCAGCTCCAGAGACTTGATGTTGACTGGCAGCCACTCCAAAGCTTCACGGGTGACATCAGAAAGATGCCATAGTCCCAACTCCTCTATTGCCTTCCCTGACCGCGGCTGCCATGGTGCCAGTGCCTCCAGCAACGCTGAGGCTGAGGGGGGCGGGCCCAGCTGCCGCACCCCAGCACCAGCTGCTGCCTCCTTGAACTCCTCGCCATGGTCGTAAGTGAACACCTTGTAGATGGCGCAGCAGTGCTGCAGGATGCCGCTGGCACATGCACGCAGGCTGGCTGCACTGTCCACCTGCAACTCTGACAATGTGAGTGTCTGCAGCTGCGGGCAGTCCAGGGCAGCTAGGTCACGGGAGAGGATGCTGGTCACTGTCAGTGAGGTCAGGTGCTGGAACAGGAAGCGTGACAGCTGGCTGCTGGGCTGTAGAGGGCAAGACTGCAGCCTCAGGTCAGTTAGCTGGGGCAGCGTGGCCAACAGGGGCAGGCAGTTACTGGGTAAATCTTCAACAACTCCCAACTGCTGCAGCTGGGTCAGCTGGGTCAGGGCTGGGAACCACTTGCAGCCAAGAAGCGTGGTCAGCTGCGTGCAAGCTGCCAGGCTGCCCTCGTGAACCTGCACATGGGTGCAGTGATAAACACTGCTCATGCCATCAAATGCCAACAACACCAGCAACACCGGCTCGTACCTGACTATATGACTCTATCAAATCCAGGGACTTCAGAGAAGTGATATGTTCCAAGCCCTTGAGGAGTAAACTGGCTGCAGCTGCACCACTGGCAGGAGTCAGGCTCAGAGTAAGGCTGGACAGGTGTGGTAGGCGCTGCCAAGCCCGGCACACTGAGACATCCATAGGGCAGTTCACATACAGGCTCCTCAGCTGTGGCATTGTCGATGACATCACCTGCAGAGTAGTGTCAGCAGCAGGGGTGTGGCTTGCCTGACCCAGTGCATAACCCATGGCTGCACAGGCTGGGCCATGCCACCAGCATGCAAGAGACAGGTGATTGCCACTAGCAAAAGCAACTCACCAAGGCAGCTGACAGCGGCAACACTGCAGACAAGGTGAGATGCTGGACCCTATGAAGGACAGGCACCAGCTCGCGCGCCGCTAATGCTGCTAACAACAAGGAGGGCTGAGTACTACTCTCCGTCTCTCCCAGGTACAGCTTGCTAGGGCGCAGCGATGTGCGGGCCAGCCGCTGCAACACCTCATCGGGGTCATCACTGCCGATTGTATCAATTTCGAGGCTATCGACAGCGTCGTCGATGGCTGCCCGCAGCTGCTTGCAGACCAGGCGCATTGCTCTGCGGCTGTCAGCATCGAGGTGCTGATACACAGCGCTCCCTATGCCAGGGAAGCGCTGCAGCATGTCTGACAGCATGTTGAACCCAGCAGAGGATGAATACGCCTTGCCAGAAACGCAGTTCTTGTTTACGGGCGTGTTCGTCAAAACATGCCGTGGTAGGACGAGAAACAGGTCACCCCCGTTTGTGTCACCCCCTCAGCTGCTGCCAGCCTATCAATGCACAGTAGGGTGCAACAAACCATATCCAAGCACAGACTGAGGCATTGGTCACCCCCGCCATTGGCTGCACCCCCGTGGCTCAAGAGATAAGTTCCAACTTAATTTAGCACGGATGAGGCCTCCGATCGGCGCGATGGGCTGCTAATGGCCTGACTAGAGTGCTGCCAGCCCCAGCGGTTTGCCGGGTGGCTGGCCCCCAACACGCGACGTGTTCTGGCGCCACGCAGACACTCTAAGCGACAGCTAGAGGCAGCCTGGACCCAGCATTTAAATCAGCATGCAACAGCGCTTTAACGGTGCGTTTCCAATAGGCTGCATGGGAGCTGCATGAAAGCGGGATTAGCTAAACATTCTCCGCAAAGCGGGCAAAGCAAGTTTAAGCGTTCAGAGCAAAGCACAGCAAAGCAAAGTAAAACAGCAACTTTGCAGGCACGCAGGAATCCATCAGCGGTTTAGAAGCTGAAGGGTGCTTCGCAATGTTGAGGTTGCGGTAGAACTGCGGAGGAGGGCCGTCCGCCGTTGTCTCCTCAGCGATGTTAGCGATGTCAGCGATGTGAGCCAGTGGACCGATACGGCGGATACGGCCGACACGGGCACAGGCGCGCAGAGCAGCGAAGAGCAGCGAAGAGCATAGCAGAGCAGAGCTCGCAAAGTACTGGATTTGAAATTCAGCTCCCATGTCTTCCGCGCCTGGCTCCACTGGGCTCCAATCATGGGATCCATTGGAGCCAGGAGGCCCTTTTGGGAGAACATGCGCAGGACATGGGGGCTGCATGCCTAGCTCCCATCTCCAAGCATTGGAAACGGGAGCGCGGAGGAGCCGCATGGAGACCGCATGCACCGTGTTTGGCTCGAGCTCCCAGCTCCCAGCTCCCGCTCCCACGCCTCCATGCAAAAAAGTGCCATGCAGCTCCCAGCTCCCAACTCCCACGCATTGGAAACGCACTGTAAATCGGTTCAGTCCACATGTGACAGCAATGTCAAGGTAGTCTCCACATCGGTGTTTGTGGTTCTTTTGCAGCCAAACGCAGCTAGAATCAGTCAAAAAGATGCATAAACTGAGATGATATGAGGTCACCCCCGCCATTGGCTGCACCCCTGATAACTATCTTTAAGAGTTTTTCAGCGAGTCGACTGATCTTTAAGAGTTTTTCAGCGATTCTTGCGCAGGGCTGTGCAGCTCACGAGCGCGAGGCTAGCGGGCTGCTCGGGCTGATGTGCACCTGTGCCGGGGCGGGCGGGGGTGTTGAGGATTCTGGTCGCATTGTGCCGGGAATGGCCTGCTTAGTGGGGCTGTGGTCAGAGAACAGCTATCGCGCTCAGCGGCCCAGCTTTTCAAATGTTTGTATTTCTTGTCGGGCGCAGGATTTCTTGTCGGGCGCAGGACCCCCCTTGACATGTGTTCTAGTGCTGTTGATGTGCTTGAGAGTGCTGGTATGGCTTTTGGGCTGCCCTTGCACCACAACAGCGTGCAACTCGTGTCGCGTCACCCCATGTCAGTTTTTTATGTTTTTTTACTTTCTTGACAATTTTTCAGAGTCCAACCAGGACGTCAAATGATAAACTGACAGTTCTGTGCTGCTCCTTGTGTGGGCTTCTAACGTCTAATCAGGACAGAAGCGCGATGTCATCATGTTTGGGCCGTTTCATGAGTGGGCGGTCAACTTTTTCCCAGCTCAGTTTCTACATGTTTTTGACCAATTCTTGCTGCGCGTGGTTGCTCGGAAGTCGCAGGCATCAATGATCAGAGCATCCTGTACAACCTGAAAAATCAAATGTCCGTCGCGGGTTGGGGGCAAGTTGCGAAATTGCAGGTTCATCAGCAATCCGCCGTCGCGGTCACGCCCCCAGCTTGGGAGATGGTTTCGATGCGTGCTGGGACGCAGCAGCACTGTCGCGTGCTGACCTGAAAATTTGAATTGTCCGTCGCGGGTTGGGGCCAGCCACCCGGCAAATCGTTGGGGCTGGCTGCACTCTAGTTAGGCCATAAGCAGCTCATCGCACCAATCGGCGGCCTCATCCGTGCAGAAATGAGTAAGAAAGGTATCTCTTGAGCCACGGGGGTGCAGCCAATGGCGGGGGTGACCATGAGTGTTCACCCCCCCACATGAAACGGTCCACACATCAAGACAACGCGTTTCTGTTTTCCAGACACGTTAGGTGACCACACAAGGAGCCGCGCTGAACTGGCAATCCATCAATCGTTGGACAGTAGCAGCCGGAAAAAGTGACGTGACACGAGTTGCACGCTGTTCGGGTGCAGGGACAGGCCACACGCCATACAAACACCCTTATACATGTCATCAGCACTAGCACTAGCACTAGAACACATTGTCAGGGGGGTACTGCGCCCGCAAAAATCGCTGTAAAACTCTTAAAGATCTGTCGGAGTTTATCAGGGGTGCAGCCAATGGCGGGGGTGACCAACAGCAATCAGTCTACATCATGCATCAGCTGGGAGGCCTGTGTCAGTGATGCTCCGCCCCCACACGAGATCAACATAGGTCCGATGCTCCTCTTGCAGCATCGCACAAATATAAGCTAGGCATGCCACGAACCATCGATGTAAGTGACGTGTGACTGATGCCGCTGCATCAGGCTAAGTGCGCCCTGTTCTTCATGTGCTGTCTAGCCGCAGCTGCCACAACACAAGCTGCTGGTGGCCTCAATTGGTAGGGGTAGGTTTAAGTCTCCCAAATTGGGTGTAGATTGTGTGGGTAGGTCTCAGGAGAAGTATATGGCATAAATCACGTTGTACCCATTGAGGACAACAGAGGTTTAGGGCACCTCAATGAGGGATTACTTTTAATGAGCGCACATATGCAATATGTCAGTATGCAAGAAGGAGCAGTGTGCTGACACTACCCACGGGGACCTTGCACCATGCACACCGACCCAAGTCAATAGTTGCCAATAGATGATTATTCCCTCCCAGCAGTGTGCCCTGCTCCTGATTATGATCATCAGCGCACTCCTCCTGGGCCTTGCCCTGAGCCAGGCCTAGCTGCTGTGGCTGCTGAGCGCCCCCTGACCTGAGATCCGTACCTGGCAGGCGGGCGTGGCTGCCGCTAGCAGCGCTGCGTGTGGTGCTGGCCAGAGGCCCAGCTGGCCGCCTGCACGCGCCACTCACTGCTCCGCGTGCGCCATGCTGTGGCGCAGGATGGCTGAGAGCAGGCGCGGCTCCAGCTGCTGCAGCCGGGCGTAGGCAAATGACAGCTGTGCAACAAGCCAACAGCAGCAAAGACATGGTAAGCCCACATCTGGGCACGCATGACCTTCATGCGACTAAGCCATGCGCACAGCCTAGCAACTCATCACTTTTTTATCCTTCCCTGTTCTGTGTCCATGAGGGTACCCTCTCATCACGTTGACCACTCTGACCACAGTCATGCAGTCATGCAACCATGAAGATGGCAATAGATACCCAGATGCCCATCCCTGCTACCTCATGATGTGTGCATGCTGCTCTCCCCCTGTGTGCTGCCTTTGCAGCCTTTGGCAGAGGCGGCCGTCCACAGCCAAGGCAGTGTGTGCGCAGCCCTGGCTGTGTCCTGGACCTCCTATGTTGCCTACATAGCCAGCTCATCAGCCAAGCAACCCGGCTCTGCAGCGCTGGTGGACGCAGTGATTGTGGCAGGGTCTCAGGGTGGTTGCAAGGGCAGCGAGCGAGAGACAGCAGGAAGGTGAAGACAGCTGCATGGTACATGCTAATGTGGACAGCCAGCTCACTTCTGACATGTCCCAGCACGAGCCAAGGCAGCTGCTGCAGCACAACACCAGCTCTTGCTCCCAGCCCAGCCTACTGGCAGCTCCCTCACCACCGACAGCTTGCCCTGCACCCTGATCTTGAACCCAGGAGGAGACAGTGGCTGCGTTGTCCAAAGCAGCAACCTGCATCATTACTATAATGAACAGCAGCCTCCGCTGACACCAAGGTCAAGGCATCGAAACCAGCAGCAGCAGCCACGTAAAGCAGAGCAGGCCATGGCACTCAGCTACCAGGGCTCCCACCTTGATGCGCACACTGCCATTGACTTCCTCACAGCACGATGTGTTGGGGCCTTGGAGCGGGTGCAGTTGCAAGCACATGGTGGTATCACTGCCACAAAGCCTGGCAGCCCCAAGCCTGCTAGCTTCAAGCATGGCAGCCCTAAGCCTGCCAGCCCCAAGCCTCCTAGCCCCAAGAGTTCGCCTGGTGGCAGGCCAGCCACAGCAGCAAGGCTGCCGAAGAGCCCAGTGCTCAGTGTCGGCATGCCGCTGCGCCCAGCACTGGCACTCTGTGTGAGCGAGATGGAGGACATGCTGCACGCCGTGGTCAGGGACGCCACCAGCACCTCCTTGCTGGTCATGGGTCAACCTGGGGTTGGGAAGACCCTGGTGAGTGCTGGTGTGCTTCCATCAGCCCCCTGCAGCTCCATCCAGCCCAATGCTGGCCGTGCATCAGATGCTCCTGTCCAGCCATGCAGGATGAGCTCCACCTCTGCCCCAGCATCAGTTTCCAGGCTCCCTGTTGATGCCAGACTTCACGGTGCTGCCTGGCTGCAGGCTGTGGAGCGGGCCGTGGCAGCAGTGTGTGCGCACCACAACCGACCTGGGGAGCGCACGCTAGGGGTGGTGCGTCTCAATGGTGGGCTGCACTGTGAGGAGCGCTCTGCCTTCCAGGAGATAGCCCGGCAGCTGTGCGGGTGAGCAGGCCCTGCACTGCAGCTGTGTGATGACTGCGGAGTTGCAATGCTTGCAGCGGTGTTGACAGTGGAAAGCATGGCTACCAAGCATGGCGTCATGCAGGGCCCTGAACACAGCATGTTTGGAGAAATCAATCCATAGCCCTTCTTATGTATGGGCAGTGTCAGCAACCTGCATCACATGTCAAACATGTCTCTATGCTGACCTCACTTCATCACCTCTTCTCAGCCCATGTCCCTGCATGTCCCGGTCAATTTGTCTTATAACTGTCGTCACACTAGGGGCAGCTGGGGCCACATGCTGCGTTGAGCACTTGCTTTCTTGCATGTGTTCAGGGAGTTCAACCAGCTGTTCAGCTCCAAAGCCAGCTACGATGAGAACCTGGCCTTCCTGCGCGCCATGCTGGCCTCCCTGCACACCCACATGAAGAGCGTGGTGTTCCTGCTGGACGGCTTTGAGGCATTTGCTCGGGCAAGGGGCAAGCAGCAGCTGTTGTACAACCTGTTTGACGTGCTGCAGCACTCCAAAGTCCAGGTGAGCGCTGATGGGGCAGCAGCTCAATGGCTTGCCAACCTGGCAGTCAAGCCCCCTGACAGGACCTGGCTGGCTTCCTTGCTCCCCTGCAAAAGTACAGCTCCATGTCTATGCTAGCAGCTGGTAGCAGCCAGGCACCAGCCAACTAGGCTCATGCGCAGGCTGTGCCACCAGGAAACTGCTCTGCCTCACCCAACAAGGCACAGCGCAGTGCAGCAGCAGCATCAGGCGGTTTATGTGGAAGCCTAGAGCTCCTGCCTGGCAACTTGACGTCCTGCCTGGCACAACTGGCATCACGGCCCATTGCCTGCAGGCTGCCGTCATTGGCATCACTTGCGCCCAAGATGTGATGGAGGGCATGGAGAAGCGCGTGAAGTCACGCTTCTCACACCGCAAGATCGTCATCACCTGCCCAGCACACTTTGAGGTGTGCACAGCACAGCAAGGCGACAGCAAGCAAGCCCACTACCACCCCACAGCTACTGCAGAGTGCTGTAGTGTCACACGGTGACGACACCTCCCTCAGCCACAGGCTGTCATGTAGTTTGTCTGCATGATGCTAGGGGAGAAGAGCATGGCAGTCCGTGATGCAAGGCTAGGGCCCCAGCACTCCTCTTCCCTGCTGATGAAGAGGTTGTCTGTGCACCTTACCCTGCTCCAACAATCAGGTACCCTGCTCCTTGACTGCGCAGGTGCCTGCCATCCAGCAGGGCAGCCAGCCTGGGCCTGTCAACAGCACCGCAGCAGCACTCCCAGCCCCCAGGCCTGTTGCTGGAGGGCCAGGTGCCAGCAGCACCACCAGCGCAGTCAGCTTCCAGGACACACCCTTGGGGCTGCTGCGTGACGCACTGAGCCTGCCTGACCCGCTCCAGCTGCAACGAGTGCAACTGCAGGGTCAGCAGTCACAGCATGCTGGACAGGCGCCGGCAGGCAAACAGAAGCTAGCAGCTGGCCAGCCCCTGCTCGGTGCAGACAGCCTCAGCCCCGCGTTTGCCAGGGAACACAACCAAGCAGTGGCAAACGCGCTGCGTGCTCCGGCTGTGAAGGTGAGGTATGCAGGTGAAAGTCAGTGTCATGTTGCAAGCTCCAGCTGCCAAGTGTTCCCCACTCCCTGGAGCTGCCAGGCGCCCTCCCTGCTTGAACGCCACAAGGAACCCAGACGCCCTTCCTCCACTCGTATGCAACCCCAACCCCACCCCTGATCACCATCTCCTGCCACACCCTGCCCAGGACGCACTCCGCCAGCTGTTCTATGGCCCCCTCACGCCTGCTGACCTGGTAGGCATTGCTCATGGCGCCCTCACCGCCTGGGACGCTGACCTAGCAGTTTGGTGTGATCAGCAGGCTCAGCAGCAGGCAGCCCTTCCTGACGGCAGCCTGCTCTCACCCAGGCGGCGGCCCCAGTCAGCCCTGCAGCTGACAGGCAGTCCCGCAGGCAAGGCAAGTTCAAGGCTGGAGGCAGGCAGCCCAGGTGGAGGGGCCAACCACCGGCGGCCAGGGTCTGCAGCTGCTGGTGTGAACAGCCCGGGGTCACACCTGAACAGCCCGAGGCGGCAGAGCCCAGGTCTGAGGGTGCCCCACAGCCCGGGCAACAGGTCGTGGGGCGCTGGCAACAGAGGGGTTGCTGCTCCTTCCTTCAGCGCAGTGCATGTGTTGGCAGCGGTGCAACAAGCCAACAGCAGCAATGACCTGGTGAGTGCAGTGCCGGGTTTAGCCCCTGCACACATCTGGGCACGCATGACCTTCATGGGACTGTGCCATGCTTCCAGCTAACAGATAACAGCATTGCGTGACCATGGGTTTTTCTACAGTCCATGACCCTGGCCTCCTTTTAAATGGCACTGCAGCTACCATGACTAACTCAGCTACCCTGGTTGCTTTGTGTGGTGTGACCAGGCTGCCTGCCTCCAGGACCTGAGTGTGCTGCAGCTGTGGCTAGTGGTGGGCATGATGCGGCTGGAGGCCAAGCGCCAGACCATGTACAACTTTGAGGTGAGCTCCCGTGTTGTGCTGCTGGCATCCGTGACTTGTTGCATTCTGCCACACACCACAGCTGCCCCTGATGCTGCTTGCACCCATGTCATACAGTCACACACCCTGAATGTACCTGATGCCAGCAGGCTGCCAGCTTGGTCCGCGCCTGTCACCTGTGCATAGCTCTGTGCCATGTGGAACCGCAGATGGTGTGGGACGAGTGCCAGAGCATCCGCGCTGACCACGGCCTGCTAAGTTCCATGACGCGTGCGGCAGCCTGGCGTGCATTCGAGGGCCTGTTGGCCTACGGTGTAGCCTTCTGGATCGACCCCGGCGTGGAGGGGCGGGGCCGGGCGCTGCAGTACGCCGGGGTGAGCTTGCGGCTCACTCCACTGGAGGTCACGACTGGGCTGTCGGTGCACGATCAGGCACCGGAGGAGTTGATTCGCTTCGCTGCCATGGAATGCTAGCGGCCCAACGGCGCGGGGGCCCTTGTGGCCCGCGCAGCAGCCTGCCCTAGCAGCGAACCGGAGCGCAGCACGTGGCCCATACCAACACAGTTCACACGCAGGATGTGCTGACCTGGGTGGCTAGTGGCAAGAACTTTGGCTGGCCAGCAAAGGCATCGCTGGTCGTTCAAAAAGTTGTTTAACCGCATTTCCCGGCAATGAGGTCACGTCTTCTTGCCACCGCCATTGATCTAGAGGTTCGGGACTTTCTGTAATGCACTTTAAAGCAAGGTGCACAAACAAAGGTGCACATGGGCTCAAATTGAAGTCATGCAGTATGGAGTTCAATATTCCTTACAATATTCCTTTCACCTAAAGGATCTCCTGGCTACCCCTCCCGTTGAACCACCACGTAAGGGACATTTGACTTTGCGGCGTGCCTGGTGAGAGCTGAGTTGTCATTTATACGCGGAACGCCTTATCTTTGCGTCGCACTTGCGCCTGCGCGCCCGAGCTGCTGGCACCCACGGTGACCGGCAGTCTGCCAGGCACGCGAACGGTTTCGCTCGGCGCAATGGACCTTTTAACTGCTGCTTCACAACACCCACCACGCAAGATGCATAGTTCTCCGCTGCTGTACACTTTACGCATGGAGCCCAGTTTTCTCAACATCATCTTACACAGCCTCCCTCTCCACATGAATCTCCACCCAGCCAGTGCTGCCAGCTGGCGTAGGCCTCACACAACACGCACAGCGGGCAGCCTGGCCCTCCTGCCGTTTGTAGGGGTGATACTTGGATGTCGGCATGCTGCAGGCATGTGCACACGCCAGCTTCTAAAACCCCTATGAACAAAACTCAACAAGAGTTGAGACTTTGGCAGGGGGTTCACAGTGAGTTCCCTAGCCAGTAACGCAAGGCTGGAGAGTTACCTTGAGTTGCATGGTTGTCAGACGGGCATCAGTAGAGTGGGCAGCATGGAGAAGGGTTATCCCACCTCTTGGAGCCTAATCAACAAATGATTGATGCAGTTGCCACTGCTGTGCTCCTACTATGGTCTTTTCCTTGTTCCAGAGCTTCAGAGCCTAGTTTCAGAGCCCCTGAGCCAGCGCATGTTGGTCACGATGTTGGACATGGGGTCGGGCTCCTCGCACATCGCGCACTATCCATCGCGTTAATCAGGGACTCACATATACTGGGTCAGCGTACATCAAGTCCGCAGGCTCGGTAGGGTCGCATACCCGGCAACATGCCCGACCAGCTCAGCGTGTGGCTGAGCGCAGCCGCTTTCCGACGCTTCAATCCGCGTGTAAATCCGTGCAGAAATGAGTCCGGAAAAGCCGTTGTCCCTTACCGTGAGGGAGGTTGGTGGTTCAATGGGAGGGGTAGCCTCCTGACCCCTGTGACAGGGCTATAGCCTGGAGTTGGCATGACAAACATGCACTATTCGTAAGCTGAACACGGTTGGAACTCAACATATTGAGGCCATGGCTGCCAGCCGGTGAGAAGGATGGGATGCCACATTGGACCAGGTGAGGTACAGACACGTCAGCTGTGTCGTGCGGCTGGCCAGAGAGCTCGGCGCCCCAGGCAGCAGGTGACAGGACCTGGGCAGGCAGCAGCAGGAATAAGATGAAGATATGTTGGACAGCCTAAGCCTGGCGCTTGGGTAAGGCCAGGTGGCCAGCCTGCTGCACAGTCCACCAGCAATGGCAACCTATGGTTAGGACTCAGCCAAGCACTAGGGACTTGGGTTGACTGGCAGCCGCTCCAGGGGCGTCACACGTCAAAGCTACCAGATGTTGTCGCCCCATCTTCTCTATTGCCATCCCTGACTAGGCTGTCATGGTGCCAGTGCCTCCAGCAGCGCTGAGGCTGAGGGGGGCGGGCCCAGCTGCCGCACCCCAGCACCACCTGGCTATGGCTGTGAGTAGACAAACTGTACAGCTGCCCACCAGCTGCCAGCCCCGCACCCCGGCCTGCCACCTGTGCTGAGGATGGCTGAGACCAGGCGCGGCTCCAGCTGCTGCAGCCGGGCGTAGGCCCAGGCCACACAGGCCACGCGCCGGCTGCTCAGCTGCCCCTGCAGGATGCGGGCGGACAGCACGGGGGCGGCGGCACGCAGCAGCGCGGCCTGGCAGTGCTGGTGGCTGGCAAACGCCCACAGCAGCTGCACCAGGCAGGTGCTGCTCCAGGCAGGTGCTGCTCAGCTGGGCGAGGGGCGTGGTGAGGGGGTTGCTGGGCAGGGGGCTGGAGGGCTGGGAGGAGGGGCAGGCAGGGAGAGGGGCAGCCCAGCCAGTGGGCTGGTGCTCCTATTGCCATGGCCTGACCTGCTGTGGGTGGCTGCCACTGAGCTGCTGCTGCTGCTGCTGCTTGGGTGTGGTGGTGCAGCCCTGCTGGCCTGCTGCAGCCTGGGCATCAGGTGGCTGCCTTGCAGGCCTTGAAGCACTGCCTCCCCTAGCTTGTCATACAGCTGGTGGTGGTGGTAGCGGGTGCGAGCAAAGGCCCAGGCCAGCAGCACCCAAGTGCATGACCCAGCAGACAGGGGCTGCAGCGCAGCAGAGGGGGGCAGGCCTGGGCTCCTCCACCAGTGGCAGCAAGCTGTAGCAGGTGGCAGCCCCTCCTCCTCAGCCCACTCCCCACCCTCATCCTCCCCATCACCCTCCACCCAGCCCAGCTGCTGGAGCAGGGAGGCTGCACTGCTGCGGGGCAACAGGTCGTCACAGGAGTCCAGGGAGGAGCTGGGGCTGGGGCCAGGGCCAGGGGCAGCAGGCCTGGGTAAAGCCTGCCAGCAGTACCTGCCAGGCCGCTAGGGCACCCGCTGCCAGCTGCCAGTGCTAAGTTCTGGTATGGTTATTGTCTATCATTATTCTGAATATAAATCTTCCTCTGAATATAAATCTTCCTCTGAAACAAGGTGAATGGCAAGCGGCAGTATCATTGGTTGTCCTGTCCAGGTCTGAGTGTAGGTAGTGAAGCTTTTCAGCGAAGCCACTTCTTCCTCGCTCATCGCTCTTGGGATGAAGACTTCGAGTGGGGCACGCTGTTGTGCCCTGGCTGCCAGCAGCTGCAGCTCCACAAGCTCGACAGAGGCATGGGTGAGGTCCAGACACGTCAGCTGTGCCAGGCGGGTGGCCACAGAGCTCAGCGCCCCAGGCAGCAGGTGACAGTCCCTGGGCAGGCAGCAGCAGGGACAGTGTGGAAGGGGAGGTTGTACATATGAAGGCTATGTATGTATGCAGGTGTAGGACCAAGGACACACCTAACAAGATTGCCATCAGGCATCATGCTGGATGGCTGCAGCTGGCCCAGTCCACCTTTCACCAGCAAGACACCCAAGGTGCCCACGACCCTATGCAAGCAGACCCCAGACCCAAGATGCACAAGACCCCAGATGTACAAGACGCCAGATGCACAAGACCCCAAGATGGTCAGGACTCACCCCAGGTGGAGGGATCTGATGTTGACCGGCAGCCACTCCAAGGCCTCACGGGTGACATCAGAAAGATGCCATAGCTCCAAGATCTCTATTGCTTCCCCTGACCGCAGCTGCCATGGTGCCAGTGCCTCCAGCAGCACTGAGGCTGAGGGGGGCGGGCCCAGCTGCCGCACATCATCACCAGCTGCTGCTGCATTGAACTCCCGGCCATGGTTGTAAGTGAACAACTTGTAGATGGAGCTGCAGTGCTGCAGGATGCCGTTGGCACATGCACGCAAGCTGGCTGCGCAGTCCACCTGCAACTCTGACAATGTGAGTGTCTGCAACTGCGGGCAGTCCAGGGCGGCCAGGTCCCGGGAGTGGATGTGGCGTACTGACAGTGCGGTCAGGTGCTGGAACAGGAAGCGTGACAGCTGGCTGCTGGGCTGAAGCGGGCAAGACTCCAGCCTTAGGTCAGTCAGCTGGGGCAGCGTGGCCAGCAGGGGAAGGCTGTCACTGGCCAAATCTTTAACAACTCCCATCTGCTGCAGCTGGATCAGCTGGGTCAGGGCTGGGAACCAGTGTATGCCATGAAGCGTGGTCAGCTGCGTGCAAGCTGCCAGGCTGCCCTCATCAACCTGCACATGGGCGCAGTGATAAGAGCTGCTCATGCCATCAAATGCCAACAGCTCCAGCAACTACGGCTCGTACCATGCCACGTGAACGGGACAGATCCAGGGACTTCAAAGAAGTGATGTGTTCCAAGCCTTTCAGGAGTAAACTGGCTGCAGCTGCACCACTGGCAGCAGTCAGGCTCAGAGTAAGGCTGGACAGGTGTGGTAGGCGCTGCCAAGCCCGGCACACTGAGACATCCACATGGCAGCGGACATTCAGGCTCCTCAGCTGTGGCGTTGTCAATGACATCGCCTGCAGAGTAGTGTCAGCAGCAGGGGTGTGGCTTGCCTGACACAGTGCATTACCATGGCTGCACAGGCTAGGCCATGTCACCAGCATGCCAGAGAGATGTGACTGCCATCAGCATAAGCAACTCACCAAGGTAGCTGATAGAGGCAGCAATGAAGACAAGGTGAGGTGCTGAACCCCATGGAGGACAGGCACCAGCTCGCGCGCCGCTAATGCTGCTAACAACGAGGTGGGCTGAGTACTAGTTCCTGAGTATTTTCCCAAGTACAGCTTGCTAGGGCGCAGCGAGGTGCGGGCCAGCCGCTGCAGCACCTCATCGGGACCATCACTGCCACTTGAAGCAATTTCGAGGCCACTGACAGCGTCGTCGATGGCTGCCCGTAGCTGCTTGCAGACCAGGCGCATTGCCCTGCGGCTGCCATAATCTAGATGCAGGTACACAGCGCTCTCTATGCCAGGGAAGCGGTGCAGCATGTCTGACAGCATCTTAAACGCAGCGGAGGATGGTCACGGAGCGTGTTCATCAACACACGCCAGTGTGACGAGGAGCAGCATTCAGCCTACATCGAGAGCTGGGAGACCTCTGCTAGTGATGCACCGCCCTCACATGGAGTAGACATAAATCCAGCATCACGTAAATGTGGCCTGCCACGAACCATCGAAGTAAGTGACGTGTGACATGACTACACTGATAGCAGCTGCATCAGGTTACCTGCACCCAGTGATGGGTGATGCAAGATACGTGTGTCAATGCCGATACGTATTCTTTGTATGATACAAAATGTCTATGCTAGCAGCTGGCAGCAGCCAGGCACCAGCCAACAAGGCTCATGCGCAGGCAATGCCCCCAGGCAACTGCTCCGCCTTGCCAAACAAGGCACAGCGCAATGCAGCAGCAGCAGGCAGTTTGATTGAAAGCATAGGGCTCCTGCCTGGCAACTTGATGTCCTGCCTGGCAAGACTGGCATCCCAGCTCATTGCCTGCAGGCTGCCGTCATTGGCATCACTTGCGCCCAAGATGTGATGGAGGGCATGGAGAAGCGCGTGAAGTCACGCTTCTCGCACCGCAAGATCGTCATCACCTGCCCAGCACACTGTGAGGTGTGCACAGCACACACTTGGGCAATAGCAAGAGAGCCCACTACCATTCCACAGCTACTGCAGAGTGGTGTGGTGTCACACGGTGACGCCACCTCCCTCAGCCACAGGCTGTCACATAGCTCGTCTGCATGGTGCTAGGGGAGAAGAGCATGGCAGTCTGTAATGCAAGGCTAGTGCCCCAGCACTCCTCTTCCCTGCTGATGAAGAGGCTGTCTGTGCACCTTACCCTGCTCCAACAATCAGGTACCCTGCTCCTTTACTGCGCAGGTGCCTGCCATCCAGCAGGGCAGCCAGCCTGGGCCTGTCAACAGCACCGCAGCAGCACTCCCAGCCCCCAGGCCTGTTGGTGGAGGGCCAGTTGCCAGCAGCACCACCAGCGCAGTCAGCTTTCAGGACACACCCTTGGGGCTGCTGTGTGACGCACTGAGCCTGCCTGACCCGCTCCAGCTGCAAGGAGTGCAACTGCAGGGTCAGCAGTCACAGCATGCTGGACATGCACCAGCAGGCAAACAGAAGCTAGCAGCTGGCCAGCCCCTGCTTGGTGCAGACAGCCTCAGCCCCGCGTTTGCCAGGGAACACAACCAAGCAGTGGCAAACGCGCTGCGTGCTCCAGCTGTGAAGGTGAGGCATACAAATGAAAGGCAGTCCCATGTTGCAAGTTCCAGCTGTCAAGTGTTCCTCAGTTCCTGGAGCTGCCAGGCGCCCTCCCTGCTTAAACGCCACAAGGAACCCAGACGCCCTTCCTACACTCGTATGCAACCCCAAGTCCACCACTGACCACCCTCTCCTGCCACACCCTGCCCAGGACGCACTCCGCCAGCTGTTCTATGGCCCCCTCACGCCTGCTGACCTGGTAGGCATTGCTCATGGCGCCCTCACCGCCTGGGACGCTGACCTAGCCGTTTGGTGTGATCAGCAGGCTCAGCAGCAGGCAGCCCTTGCTGACAGCAGCCTGCTCTCACCCAGGCGGCGGCCCCAGTCAGCCCTGCAGCTGACAGGCAGTCCCGCAGGCAAGGCAAGTTCAAGGCTGGAGGCAGGCAGCCCAGGTGGAGGGGCCAACCACCGGCGGCCAGGGTCTGCAGCTGCTGGTGTGAACAGCCCGGGGTCACACCTGAACAGCCCGAGGCGGCAGAGCCCAGGTCTGAGGGTGCCCCACAGCCCGGGCAACAGGTCACGGGGCGCTGGCAACAGAGGAGTGTCTGCTCCTTCGTTCAGCGCAGTGCATGTGTTGGCAGCGCTGCAACAAGCCAACAGCAGCAATGACCTGGTGAGTGCAGTGCCGGGTTTAGCCTCTGCCCACATCTGGGCACGCATGACCTTCATGGGACTGTGCCATGCTTCCAGCTAACAGATAACAGCATTGCGTGACCATGGGTTTTTCTACAGTCCATGACCCTGGCCTCCTTTTAAATGGCACTGCAGCTACCATGACTAACTCAGCTACCCTGGTTGCTTTGTGTGGTGTGACCAGGCTGCCTGCCTCCAGGACCTGAGTGTGCTGCAGCTGTGGCTAGTGGTGGGCATGATGCGGCTGGAGGCCAAGCGCCAGACCATGTACAACTTTGAGGTGAGCTCCCGTGTTGTGCTGCTGGCATCCGTGACTTGTTGCATTCTGCCACACACCACAGCTGCCCCTGATGCTGCTTGCACCCATGTCATACAGTCACACACCCTGAATGTACCTGATGCCAGCAGGCTGCCAGCTTGGTCCGCGCCTGTCACCTGTGCATAGCTCTGTGCCATGTGGAACCGCAGATGGTGTGGGACGAGTGCCAGAGCATCCGCGCTGACCACGGCCTGCTAAGTTCCATGACGCGTGCGGCAGCCTGGCGTGCATTCGAGGGCCTGTTGGCCTACGGTGTAGCCTTCTGGATCGACCCCGGCGTGGAGGGGCGGGGCCGGGCGCTGCAGTACGCCGGGGTGAGCTTGCGGCTCACTCCACTGGAGGTCACGACTGGGCTGTCGGTGCACGATCAGGCACCGGAGGAGTTGATTCGCTTCGCTGCCATGGAATGCTAGCGGCCCAACGGCGCGGGGGCCCTTGTGGCCCGCGCAGCAGCCTGCCCTAGCAGCGAACCGGAGCGCAGCACGTGGCCCATACCAACACAGTTCACACGCAGGATGTGCTGACCTGGGTGGCTAGTGGCAAGAACTTTGGCTGGCCAGCAAAGGCATCGCTGGTCGTTCAAAAAGTTGTTTAACCGCATTTCCCGGCAATGAGGTCACGTCTTCTTGCCACCGCCATTGATCTAGAGGTTCGGGACTTTCTGTAATGCACTTTAAAGCAAGGTGCACAAACAAAGGTGCACATGGGCTCAAATTGAAGTCATGCAGTATGGAGTTCAATATTCCTTACAATATTCCTTTCACCTAAAGGATCTCCTGGCTACCCCTCCCGTTGAACCACCACGTAAGGGACATTTGACTTTGCGGCGTGCCTGGTGAGAGCTGAGTTGTCATTTATACGCGGAACGCCTTATCTTTGCGTCGCACTTGCGCCTGCGCGCCCGAGCTGCTGGCACCCACGGTGACCGGCAGTCTGCCAGGCACGCGAACGGTTTCGCTCGGCGCAATGGACCTTTTAACTGCTGCTTCACAACACCCACCACGCAAGATGCATAGTTCTCCGCTGCTGTACACTTTACGCATGGAGCCCAGTTTTCTCAACATCATCTTACACAGCCTCCCTCTCCACATGAATCTCCACCCAGCCAGTGCTGCCAGCTGGCGTAGGCCTCACACAACACGCACAGCGGGCAGCCTGGCCCTCCTGCCGTTTGTAGGGGTGATACTTGGATGTCGGCATGCTGCAGGCATGTGCACACGCCAGCTTCTAAAACCCCTATGAACAAAACTCAACAAGAGTTGAGACTTTGGCAGGGGGTTCACAGTGAGTTCCCTAGCCAGTAACGCAAGGCTGGAGAGTTACCTTGAGTTGCATGGTTGTCAGACGGGCATCAGTAGAGTGGGCAGCATGGAGAAGGGTTATCCCACCTCTTGGAGCCTAATCAACAAATGATTGATGCAGTTGCCACTGCTGTGCTCCTACTATGGTCTTTTCCTTGTTCCAGAGCTTCAGAGCCTAGTTTCAGAGCCCCTGAGCCAGCGCATGTTGGTCACGATGTTGGACATGGGGTCGGGCTCCTCGCACATCGCGCACTATCCATCGCGTTAATCAGGGACTCACATATACTGGGTCAGCGTACATCAAGTCCGCAGGCTCGGTAGGGTCGCATACCCGGTAACATGCCCGACCAGCTCAGCGTGTGGCTGAGCGCAGCCGCTTTCCGACGCTTCAATCCGCGTGTAAATCCGTGCAGAAATGAGTCCGGAAAAGCCGTTGTCCCTTACCGTGAGGGAGGTTGGTGGTTCAATGGGAGGGGTAGCCTCCTGACCCCTGTGACAGGGCTATAGCCTGGAGTTGGCATGACAAACATGCACTATTCGTAAGCTGAACACGGTTGGAACTCAACATATTGAGGCCATGGCTGCCAGCCGGTGAGAAGGATGGGATGCCACATTGGACCAGGTGAGGTACAGACACGTCAGCTGTGTCGTGCGGCTGGCCAGAGAGCTCGGCGCCCCAGGCAGCAGGTGACAGGACCTGGGCAGGCAGCAGCAGGAATAAGATGAAGATATGTTGGACAGCCTAAGCCTGGCGCTTGGGTAAGGCCAGGTGGCCAGCCTGCTGCACAGTCCACCAGCAATGGCAACCTATGGTTAGGACTCAGCCAAGCACTAGGGACTTGGGTTGACTGGCAGCCGCTCCAGGGGCGTCACACGTCAAAGCTACCAGATGTTGTCGCCCCATCTTCTCTATTGCCATCCCTGACTAGGCTGTCATGGTGCCAGTGCCTCCAGCAGCGCTGAGGCTGAGGGGGGCGGGCCCAGCTGCCGCACCCCAGCACCACCTGGCTATGGCTGTGAGTAGACAAACTGTACAGCTGCCCACCAGCTGCCAGCCCCGCACCCCGGCCTGCCACCTGTGCTGAGGATGGCTGAGACCAGGCGCGGCTCCAGCTGCTGCAGCCGGGCGTAGGCCCAGGCCACACAGGCCACGCGCCGGCTGCTCAGCTGCCCCTGCAGGATGCGGGCGGACAGCACGGGGGCGGCGGCACGCAGCAGCGCGGCCTGGCAGTGCTGGTGGCTGGCAAACGCCCACAGCAGCTGCACCAGGCAGGTGCTGCTCCAGGCAGGTGCTGCTCAGCTGGGCGAGGGGCGTGGTGAGGGGGTTGCTGGGCAGGGGGCTGGAGGGCTGGGAGGAGGGGCAGGCAGGGAGAGGGGCAGCCCAGCCAGTGGGCTGGTGCTCCTATTGCCATGGCCTGACCTGCTGTGGGTGGCTGCCACTGAGCTGCTGCTGCTGCTGCTGCTTGGGTGTGGTGGTGCAGCCCTGCTGGCCTGCTGCAGCCTGGGCATCAGGTGGCTGCCTTGCAGGCCTTGAAGCACTGCCTCCCCTAGCTTGTCATACAGCTGGTGGTGGTGGTAGCGGGTGCGAGCAAAGGCCCAGGCCAGCAGCACCCAAGTGCATGACCCAGCAGACAGGGGCTGCAGCGCAGCAGAGGGGGGCAGGCCTGGGCTCCTCCACCAGTGGCAGCAAGCTGTAGCAGGTGGCAGCCCCTCCTCCTCAGCCCACTCCCCACCCTCATCCTCCCCATCACCCTCCACCCAGCCCAGCTGCTGGAGCAGGGAGGCTGCACTGCTGCGGGGCAACAGGTCGTCACAGGAGTCCAGGGAGGAGCTGGGGCTGGGGCCAGGGCCAGGGGCAGCAGGCCTGGGTAAAGCCTGCCAGCAGTACCTGCCAGGCCGCTAGGGCACCCGGTGCCAGCTGCCAGTGCTAAGTTCTGGTATGGTTATTGTCTATCATTATTCTGAATATAAATCCTCCTCTGAATATAAATCTTCCTCTGAAACAAGGTGAATGGCAAGCGGCAGTATCATTGGTTGTCCTGTCCAGGTCTGAGTGTAGGTAGTGAAGCTTTTCAGCGAAGCCACTTCTTCCTCGCTCATCGCTCTTGGGATGAAGACTTCGAGTGGGGCACGCTGTTGTGCCCTGGCTGCCAGCAGCTGCAGCTCCACAAGCTCGACAGAGGCATGGGTGAGGTCCAGACACGTCAGCTGTGCCAGGCGGGTGGCCACAGAGCTCAGCGCCCCAGGCAGCAGGTGACAGTCCCTGGGCAGGCAGCAGCAGGGACAGTGTGGAAGGGGAGGTTGTACATATGAAGGCTATGTATGTATGCAGGTGTAGGACCAAGGACACACCTAACAAGATTGCCATCAGGCATCATGCTGGATGGCTGCAGCTGGCCCAGTCCACCTTTCACCAGCAAGACACCCAAGGTGCCCACGACCCTATGCAAGCAGACCCCAGACCCAAGATGCACAAGACCCCAGATGTACAAGACGCCAGATGCACAAGACCCCAAGATGGTCAGGACTCACCCCAGGTGGAGGGATCTGATGTTGACCGGCAGCCACTCCAAGGCCTCACGGGTGACATCAGAAAGATGCCATAGCTCCAAGATCTCTATTGCTTCCCCTGACCGCAGCTGCCATGGTGCCAGTGCCTCCAGCAGCACTGAGGCTGAGGGGGGCGGGCCCAGCTGCCGCACATCATCACCAGCTGCTGCTGCATTGAACTCCCGGCCATGGTTGTAAGTGAACAACTTGTAGATGGAGCTGCAGTGCTGCAGGATGCCGTTGGCACATGCACGCAAGCTGGCTGCGCAGTCCACCTGCAACTCTGACAATGTGAGTGTCTGCAACTGCGGGCAGTCCAGGGCGGCCAGGTCCCGGGAGTGGATGTGGCGTACTGACAGTGCGGTCAGGTGCTGGAACAGGAAGCGTGACAGCTGGCTGCTGGGCTGAAGCGGGCAAGACTCCAGCCTTAGGTCAGTCAGCTGGGGCAGCGTGGCCAGCAGGGGAAGGCTGTCACTGGCCAAATCTTTAACAACTCCCATCTGCTGCAGCTGGATCAGCTGGGTCAGGGCTGGGAACCAGTGTATGCCATGAAGCGTGGTCAGCTGCGTGCAAGCTGCCAGGCTGCCCTCATCAACCTGCACATGGGCGCAGTGATAAGAGCTGCTCATGCCATCAAATGCCAACAGCTCCAGCAACTACGGCTCGTACCATGCCACGTGAACGGGACAGATCCAGGGACTTCAAAGAAGTGATGTGTTCCAAGCCTTTCAGGAGTAAACTGGCTGCAGCTGCACCACTGGCAGCAGTCAGGCTCAGAGTAAGGCTGGACAGGTGTGGTAGGCGCTGCCAAGCCCGGCACACTGAGACATCCACATGGCAGCGGACATTCAGGCTCCTCAGCTGTGGCGTTGTCAATGACATCGCCTGCAGAGTAGTGTCAGCAGCAGGGGTGTGGCTTGCCTGACACAGTGCATTACCATGGCTGCACAGGCTAGGCCATGTCACCAGCATGCCAGAGAGATGTGACTGCCATCAGCATAAGCAACTCACCAAGGTAGCTGATAGAGGCAGCAATGAAGACAAGGTGAGGTGCTGAACCCCATGGAGGACAGGCACCAGCTCGCGCGCCGCTAATGCTGCTAACAACGAGGTGGGCTGAGTACTAGTTCCTGAGTATTTTCCCAAGTACAGCTTGCTAGGGCGCAGCGAGGTGCGGGCCAGCCGCTGCAGCACCTCATCGGGACCATCACTGCCACTTGAAGCAATTTCGAGGCCACTGACAGCGTCGTCGATGGCTGCCCGTAGCTGCTTGCAGACCAGGCGCATTGCCCTGCGGCTGCCATAATCTAGATGCAGGTACACAGCGCTCTCTATGCCAGGGAAGCGGTGCAGCATGTCTGACAGCATCTTAAACGCAGCGGAGGATGGTCACGGAGCGTGTTCATCAACACACGCCAGTGTGACGAGGAGCAGCATTCAGCCTACATCGAGAGCTGGGAGACCTCTGCTAGTGATGCACCGCCCTCACATGGAGTAGACATAAATCCAGCATCACGTAAATGTGGCCTGCCACGAACCATCGAAGTAAGTGACGTGTGACATGACTACACTGATAGCAGCTGCATCAGGTTACCTGCACCCAGTGATGGGTGATGCAAGATACGTGTGTCAATGCCGATACGTATTCTTTGTATGATACAAAATGTCTATGCTAGCAGCTGGCAGCAGCCAGGCACCAGCCAACAAGGCTCATGCGCAGGCAATGCCCCCAGGCAACTGCTCCGCCTTGCCAAACAAGGCACAGCGCAATGCAGCAGCAGCAGGCAGTTTGATTGAAAGCATAGGGCTCCTGCCTGGCAACTTGATGTCCTGCCTGGCAAGACTGGCATCCCAGCTCATTGCCTGCAGGCTGCCGTCATTGGCATCACTTGCGCCCAAGATGTGATGGAGGGCATGGAGAAGCGCGTGAAGTCACGCTTCTCGCACCGCAAGATCGTCATCACCTGCCCAGCACACTGTGAGGTGTGCACAGCACACACTTGGGCAATAGCAAGAGAGCCCACTACCATTCCACAGCTACTGCAGAGTGGTGTGGTGTCACACGGTGACGCCACCTCCCTCAGCCACAGGCTGTCACATAGCTCGTCTGCATGGTGCTAGGGGAGAAGAGCATGGCAGTCTGTAATGCAAGGCTAGTGCCCCAGCACTCCTCTTCCCTGCTGATGAAGAGGCTGTCTGTGCACCTTACCCTGCTCCAACAATCAGGTACCCTGCTCCTTTACTGCGCAGGTGCCTGCCATCCAGCAGGGCAGCCAGCCTGGGCCTGTCAACAGCACCGCAGCAGCACTCCCAGCCCCCAGGCCTGTTGGTGGAGGGCCAGTTGCCAGCAGCACCACCAGCGCAGTCAGCTTTCAGGACACACCCTTGGGGCTGCTGTGTGACGCACTGAGCCTGCCTGACCCGCTCCAGCTGCAAGGAGTGCAACTGCAGGGTCAGCAGTCACAGCATGCTGGACATGCACCAGCAGGCAAACAGAAGCTAGCAGCTGGCCAGCCCCTGCTTGGTGCAGACAGCCTCAGCCCCGCGTTTGCCAGGGAACACAACCAAGCAGTGGCAAACGCGCTGCGTGCTCCAGCTGTGAAGGTGAGGCATACAAATGAAAGGCAGTCCCATGTTGCAAGTTCCAGCTGTCAAGTGTTCCTCAGTTCCTGGAGCTGCCAGGCGCCCTCCCTGCTTAAACGCCACAAGGAACCCAGACGCCCTTCCTACACTCGTATGCAACCCCAAGTCCACCACTGACCACCCTCTCCTGCCACACCCTGCCCAGGACGCACTCCGCCAGCTGTTCTATGGCCCCCTCACGCCTGCTGACCTGGTAGGCATTGCTCATGGCGCCCTCACCGCCTGGGACGCTGACCTAGCCGTTTGGTGTGATCAGCAGGCTCAGCAGCAGGCAGCCCTTGCTGACAGCAGCCTGCTCTCACCCAGGCGGCGGCCCCAGTCAGCCCTGCAGCTGACAGGCAGTCCCGCAGGCAAGGCAAGTTCAAGGCTGGAGGCAGGCAGCCCAGGTGGAGGGGCCAACCACCGGCGGCCAGGGTCTGCAGCTGCTGGTGTGAACAGCCCGGGGTCACACCTGAACAGCCCGAGGCGGCAGAGCCCAGGTCTGAGGGTGCCCCACAGCCCGGGCAACAGGTCACGGGGCGCTGGCAACAGAGGAGTGTCTGCTCCTTCGTTCAGCGCAGTGCATGTGTTGGCAGCGCTGCAACAAGCCAACAGCAGCAATGACCTGGTGAGTGCAGTGCCGGGTTTAGCCTCTGCCCACATCTGGGCACGCATGACCTTCATGGGACTGTGTCATGCTCTCAGCTAATTGATAACAGCATTGGGTGACCATGGGTTTTCTATAGTACATGACCCTGGCCTCCTTTTGCATGGCACTGCAGCTACCATGACTAACTGAGCTACCCTGGTTGCTTTGTGTGGTGTGACCAGGCTGCCTGCCTCCAGGACCTGAGTGTGCTGCAGCTGTGGCTAGTGGTGGGCATGATGCGGCTGGAGGCCAAGCGCCAGACCATGTACAACTTTGAGGTGAGCTCCCGTGTTGTGCTGCTGGCATCCGTGACTTGTTGCATTCTGCCACACACCACAGCTGCCCCTGATGCTGCTTGCACCCATGTGTCACTCACCCTGAATGCACCTGATGCCAGCAGGCTGCCAGCTTGGTCCGTGCAAGCCACCTGTGCATCGCTCTGTGCCATGTGGAACCGCAGATGGTGTGGGACGAGTGCCAGAGCATCCGCGCTGACCACGGCCTGCTTAGTTCCATGACGCGTGCGGCAGCCTGGCGTGCATTCGAGGGCCTGTTGGCCTACGGTGTAGCCTTCTGGATCGACCCCGGCGTGGAGGGGCGGGGCCGGGCGCTGCAGTACGCCGGGGTGAGCTTGCGGCTCACTCCACTGGAGGTCACGACTGGGCTGTCGGTGCACGATCAGGCACCGGAGGAGTTGATTCGCTTCGCTGCTATGGAATGCTAGCGGCCAAAAGGCACGGGGGCCCTTGTGCGCCGCGCAGCAGCCTGCCCTGACAGCGAGCCGGAGCGCAGCACGTGGCCCATAGCAACACATTACGTGCGCAGGATGTGCTGATCAGGCTGGCTAGCGACGAGATGGCTGGCTAGCGAAAGCATCGGTGGTCGTTCAGGAGGCTGTTTGACCGCATTTCCCGACAATGAGGTCACGTCTTCCTGCCACCGCCATTGAACAAATTGCACATGAGCTCAACACTATTGTTGGCATGACGAACATGCACTATTTGTAAGCTGAACACGGATGGAACACTACACATTGAGGCCATGGCTGTCAGCAGGTGAGGAGGTGAGGGCCACAGAGCTCAGCGCCCCAGGCAGCAGGTGACAGGACCTGGGCAGGCAGCAGCAGGAATGAGGTGAAGATATGTTGGATAGCCTAATGATGGCGCTTGGGTAGGGTCAGGTGGCCAGCCTGCTGCACAGTCCACCAGCAGTGGCAACCTAAGGTTATGACTTACCCAAGCACTAAGGGACTTGGGTTGACTGGCACCCGCTCCAGGGCGTCACGCATCGCAGCTACCAGATGTTGTCGCACCACCTTCTCTGGACGGCCATGGTGCCAGTGCCTCCAGCAGCGCTGAGGCTGAGGGGGGCAGACCCAGCTGCCTCACCTCAGCACCAGCTGGCTGTGGCTGTAAGTAGACAAACTGTACAGCTGCCCTCCAGCTGCCAGCCCCGCACCCCGGCCTGCCACCTTTGCTGAGAACAGGCGCGGCTCCAGCTGCTGCAGCCGGGCGTAGGCCCAGGCCACACAGGCCATGCGCCGGCTGCTCAGCTGCCCCTGCAGGATGCGGGCGGACAGCACGGGGGCGGCGCCACGCAGCAGCGCGGCCTGGCAGTGCTCGTGGCTGGCACACGCCATAAGCAGCTGCACCAGGCAGGTGCTGCTCAGCTGGGCAACGGGCGTGGGGAGGCGGCTGGGCTGAGGCGGCCCTCTGGCCAGCGGGTTGCTGGGCAGGGGGCTGGCAGGGCTGGGAGGAGGGGCAGGCAGGGAGAGGGGCAGCCCAGCCAGTGGGCTGGTGCTCCTAGTGCCATGGCCTGACCTGCTGTGGGTGGCTGCCACTGAGCTGCTGCTGCTGCTTGGGTGTGGTGGTGCAGCCCTGCTGGTCTGCTGCAGCCTGGGCATCAGGTGGCTGCCTTGCAGGCCTTGCAGCACTGCCTCCCCTAGCTTGTCATACAGCTGGTGGTGGTGCTGCTTCCACTTGCCCTGCTGCGCCTGCTGCTGGGCCCACACCAGCTGCTGCTCCCTGTCCAGCCGCTGACCCTCCTCCTCAGCCCACTCCCCATCTTCATCCTCCTCATCGCCCTCCACCCAGCCCAGCTGCTGGAGCAGGGAGCCTGCACTGCTGCGGGGCAACAGGAGTCCAGGGAGGAGCTGGGGCTGGGACCAGGGCCAGGGGCAGAAGACACACTCACACCGGCACCACCCTGCCCGGCCTCCCTGCCAGCTGCAGCCCAGGCGGGCTGGTGGCCTGCAGCACCCAGGCTGACAGGCTATGCTCTGCCAGGCGGGGCTGTGGCAGCAGGGTTGGGCACAGTGCTGGGTGGCGGCCTTGGCCCTGCCCTGCCCACACTCCCAGCCTGGCCTGCCCACCCTGCACCCAGCCCTGTCCCTGCCAGCGGGCCCTGCAGCAGCAGCTCAGCCACCTGGTCCACCACCTGCCTGTCCACCACCCTCATCACGGACAGCGCCCACAGCAGGGTGGCCAGCTGCGGGCAGGTGGACGCCTCAGCCTGCAGCGCTGCCACCCGGGTCGCTGCATTGCCCAGTGGGGCATGGCGCTGCCTGGCCCGCGCAAAGCCTGCCAGCAGTGAGGCCAGGCCGCCAGGGGAGAAGGCACCCGCCAGCACATGGGCACATTATGCCAGCTGCAAGTGTGTCAAGTTCTGTTAAAATTCTATTCTAATGTCATCACAAAACGTTGGTTGTCCTGTCCAGCTCTGAGTGTAGGAACTGAAGCTCTTCAGTGAAGCCACTTCTTCTTGGCTCAACGCTATTGGGATGTAGACAGTGAGTGAGGCACCCTGTTGTGCCCTGGCTGCCAGCAGCTGCAGCTCTGTCACCGCCACATGGGAGATGGTGAGGTCCAGGCACGTCAGCTGTGTCAGGCGGGTGGCCACAGAGCTCAGCGCCCCAGGCAGCAGGTGACAGGACCTGGGCAGGCAGCAGCAGGGACAGTGTGGAAGGGGAGGGGTGTACATGTATGCAGGCTATGATGCCATTTGACTAAGGCAATATGCATTGCTTGGTGAAGGACCAAGGACACACCCATAGCCATAGCCAGAGCAGGCCGCACAGGATAAAGTGTGAGTTGGCTAAGGTCAGGTACCCTGCCAGGGTCACCTGCTGCCAGGGTCACCCTGCCAGGGTCACCCTGCCAGGTACCCTGCTAAGGTCAGGTACCCTGCCTGCTGCACAGTCCACCAGCAAGCACTCTCTGTCGAAGGGGAACGCTATGATGTCATTTGACCGAGGCCATGTCCATTGCTTAGTGGGGCACATATAATAAACCCCAACAATTTGCCACCCAAGATGGCCACTACCCAAGATGGCCACTACCCCATGCAGGCTATGACCCCCTTTGACCAAGGCCAGCAGCAGGAATAAGGTAATGGAAGCACATAACATTGCACTACTTTTCACAACAGCCATGCGGATGTTTATCTTTCAGCCATGCCCTGCCTGCTGCACAGTCCAGCAGCCAGCAGCAATCTACAAGATAGATACCCAAAGATAGGTACCCTACAACATAGATACCCTACAATACCCAAGATAGGTACCCTGCCTGCTTGACAGTCTACCAGCCACCAGCAAACAACTCAAGGTGCACACGACTCAGGGTTCGCATGCTGACTGCACATGACTCCAACACAGGAACACTGCACATGGCCAGGACACACCTCAGCTCCAGGGATTTGATGTTGACCGGCAGCCACTCCAAGGCCTCACGTGTGACATCAGAAAGATGCCATAGTCCCAACTCCTCTATTGCCTTCCCTGACTGCGGCTGCCATGGTGCCAGTGCCTCCAGCAGCATTGAGGCTGAGGGGGGCGGGCCCAGCTGCCGCACCTCAGCACCAGCTGCTGCTGTCTTCAACTCCTGGCCATGGTTGTAAGTCAGCAAGCCCGACACAATGTTGCTGTGTTGCAGGATGCCATTGGCGCATGCACGCAAGCTGGCTGCACTGTCCACCTGCAACTGACCCACTGTCAATGTCTGCAGCTGCGGGGAATCCAGGGCAGCCAGGTCCCGGGAGTGGATGCGGCGTACTGTCAGTGAGGTCAGGTGCTGGAACAGGAAGCGTGACAGCTGGCTGCTGGGCTGAAGAGGGCAGGAGTTTAGCCTTAGGTAAGCCAGCTGGGGCAGCCTGGCCAGCATGGGCAGGCTATCACTGGACAAGTCTCGAACAACTCCCAACTGCTGCAGCTGCGTCAGCTGGGTCAGGCCTGGAAACCACCATAAGCCTTGAAGCTTGACCAGCTGCGTGCAAGCTACTCTCAAGCTACTCGCAAGCTACTCGCAAGCTGCTCTCGTCAACCTGCACATGGGTGCAGTGATAAGAACTGCTCATGCCATCAAATGCCAACAACACCAGCAACACCGGCTCGAACCTGACTATACGACTCAGTCAACTCCAGGGACTTCAGAGACGTGATGTGTTCCAAGCCCTTGAGGAGTAAACTGGCTGCAGCTGTATCACTGACATGAGTCAGGCTCAGAGTAAGGTTGGACAGGTGTGGTAGGCGCTGCCAAGCCCGGCACACTGAGACATCCACATGGCAGTTGACATCCAGGCTCCTCAGCTGTGGCATTGCCTATGACATCACCTGCAGAGTAGTGTCAGCAGCAGGGGTGTGGCTTGCCTGACACAGTGCATAACCCATGGCTGCACAGGCTGGGCCATGCCACCAGCATGCAAGAGACAGGTGAATGCCATCAGCAAAAGCAACTTACTAAGGCAGCTGACAGTGGCAAAACTGATAACAAGGTGAGGTCCTGGACCCCATGAAGGATAGGCACCATCTCGCGCGCCGCTAATGCTGCTAACAACAAGGTGGGTTGAATACCTGTTCCCGAGTAGTTTCTCAAGTTCAGCTTGCTAGGGCGCAGCGACGTGCGGGCCAGCCGCTGTAGCACCTCATCGGGGTCATCACTGTCTAATGAACTAATGCCGAGGCCACTGACAGCGTCGTCCATGGCTGCCCGCAGCTGCTTGCAGACCAGGCGCATTGCTCTGCGGCTGTCAGCATCGAGGTGCTGGTACACAGCGCTCCCTATGCCAGGGTAGCGCTGCAACATGTCTGACAGCATTGTGAAGGCAGCAGAGGATGGATACGAGTGGGTTGTTTGGGTTTGCTAGAATGTCAGCTTGCAGCAGAGGTTAGAATGATCGATTTTGTCAAGTCAACATAGGGAACAAAGGCGGACTGCTTTCATTGACCGCACATGTGCGCATTGGTTAGTTAACCATCTGTTAATATGAGAAAAGGAGGAGCGTGCTGACACCATCCGTGACGACCTAGCTATGCCAAGCACAATGCACACTGACCCTAGCCGGCACTAACACAAGCAGGTGGTGAGCCCCTACAGCTGGCTATGTCACATAGCCTATGTCACATAGCCTATGTGCCCTGCTGGTGGTGGCCAAGTGGTAAAGGGTTGCCACCGCTCCCTTCCCCTATAGCAGCAGCTGGCTGTGTGCCCTGCTCCTCGCCATCCAGTCCTGCTCATCAGCTCACTCCAGGTCAACCCTGGGTCCTTGCCCTGCGCCAGGCCTGGCTGCTGGGGCTGCTGTGTGCCCCCTGCCCCGCTGCTGCAGCCTGCTGGGCCGCTGAGCCGCAGCCACAGCCCCAGCAGCTGGGGTGGGGCGCTGCAGCTGCTGCTGGCGCTCCTGCATCAGGTGGGCCAGCCGCTGGTGGTAGGCCTCCTCTGAGGCCAGGCCCAGGGTGGAGAAGGCCCAGGCCAGGCGCGCCCAGTAGCGCAGCTCGTACCTGCGCAGGCAGGGCCAGGCCAGCAGGGCGCAGCACAGCCAGCACTGGGCATCAGGCAGCAGCGGCGGCTGGGGTGTGACCGGGTGGCACCTCACTCTAGCCAGCTGCCTGCCCCGCACCCGGCCTGCCCCCTGCGGCGTGGCTGCCGCTAGCAGCGCTGCGTGTGGTGCTGGCCAGGGGTCCAGCTGGCCGCCTGCACGCGCCACTCACTGCTCCGCGTGCGCCATGCTGTGGCGCAGGATGGCTGAGACCAGGCGCGGCTCCAGCTGCTGCAGCCGGGCGTAGGCCCAGGCCACACAGGCCACGCGCCGGCTGCTCAGCTGCCCCTGCAGGATGCGGGCGGACAGCACGGGGGCGGCGGCACGCAGCAGCGCAGCCTGGCAGTGCTCGTGGCTGGTAATCGCCCACAGCAGCTGCACCAGGCAGGTGCTGCTCAGCTGGGCAAGGGGCGTGGGGAGGGGGCTGGGCTGAGGCGGCCCTCTGGCCAGGGGGTTGCTGGGCAGGGGGCTGGCCGGGCTGGGAGGAGGGGCAGGCAGGGAGAGGGGCAGCCCAGCCAGTGGGCTGGTGCTCCTAGTGCCATGGCCTGACCTGCTGTGGGTGGCTGCCACTGAGATGATGCTGCTGCTGCTTGGATGTGGCCCTGCTGGCCTGCTGCAGCCACCGCATCTTCATCTAGAAAAGAGTCTTCACGACAATGGATGGTTCCCCTGTCCAGTTCTGAGTGTAGGAAGTGAGGCTCTTCAGTGCTGCCACTTCGTCCTTGCTCATCGTGGTTGGGACCCAAACTTGTAGTGAGGCACCCTGTTGTGCCCTGGCTACCAGCAGCTGCAGCTCCGCTAGTGCCACAGGTGAGGAGGTGAGGTCCAGCCACGTCAGCTGTGTCAGGCGGGTGGCCACAGAGCTCAGCGCCCCAGGCAGTAGGTGACAGTCCCTGGGTATGCAGCAGCAGGGACAGTGTGGAAGGGGAGGGATGCCACTTGCATGCAGGCTATGATGCCATTTGACCAAGGCCATATGCATTGCTTGCTTGAGGACCTAGGTCACACAGATTGCTAGAGCATCATGGATGGATGGAAGCAGCTGGCTCTTGGCAGCTGGCCCTTGGCTTAGGTCAGGTACCCTGCCAACTGAACAGTCCTCCAGCCACCAACCTCCCCAGTTCCACTGGCAGCTACAAAATGCTCCCCAGTTCCACTGGCAGCTACATCTGCACTTACTGAAAGCATAGGGATTTGATGTTGACCGGCAGACTATGGTCAGGACTCACCCCAGGTGGAGGGATCTGATGTTGACCGGCAGCCACTTCAAGGCCTCATGTGTGACATCGGGAAGATGCCATAGCCCCAACCTCTCTATTGCCTTCCCTGACCGCGGCTGCCATGGTGCCAGCGCCTCCAGCAACGCTGAGGTTGAGGGGGGCGGGCCCAGCTGCCGCACCCCAGCACCAGCTGCTGCCTCCTTGAACTCCTGGCCATGGTTGTATGTGAACAATTTGTAGATGTCATTGCAGTGCTGCAGGATGCCGCTGGCACATGCACGCAAGCTGGCTGCGCAGTCCACTTGCAACTGAGTCACTGCCAATGTCTGCAGCTGCGGGCAGTCCAGGGCGGCCAGGTCCCGGGAGTGGATGCTGGTCACTGTCAGTGAGGTGAGGTGCTGGAACAGGAAGCGTGACAGCTGGCTGCTAGAGTGAAGAGGGCAAAACTGCAGCCTCAGGTCAGCCAGCTGGGGCAGCGTGGCCAACAGGGGCAGGCTGTCACTGGTCAATTCTTGATTAACTTTCAACTGCAGCAGCTGGGTTAGCTGGGTCAGGGCTGGGAGCCAGCTGCAGCCACGAAGCGCAGTCAGCTGCGTGCAAGCTGCCAGGCTGCCCTCATCAACCTGCACATGATACACAGCGATAAGAGCTGCTCATGCCATCAAATGCCAACAGCTCCAGCAACTACGGCTCGTACCATGTCATGTGAACGGGACAGATCCAGGGACTTCAAAGAAGTGATGTGTTCCAAGCCCTTGAGTAGTAAGCTGGCGGCAGCTGTACCACTGGCAGGAGTCAGGCTCAGAGTAAGGCTGGACAGGTGTGGTAGACGCTGCCAAGCCCGGCACACTGAGACATCCATATGGCAGTCGACATCCAGGCTCTTTAGCTGTGGCATTGTTAATGATATCACCTGCACAGTAGTGTCAGCAGCAAGTGTGTGGCTTGCCTGACCCAGTTCATAACCCATGGCTGCATATGCTGAGCCATGCCACCAGCATGCAAGAGACAGGTTAATGCCATCAGCACAAGCAACTCACCAAGGCAGCTGATAGTGGCAAAACTGATAACAAGGTGAGGTGCTGGACCTCATGAAGGACAGGCACCACCTCGCGCGCCTCTAATGCTGCCAAGAACAAGGTGGTCTGAGTACTCGAATAGTTCCACAAGTACAGCTTGCTAGGGCGCAGCGATGTGCGGGCCAGCCGCTGCAACACCTCATCGAGGTCATCACTGCCGATTGCATCAATTGCAATGCCGAGGCCACTGACAGCGTCGTTGATGGCTGCCCGCAGCTGCTTGCAGACCAGGCGCATTGCTCTGCGGCTGTCAGCATCGAGGTGCTGGTACACAGTGCTGCCTATGCCAGGGTAGCGCTGCAACATGTCTGACAGCATTGTGTGTGTCTGACAGCAGGATAAGTAAGGATGGATACGAGTGGGTTGTTTGGGTGAATTAATGCATTGGGCATTAATTAGCATACACCACATCAACGTCTGCTAGAATGTCAGCTTGCAGCAGAGGTTTGAACGATCAATTTCGTCAAGCCAACATAGCGAACAAAGGCGGAGGTTGCTTTCATTGACCGCACATGTGCGCATTGGGTAAATAGCCATCTGTCAATGTGAGAAAAGAAGGAGCATGCTGACACCATCCGTGACGACCTAGCTATGCCAAGCACAATGCACACTGACCCTAGCCGGCACTAACACAAGCAGGTGGCGAGCCCCTACAGCTGGCTATGCGCCCTGCTGGTGGTGGCCAAGTGATGAAGGATTGCCACCGCTCCCTTCCCCTATAGCAGCAGCAGGCCATGTGCCCTGCTCCTCGCCATCCAGTCCTGCTCATTAGCTCACTCCAGGCCAACCGTAGGTCCCTGCCCTGCGCCAGGCCTGGCTGCTGGGGCTGCTGTGTACCCCCTGCCCCGCCGCTGCAGCCTGCTGGGCCGCTGAGCCGCAGCCACAGCCTCAACAGCTGGGGTGGGGCGCTACAGCTGCTGCTGGCGCTCCTGCATCAGGCGGGCCAGCCGCTGGTGGTAGGCCTCCTCTGAGGCCAGGCCCAGGGTGGAGAAGGCCCAGGCCAGGCGCGCCCAGTAGCGCAGCTCGTACCTGCGCAGGCAGGGCCAGGCCAGCAGGGCGCAGCACAGCCAGCACTGGGCACCAGGCAGCAGCGGCGGCTGAGGTGTGACCGGGTGTCACCTCACTCTAGCCAGCTGCCTGCCCCGCACCCGGCCTGCCCCCTGTGGCGTGGCTGCCGCTAGCAGCGCTGCGTGTGGTGCTGGCCAGGGGCCCAGCTGGCCGCCTGCACGCGCCACTCACTGCTCCGCGTGCGCCATGCTGTGGCGCAGGATGGCTGAGACCAGGCGCGGCTCCAGCTGCTGCAGCCGGGCGTAGGCCCAGGCCACACAGGCCACGCGCCGGCTGCTCAGCTGCCCCTGCAGGATGCGGGCGGACAGCACGGGGGCGGCGGGACGCAGCAGCGCGGCCTGGCAGTGCTCGTGGCTGGCAAACGCCCACAGCAGCTGCACCAGGCAGGTGCTGCTCAGCTGGGCAAGGGGCGTGGGGAGGGGGCTGGGCTGAGGCGGCCCTCTGGCCAGGGGATTGCTAGGCAGGGGGCTGGCAGGGCTGGGAGGAGGGGCAGGCAGGGAAAGGGGCAGCCCAGCCAGTGGGCTCATGCTCCTAGTGCCATGGCCTGACCTGCTGTGGGTGGCTGCCACTGAGCTGCTGCTGCTGCTTGGGTGTGGTGGTGCAGCCCTGCTGGTCTGCTGCAGCCTGGGCATCAGGTGGCTGCCTTGCAGGCCTTGCAGCACTGCCTCCCCTAGCTTGTCATACAGCTGCTGGTGGTGGTGGAGGGTGCAGGCAAAGGCCCAGGCCAGCAGCACCCAGGTGAAGCTGGCGCTGCGTGGCCTGCATGGCCCAGCAGACAGGGGCTGCAGCGCAGCAGAGGGAGGGCAGGCATGGACTGTAGCAGCAGACGCACACTCACACCTGCACCACCTTGCTCGGCCTCCCTGCCCGCTGCAGCCCAGGCAGGCTGGTGGCCTGCAGCACTCTGGTGCTCTGCCAGGCGGGGCTGTGGCAGCAGGGGTGGGCGCAGTGCTGGGTGGCGGCCTTGGCCCTGACCACACCCCCGGCCTGGACTCACCCCCTGCACCCAGCCCTGTCCCTGCCAGCGGGCCCTGCAGCAGCAGCTCAGCCACCCGCTCCACCAGCTGCCTGTCCACCACCCTCATCACGGGCAGCGCCCACAGCAGGTTGGCCAGCTGTGGGCAGGTGAACGCCTCAGCCTGCAGCGCTGCCACCCGGGCCGCTGCGTTGCCCAGCGGGGCATGGCGCTGCCTGGCCCGGGCAAAGCCTGCCAGCAGTGAGGCCAGGCCGCCGGGGGGGGAGTGCACCCTCCAGCACATGGGGGAAGCTGCATGGGGAGGCAGTAGGCTGGGGGTGCCACTAGAAGTGATGGGGTGCTGGTGTATGTGAGGGTGAGGGTGAGGCCCTGGTCTCTCTTGAGGCTGAACAGGCAACAAGGAGGGCGCCCTCTGTTGGCTCTGCTGAAGCTGCACTTGCTGTGGCTGCCCCTGCTGTTCAGGCTGTCCTGCCTCCCCCTCTTGCTGCCAGTGAGTGCCCCCTCACCTGCCCAAGCACACTGGGCCAGGGCAGCGGGGGTCATGGCCCTGGCTTTTACAATTTGCTTGGTAGCCTGCTGCTGGTACGTCTAGGTTGCTTCCTACAATCGCCTTTAAAAACGACTATTGTTGGACAGTGGAAACCAAACTTTGAGAGAGGTCCCCTGTTGCGCCCTGGCTGCCAGCAGCTGCAGCTCCACAGGATCAACAGAGGCATGGGTGAGGTCCAGACACGTCAGCTGTGTCAGGCGGGTGGCCACAGAGCTCAGCGCCCCAGGCAGTAGGTGACAGGACCTGGGCAGGCAGCAGCAGGAATAAGGTGACGGCAGTACATGATGTTGCATTACTTTTCACAACAGCCAAGCGGATGTTTATCTTTCAGCCATGCCCTGCCTGCTGCACAGTCCAGCATTCAAGCAGCCAGCAGCAATCAACCCAAGACGCGCAGACCCCCAATTGGGTTCACGGGCTGACTGCACATGGCCATGACTCACCCCAGCTCCAGGGACTTGATGTTGACTGGCAGCCACTCCAAAGCCTCACGTGTGACATCAGGAAGATGCCAGAGCCCCAACCTCTCTATTGCCTTCCCTGACCGTGGCTGCCATGGTGCCAGTGCCTCCAGCAGCACTGAGGCTGAAGGCACCTCCTGAAACTTCCAGGTAGACAAGCCCCACACAGCACAGCAGTGCTGCAGGATGCCGCTGGCACATGCACGCAAGCTGGCTGCGCAGTCCACCAGCAATCGACGCACTGCCAATGTCTGTAGCTGCGGGCAGTCCAGGGCGGCCAGGTCCCGGGAGTGGATGTGGCGTACTGACAGTGCGGTCAGGTGCTGGAACAGGAAGCGTGACAGCTGGCTGCTGATCTGAAGAGGGCAAAACTGCAGCCTTAATTCAGCCAGCTGGGGCAGCGTGGCCAGCAGGGGCAGGCTGTCACTGGACAAGTCACCATTGAAGTGCTGCAGCTGTGTTAGCTGGGTCAGGCCTGGGAACCAATTTATGCCATCAAGCTTAGTCAGCTGGGTGCTTGCCGCCAGACTGCCTTCATAGATCTGCGCGTGACCAACAAGCATTGCTCATAACATCATATGACATGCCACTGCGAGCAACACCACAGCACACCTAGACGTGTAAGCAGGTCAGCTGTGTATCGTGCCAGTGCGGGCAACTGCGACACATACTTGGTTTGATAGCTGGCAAAGTTTTAAAGACCTCAAAGATATGATATGCTCCAGGCCCTTTAACGGCAGACTCGCTGTTTCACCATCTCTCAGGGTCAGGGTAAGGCTGGACAGGTGCGATAGGCGCTGCCAAGCCCGGCAATCAGGGACATCCACGTGGCAGTGGACATTTAGGCTCCTCAGCTGTGGCATTGTCAATGACATTCCCTGCAGGATTGGGTTGGCAACAGCAGGTGTGTGGCTTGCCTGACTGGTATACAATTCATGGCGGCACATGCTGGGTCAGGCAACTGGCGTGCCAGAGCTAGGCGTGTCATCAGCAGATACTGCGCATACTGCAACTCACCAAGGCCATGGACAGTGGCATTGGACCCCAGAACTGAACGTGCTTGACCCCGTGAAGGACGGGCACCAGCTCATGTGCAGATAATGCCGCGGCCAGCAAATTAAGTAGATGTGAACTGTGTTGCTGCAAACCCTGGCAAAACTCCAGCTTGCTAGGGCGTAGCGATGTGCGGGCCAGCCGCTGCAGCACCTCATCGGGGTCGCAACTGCTGGACGATGCAAAGTCTAGGCTGTTAACATCACCGTCGATGGCTGTACGCAGCTGCTTACAGACCAAGCGCATTGCTCTGCGGCTGTCCAAATCCAAATGCAGATACACAGCGCTCCCTACGCCAGGAAATCGCTGCAGCAAGTCTGACAGCATGGCGCAGACACCAACACGCGGCAAAGTATGGAGTCACAGCGCAAGCAAAGGGATCACATGAAAAGAAGGAGCAACATGCAGCTTGCATTACTGGAGGCCAGTGACCGCCCCGATCACCGCTTGCCCCAGGCCAGGCACTGCGCTCGCGGCAACAATGCGCAGTGACCTGGGCATGCTATGAACAGTATGTGTTGACAGAGGTGACCTGCTGCATCAGGCTACCTGCGCCGTGTTGACCGAGTGCTGCCAGGCTGCAACTGACACGACTTATGCTGACCTGTGTGTCAGGCCTGTTTGTAGCTGCATCCGCACCAGCCGAGCCAGACAGACAGCCTGTGCACCCTGTGGCACTGTGCACTGACATGTGGCATGTGCACTGGCACTGGCACTGGCTCTGTGCACCCTGTGGCCTGTGGCAGAGATTGTAACCACTGTGCGAGTCTATGGAACCTCACAAGGGGGGTGATGAAGGAGGCCCATTAGAGGGGTGCTGTCATTGACCGCACATGTGCACCTTGGGTGTTTGCTGTGTGCCCCCTGCCCCGCTGCTGCAGCCTGCTGGGCCGCTGAGCCGCAGCCACAGCCCCAGCAGCTGGGGTGGGGCGCTGCAGCTGCTGCTGGCGCTCCTGCATCAGGCGGGCCAGCCGCTGGTGGTAGGCCTCCTCTGAGGCCAAGGCCAGGGTGGAGAAGGCCCAGGCCAGGCGCGCCCAGTAGCGCAGCTCGTACCTGCGCAGGCAGGGCCAGGCCATCATCATGATAGGATGTATGCTGGGTGGAGAAACCCTCTTAGGTGTACATGGTCACTCAGAGCACTCACTCAAATCTGCAAGCCTGAGCTACCCACAGTGGGTCCCAATAGACAAACATATCAAGCCTCCAGGTATAGCTCTCTGTGTACCGGGCGCCCGCAGCAAACGCAACGCTTCTCCCCGTGCTTAATTGATGACATGGGTGGACACATCCGCACTTATCACCGTGTGCGTGCGCACCTTGTGTTGCAGATGCCCCAACCACAGCGTTGTACACGAGGGCATCCCTGGCACTGCCCCTGGTCAGGGCACATGCGTCCAAAGCCGTGCAGCAGCAGCCCCGCGGCTCTCAGGTGATGTACGGCAGCAGTCGGCGGACTGGCTGAACCCTCAGCTGGCAGCTACCCTCAGCAGGCTACCAGCTCCTGTGGCATCAGCCAGGGGCTATCGCTGGGGAGCGGGGTACCTGGCAATTGCATGCCGGCTGGGCCAGGGCCTCCGACAGAAGCAAGGCCAGGAGTTGGGGTCGAGCCCAGTGTGAAGTCTGGGGCCAGGAGCCAGATTGGGCGCAGGAAGCAGGCGCAGGACCAGGTCAGGGGCTGGGGCAGAGTTTAAATCAGGACCTGGGGCTGGGCCAGCGGCAGGGTCAGAGGCAAGACCAGGGGCAGGGTCAGAGGCAAGACCAGGAGCAGACATGCATCATTATCAAGCCCTGGGCCTCAGCCCACCCGGCCAAACCCAGCAGCTCCTTCCACTCCTCCCACTCAGCAGCCTCTGCCTGGGCCTGACGGGGAGCAGCAGCTCTGGCCACCTCCCAACACCCCCCTGACAAAGCAAAGGCACTGGCTGCGACGGCGGTGGCAGCAGCAACAGCACCATTGCCAGCAGAGGGACCCACACCAACAAGGTGGCAGCCGCCCTTCTTCTCACCACGAAAGAATGTCAAGCTAGCACGCCCACCCACCACCTGTCACAACAGCTGGCCCAGGCCCTGGGTGACGCTGTCATGCGCTGCATGTGACGCTGTCATGGCCTGGGGCCATGCCAGGTGGTGTGGGCCCTGGGGCAGCTGGCCTATTCCCCCTCGCAGCCCCTTCTGCAGCACCTATCACACCTGCTGCTGTCAGGCCAGGCAACAGGGGCGCCTTGTGCGGGGGCAGGCCACCTGGATGCCCGCAGCGGTGGAGCAGTCCACGACAGCGAGCACGTCATTAACAGTGCCAGCAGCTTTGTAAACCTTATTGCCCGCAAGGATGGAGCTCCACGACAGCGAGCACGTCAATATTTGTAAACCACAGCAGGCCCAGCACCAGTAGCAGCAGAAGCTGCCCCAATAGCTTGGGCAGGAGCAGCAGCAGCAGCAGCAGCAGTGGTGGTCCTGCTCCCGCTGGGGGTGGAGGTTGTGGCAGGGGTGCAGGCTCGGATGGCCCGGATGAGTGTTCCCCAGCACTGCCTGAGCCAGGAGCAGGGGAGCCAGGTGGGAATAGCTGGGGTGCAAAGGCTGCTGTCGCCCCGTCAGAGGTGGCCTGCCTGGCGCATGGCCTGGCCCGCCTGGGCAGCCACGACCCTGGGCTGTGGGGGATGGTGATCTTCACTAGAGGCAGCCAGCAGCGCCAGGTAGCCCGAGCAGGAGCAGCAGCAGCAGCAGCAGCAGTGGTGGTGGTCCCGCTCCCGCTGGGTGTGGAAGCAGTGGTGTGGGTGCAGGTGGCCCTGATGTGGGGTCCCCAGCGCAGCCGGAGCCAGGTCCAGGGGACCCAGGCGGGGAGAGCTGGGGTGGACAGGCTGCAGTCGCCCCGTCAGAGGTAGCTTGCCTGGCACATGGCTTGGCCCGCCTGGGCAGCCGCGACCCTAGGCTGTGGGTGGTGGTGATAATAGCAGCCAGCAGCGGGCTGCTGCAGTGGGTGCCCGGGGAGGTGGCCACGCTGGCCTGGGCTGCAGCCAAGGTCGCATCGTCAGCGCCACACCTGCCCAGCGGTGGGGGTGGGTCAGGGGAGCCTACCCCTCCCTCACCTGGCAGGTCAGGGGCTGCTCCTCCTGCTGCTGCTGTGAGGGGTGAACAAGGAGGAGCCACAGCACAGTCACTGCCCCAGCATGGGCAACAAGTAGAGCAGTTCACTGCGGAGACATTAAGCCCTGGGTACCCTGAGCTGCTTCAAGGGCAGCAGCAACAGCAGCACCCAGGTGGTCAGGAAGAGCAGCAGCTACAGCCAGTCCCAACTTACCTGCAGCACCAGCCACACTCACAGAGGGAATAGGCGCAGTCAGCTATCACACCAGTGCAGCAGCAGAGTGCAGTCCCCCCTTAGAATGAAAGATAAAGAGTGCACTGCCCCAACGACCACTGAAGGTGAAGCAGGCACCGGTGCTGCTGTCTACCTCCCCTGCTGCTGCTGCTGCTGCTGCTGCTGTCTACCTCCCCTGCTGCTGCTGCTGCTGCCGGTGCTGCTGTCTACCTCCCCTGCTGCTGCTGCTGCTGCTGCTGTCTACCTCCCCTGCTGCTGCTGCTGCTGCTGCCGGTGCTGCTGTCTACCTCCCCTGCTGCTGCTGCTGCTGCTGCTGCTGTCTACCTCCCCTGCTGCTGCTGCTGCTGCTGCTGCTGCTGTCTACCTCCCCTGCTGCTGCTGCTGCTGCTGTCGCTGCTGCTGTCTACCTCCCCTGCTGCTGCTGCTGCTGCTGCTGCTGCTGCTGCTGCTGTCTACCTCCCCTGCTGCTGCTGCTGCTGCTGCTGCTGTCGCTGCTGCTGTCTACCTCCCCTGCTGCTGCTGCTGCTGCTGCTGCCGCTGCTGCTGTCTACCTCCCCTGCTGCTGCTGCTGCTGCTGTCTACCTCCCCTGCCACTGCTGGTGTGCTGCACCGTGCTCCTTGCGCTCTCAGGTGCCCGCCCTCCCAGTCCTGCTGCCTAAAATCGTGCTGCCAGGAATTGAACCAGGGACCCAGGTCAGTGCAGCGGCCGGCCAAGGCCAAGGCCAACGCCAAGGGCTAGGGCTAGGGCCAGGGCCAGGGCCAGGGCCAGAGCCAGGGACGGGACAGCTGTCCGCCCAGCGGATCACAGGGGATAGCAGATCGTCTTCTAGACCACATCTTGGTTGAGGACTCAGCTTGGGCACAGCAGGCAGGCAAGGGGCTCAGCAGGGACCATCACCAGGGCCTTGGCTGCAGCCTAGGAGCCGCCCACCCCATCTCTCAGCTGAGCCACCCTCTGACCAGCCCCAGCCCCAACCACATCCACAGCCGCAGCTCCAGCCCCAGCCCCAGCCGCAGCCCCAGCCCGCGCCCCAGCCCTAGCTCCAGCCACAACCCAGTTGTGAGCACTCGACACTGTTTCCCCAGCCACAAGCTGCACAGCCCCAGCAGCAGCTCAGACCGCAGCTGTGGCTGCAGACTCCTCCAGTGCAGGCCACCCTGCCTGTAAAGGCGCCCCACGCTGCCCCTGCAGCACCTCAGCCCCAGCAGCCACCCCAGCAGCCACAGCCCAGCCACAGCCCAGTGCCCTGAACACCCCCCACACTGCTAAAACTCCTGTTTACGATGTCAGTGCCCAGACACAGCCCCAGGTCCTCCTCCCGCCCCCCCTCGCCCGCTACCTCCTCAGTTGCTGCCTGGCCCTGGCCCTGGCCCTGGAACGCCAGCTGCAGGCCTTGGTCTCCCGGCTAGGCCTCCACGCTTCAACACCTGGGAGTTTTGCAACCTGCTGTGGGCAGTAGCGAAGCTGGGCTGCAAGGAACCTGCTCTGTTCCAAGCTGCCCTGCCCCACCTGCAGCAGAAGCTGGCCAGAGGGCGGGTCACCCCATAGGATGTCAGCAACAGCGCCTGGGCATACGCACGGGCAGTACCCCACCCCTGCGGCCTGCTCCTCATGCAGGCCATCACCACCAGTGGCTTGCTGCACGAAGCACACAGCACAGCACCGAGCCTCAGCCCGCTGCCTGCTGCATGGCCACTGCCTGCGTATCAAGCCAGGCAGACGGTTGAGACCAGCGGTGTGGAGCCTCGGCTGCCAGCACAGGGAGCAGCCATGCTGGATACAGCCAAAGAGCGTGGGCGGAAGCAGGGGCGGCTTCAGGGGCAGGAGGTGAGGGCGGAAGCAGGGGCAGCAAAGACCAGGACCTGCCCAACCTGGTGTGGGCAGCGGCCACCCTGGGCTACGCTGACAGAGGGTGGCGGGCTGAGTCGCGCAGTGGCAGGGCAGCTGGTGCAGCGCAGTTCACGCCTGAGACCCCAGGCTCTGGCTAATGCCGCATGGGCCTGCGCCATGCTGGGCTACACAGACAGTGGCTTCTACAAGGCCATGCTGCTGTCAGCCGGGCCACGGATGGGTGCCTACTGCCTCACCTGCAGTTTTGCGCATGCTGCAAGTCATGGGGTCACACTCAATTCCTGCCAGGTCACACCGAACCCTCATCACACACATGTCAAGCTGAAGTGCTCGTATCCCAGCGTCACCATCTACGCCCAAAAACCTATAAATGTTGCATGAGGTTAGCTACAGTTGTAGTGACCTGGGGCAGTGCCAGGTGTCAGCCTGGTCCCCCCTGCTGGTGGCGCTGCTCCTGCCTGCAGCCCCATGAGTTCAACATGCAAGAACTGAGCAACCTGATGTGGGCCCTGGCCACCTGTCTGCACACCACTGGCCAGCTGGAGCTGGCTGCACCCCAGCTTCATACCCTGCTGGCCCTGCTGCAGGCGGTGGGGCTCAGGGCCAGGGCCAACACCCCCGCTGCACTGGCCCAGTGTGCTTGGGCCCTAAGTCAGCTCACACTCTTGCAGCATGAGAGGGAGGCAGGACAAACTGAAAAGCAGGGGCAGCCACTGCAAGTACAGCATAAGCAGAGCCAACAGAGGGCGCCCTCCTTGTTGCCTGTTCAGCCTCAAGACAGACCAGGCCCCCACCATTTCCCTCACATACACCAGCACGAGTGAGGCTAGGTACGCTAACAAACACAAAATGTGCATATGTGCGGTCAGTGAAATCATCCTCCACAGTAAGGTGCCTTAAGCCCCATGTTGACTTGTGTAACTGCTCGTTCAAAGCTCTGTTGCAAGCTGTTATTCTAGCAGGTGTTGTGTCATGTGGTGTATGCTATGCCCATCCCCATGAGACCTACCCAAACAACCTAACCTACCCCAACCAACCGAGGCCACGAGCAACGTGTGGCTAAAGCGGCTTGACAGCTCACAAAGAGCACAGTGCAACTAGCCTGATGAAACACAAGAATCTACACAACCATGTCACACGCCACTTACACTTAAGCTGTCTGTTTCGTCAAAGCTGTCTCTTTTGCTGCGTCTATCACCCATGAATTATTAGTTTCCGGCACAGCGACGGGTCATTTTGTCTGACAAGCTGGACCTAATCTGGACTTATGAACGTTTTTCAAATTTTCACCTTGAATGCGTGGGTCGGTGTAGGTCAAAAGGTCAAATCTTGGCAACCATTGTGCCACATTGCTACCAGACTTGCTGCACCTGGCATAGGCAGCGCTGTGTACCTGCTCGCGCTGCGTTGCCATCCTCTGCTGTGTTCAACATGCTGTCAGACATGCTGCAGCGCTTCCCTGGCATAGGGAGCGTTGTGTACCTGCGCTTAGATTGCGACAGCCGTAGGGACTTGCGCCTGGTCTGCAAGCAGCTGCGGGCAGCCATCGACGACGCTGTCAATGACCTCGAGATTGATTCAATAGAAAGTGATGATCCCGATGAAGTGTTACAGCGGCTGGCCCGCACATCGCTGCGCCCTAGCAAGCTGTACTTGGGAAGATACCTAGAAACAAGTCATCAGCCCACCTTGCTGGCAGCTGCATTGTTGGCGCAAGAGCTAGTGCCTGTCCTTCATGAGGTGCAGCACCTCACCTTGTCTTCAGTGTTGCCACTATCAACTGCCTTAGTGAGTCGCTCCTGCTGATGGCAACCACATCTCTCTTGCATGCTGGTGGCATGGCCTGGCCTGTGCAGACATGGTAATGCACTGTGTCAGGCATGCCACACCCCTGCTGCTGACACTACTCTGCAGGTGATGTCATCGACAATGCCACAGCTGAGGAGCCTGGATGTCGACTGCCATGTGGATGTCTCAGTGTGCCGGGCTTGGCAGCGCCTATCACACCTGTCCAGCCTTACTCTGTGCCTTACTCATGTCAGTGATACAGCTGCAGCCAGTTTACTTCTCAAGGGCTTGGAACAAATTGCTTCCTTGAGGTCCCTGGATCTGACCCTTGCAAGTGGTCAGGTATGGCTGGTGTTGCTGGTGCTAATGGCATTTGGAGGCCTGAATAACTCTTATTACTGCGCCCATGTGCAGGTTGATGAGGGCAGCCTGGCAGCTTGCACGCAGCTGACCGCGCTTCATGCCTCATGGTTTCCAGCCATGACTCAGCTGACCCAGCTGCAGCAATTGGGAGTCGTTAAAAATTTGACCAGTGATATCCTGCCCCTGCTGGCCACGCTGCCCCAGCTGACTGACCTAAGGCTGAACTCCTGCCCTCTTCAGCCCAGCAGCCAGCTGTCACGCTTCCTGTTCCAGCACTTGACCTATCTGTCAGTGGACAGCATCCACTCCCGTGACCTGGCCGCCCTGGACTGCCCGCAGCTGCAGACACTCACATCGTCGGAGTTGCAGGTGGACTGCGCAGGCAGCTTGCGTGCATGTGCCAGTGGCATCCTGGAGCACTGCAACGCTGTGTCGGGCTTGCTGACTTACAACCATGGCCAGGAGTTTCAGGAGGCAGCAGCTGGTGCTGGGGTGCGGCAGCTGGGCCCGCCCCCCTCAGCCTCAGCGCTGCTGGAGGCACTGGCACCATGGCAGCCGCGGTCAGGGGAAGCAATAGAGATCTTGGAGCTATGGCATCTTTCTGATGTCACCCGTGAGGCTTTGGAGTGGCTGCCAGTCAACATAAAATGCCTGACGTTTGTGTGAGTCATGGCCATGTGCCCTTAGCCAACTTGAGCAAGCCAGCGGGTCGGCTGCTGGTGGCCTGTGCAGCAACCAGGGCATGCAGGTTGGCTGTTGTGGCTATGAACTGGTGTGAGTCATGGCCATGTGCACTTAGCCAGCCTGTGCAGCCTGTGCAGCATGCAGGTATGGCCTTGATTGAATGGCATCATAGCCTGGATAACAGTACAATCCTCCCCTTCCACACTGTCCCTGCTGCTGCCTGCCCAGGTCCTGTCACCTGCTGCCTGGGGCGCTGAGCTCTGTGGCCACCCGCCTGACACAGCTGACGTGTTTGAACCTCCCCTCCTCCCCTGTGGCGCTAGTGGAGCTGCAGCTGCTGGCAGCCATGGCAAAACAGGGTGCCTCACTCAGAGTCCTTGTCCCACAAGTTATGAGCAAGAAAGATGTGGCTGCACTCAAGAGCTTCACTTCCTCCACTCAGAGCTGGACAGGACAGCCAGCAATCAACATTGGAATCAGTTACAGCTAAAGGTGTAGATGTGCATATGTAGCAGCAGCTGCATTGTAATGCGTCCTTCTTGTTGCCTGTTCAGCCTCAAGACAGACCGGGGCCCGGACCAGGCCACCCTCTCCACCTCACACCCACCAGCACACCATCCCTCCCGCTGGCCCCGCTGGCCCAGTTGCCCAGCCTAGGTGCCCATGAGCTGGCTGTGCCCCGCTGGGCAACGCAGTGGCCCGGGTGGCAGTGCTGCAGGATGAGGCGTTCACCTGCCCGCAGCTGGCCACCCTGCTGTGGGCGCTGTCCGTGATGAGGGTGGTGGACAGGCAGCTGGTGGAGCGTGTGGCTGAGCTGCTGCTGCAGGGCCCGCTGGCAGGGACAGGGCTGGGAGCAGGGGGGAGGCCAGGCCGAGGTGTGGGCAGGGTGGTGCAGGTGTGGGTGTGTCTGCTGCCCCTGGCCCTGGCCCCAGCCCAAGCTCTCCCTGGACTCCTGTGACGACCTGTTGCCCCGCAGCAGTGCAGCCTCCCTGCTCCAGCAGCTGGGCTGGGTGGAGGGTGATGAGGAGGAAGAGGGTGGGCAGTGGCTGAGGCGGAGGGGCTGCCACCCTGCTACAGCTTGCTGCCAGTGGTGGAGGAGCCCAGGCCTGCCCCCCTCTGCTGCGCTGCAGCCCCTGTCTGCTGGGCCATGCAGGCCACGCAGTGCCAGCTTCACCTGGGTGCTGCTGGCCTGGGCATTTGCCCGCACCCGCCAACGCCACCACCAGCTGTATGGCAAGCTAGGGGAGGCAGTGCTGCAAGGCCTGCAAGGCAGCCACCTGATGCCCAGGCTGCAGCAGGCCAGCAGGGCTGCACCACCACACCCAAGCAGCAGCAGCAGCTCAGTGGCAGCCACCCACAGCAGGTCAGGCCATGGCACTAGGAGCACCAGCCCACTGGCTGGGCTGCCCCTCTCCCTGCCTGCCCCTCCTCCCAGCCCTGCCAGCCCCCTGCCCAACAACCCCCTTGTCAGAGGGCCGCCTCAGCCCAGCCCCCTCCCCATGCCCCTTGCCCAGCTGAGCAGCACCTGCCCGGTGCAGCTGCTGTGGGCGCTTCCCAGCCACGAGCACTGCCAGTCCGCGCTGCTGCGTGCCGCCGCCCCCGTGCTGTCCGCCCGCATCCTGCAGGGGCAGCTGAGCAGCCGGCGCGTGGCCTGTGTGGCCTGGGCCTACGCCCGGCTGCAGCAGCTGGAGCCGCGCCTGGTCTCAGCCATCCTGCGCCACAGCATGGCGCACGCGGAGCAGTGAGTGGCGCGTGCAGGCGGCCAGCTGGGCCCCTGGCCAGCACCACACGCAGCGCTGCTAGCGGCAGCCACGCCACAGGGGGCAGGCCGGGTGCGGGGCAGGCAGCTGGCTAGAGTGAGGTGCCACCCGGTCACACCCCAGCCGCCGCTGCTGCCTGGTGCCCAGTGCTGGCTGTGCTGCGCCCTGCTGGCCTGGCCCTGCCTGCGCAGGTACGAGCTGCGCTACTGGGCGCGCCTGGCCTGGGCCTTCTCCACCCTGGGCCTGGCCTCAGAGGAGGCCTACCACCAGCGGCTGGCCCGCCTGATGCAGGAGCGCCAGCAGCAGCTGCAGCGCCCCACCCCAGCTGCTGGGGCTGTGGCTGCGGCTCAGCGGCCCAGCAGGCTGCAGCAGCGGGGCAGGGGGCACACAGCAGCCCCAGCAGCCAGGCCTGGTGCAGGGCAAGGACCCAGGGTTGGCCTGGAGTGAGCTGATCAGCAGGACTGGATGGAAAGGGGCAGGGCGCACAGCCAGCTGCTGCTGTAGGGGGCCTACCACCAGCCTGTGTTGTGGCAGCTTTGACAGCACGAAGACAACAATAGACTTCAGGGTGCAGGGTGCTTGGCCTTCCTAGGTCGTCATGGGTGGTATCAGCACGCTGATCCTTCTTTCATATTGACAGATGGCTGACAACACTACAGATGGCAGTCAGCAGCCTGCTTGGCCGTTGGCTGCTGATGACCTGCTTGGCTGCTGATGACCTGACCCTGGTGAGCACCTCACCCCATGGGCTGCAGCGGCTGGTCTGCCAAGGAGATGAAACACCTTACGATCAATGTGGGCAAGACAAAGGTGATGGTCTGCAATGGCAACTCACAAACTGCAGCACCTTGCTTGTACCAGCTTGTACTTAGGCATGCACTTCTATCCCAGTGCCACCCCTGCTTTAGCTGCCACTCATGTAAGGGCTGGCATGTTCCTCGCCATGCACCAGGCATGCAAGCGTGCTAGAGAGTGTTGGGTTCTGCAGAATCCATATGCCCTGGGTCACCTCATTAGAGCATCCTTGGGCACGGTGTGCAGCTCTCCAACCCAATGCAAACACGCATGCTCAGGTTCCTCAGGTTTGCTGCCAGGGTACGTAGCTATGTATCAGGCCTGATGATATTGCATGAGTTGGGGCAGCTGCCCCTCCAACCTTACTGGCTCAGGCCTGCCTGCAACTTGTGGAACACTGCCAAGTTATCCCACGGCGGCCTGTTGATTTCCAGCTTTACTGGCTAAGGGCTGCGTGCAAGTTCTGGAACACTGCCAAACTTTCCACAGTGACCTGCTAATGAGGGTGATCAAGGCAGATGTGGACTCAAGCAGGAGGTGTCAGGCCAGCTGGAGTGCACAATTCCAGCTTGCCGCCAGAGAGCCGATGGGGGTGAGTTCACCTTGAGCCTGGACATGGTCCTAGGCACCAAGGCTATGGAAGTCAAGTGGCTCAAGGGATGGGGGAGGCGTTGGGCAGGGTTTGAGGGAGACCCTAGGCTGCCTGAGACGTTGTAAGCATGGGGACGGCATTGGCATTAATCACATGGCACCACACCGGCTGAACAGATAGCTCTCTTCAGAAGTTCGCACGAGCTTGACTAGGTTCAGGTTAGGCAACAACGGTTTGGGGGTAGTAGTAGTAGTAGTTACACTAAGGAGTGCTTGGGTGGATACAAGCTAACCCCCAAAGGTAAAAGACTGAGGAGAGAACAGAGAAAAGGGGAAAGAGAAGGGGAACAACCTAGAAGAGAAAGAACTTGGAGAAGGAAGGGGAAGGGAGCTAAAAGGAAAGGGGGGATACTCCCGGAGAGACCTCGACACGCGGAGGAGCTAGAGACGCAAAAGGTTGGAGCTAGGAGGGCAAGAAAGGAGAGGGCATTTAAACACGTTATGAGTCAGTGGGTCTAGGAAGGGTAACTGGGAAAGTGACAGAGTCTTGAGCCGAAATGAAGGGATGGGGATGGGGGAGGTTCCAGCCAGAAGGGTTGGGATGGACCAGGGTGAAGTCAAGATTGTAGACTTAGGTAGGCACCAGAGGGAGGATTGGTGAATGCTCGGTTTGAATACTTGCATGACTTCTTTTTTAGGTGAGTGAGGACTTGCATGAGCGAGGACTTGCATGAGTGAGGGCTTGCATGAGCAGGGCTGTGGGATACGGGCTTACGGAATACGGATCCGCTTACGTGCTTACCGTAATACGTGGTCACACGCGTAAGGTTCCGCCTAACCAATCCGTAAGGTTCCGCCGTAAGGGGCCCATGCAAGCATGCGGGGCATCTTTTCGCCTTTCCCCTTCCGCCTTCCCTGCTTCCGCCAACCCTGCTTTCCCTTGTTCCGCAAACCTAAAATACTTGCTTACTTTGTTACTTGTGTGTGTTTGCAACCTTAGCCTTTGCAACCTCTCGCAGCCCAACCATCAGCCATCAACATCAACTTCAGCCTCGTGCCTAAGCAGGTCTGCACTGTCACAGCAGCTGCTGTGTTGCTAGGCTGCCGAACCTTGAACCCTCCCCATCTCAGCCATGCAATGAAGTCATGCATGCAGTGAACTGGCGCCACTGAACATGCCACAGCAGCATCAGCAATAGCAGCAAGCAGGCAGCAAGGTAGCAGGGTACCAGCGGAGGTGTTAAATCAACGGTTAGATCAAGTTAGGCAGGGCAGGGCAGGGCAGGGCAGGGCAGGGCAGGGCAGGGCAGGGCAGGGCAGGGCAGGGCAGGGCAGGGCAGGGCAGGGCAGGGCAGGGCAGGGCAGGGCAGGGCAGGGCAGGGCAGGGCAGGGCAGGGCAGGGCAGGGCAGGGCAGGGCAGGGCAGGGCAGGGCAGGGCAGGGCAGGGCAGGGCAGGGCAGGGCAGGGCAGGGCAGGGCAGGGCAGGGCAGGGCAGGGCAGGGCAGGGCAGGGCAGGGCAGGGCAGGGCAGGGCAGGGCAGGGCAGGGCAGGGCAGGGCAGGGCAGGGCAGGGCAGGGCAGGGCAGGGCAGGGCAGGGCAGGGCAGGCAGGGCAGGGCAGGGCAGGGCAGGGCAGGGCAGGGCAGGGCAGGGCAGGGCAGGGCAGGGCAGGGCAGGGCAGGGCAGGGCAGGGCAGGGCAGGGCAGGGCAGGGCAGGGCAGGGCAGGGCAGGGCAGGGCAGGGCAGGGCAGGGCAGGGCAGGGCAGGGCAGGGCAGGGCAGGGCAGGGCAGGGCAGGGCAGGGCAGGGCAGGGCAGGGCAGGGCAGGGCAGGGCAGGGCAGGGCAGGGCAGGGCAGGGCAGGGCAGGGCAGGGCAGGGCAGGGCAGGGCAGGGCAGGGCAGGGCAGGGCAGGGCAGGGCAGGGCAGGGCAGGGCAGGGCAGGGCAGGGCAGGGCAGGGCAGGGCAGGGCAGGGCAGGGCAGGGCAGGGCAGGGCAGGGCAGGGCAGGGCAGGGCAGGGCAGGGCAGGGCAGGGCAGGGCAGGGCAGGGCAGGGCAGGGCAGGGCAGGGCAGGGCAGGGCAGGGCAGGGCAGGGCAGGGCAGGGCAGGGCAGGGCAGGGCAGGGCAGGGCAGGGCAGGGCAGGGCAGGGCAGGGCAGGGCAGGGCAGGGCAGGGCAGGGCAGGGCAGGGCAGGGCAGGGCAGGGCAGGGCAGGGCAGGGCAGGGGCAGGGCAGGGCAGGGCAGGGCAGGGCAGGGCAGGGCAGGGCAGGGCAGGGCAGGGCAGGGCAGGGCAGGGCAGGGCAGGGCAGGGCAGGGCAGGGCAGGGCAGGGCAGGGCAGGGCAGGGCAGGGCAGGGCAGGGCAGGGCAGGGCAGGGCAGGGCAGGGCAGGGCAGGGCAGGGCAGGGCAGGGCAGGGCAGGGCAGGGCAGGGCAGGGCAGGGCAGGGCAGGGCAGGGCAGGGCAGGGCAGGGCAGGGCAGGGCAGGGCAGGGCAGGGCAGGGCAGGGCAGGGCAGGGCAGGGCAGGGCAGGGCAGGGCAGGGCAGGGCAGGGCAGGGCAGGGCAGGGCAGGGCAGGGCAGGGCAGGGCAGGGCAGGGCAGGGCAGGGCAGGGCAGGGCAGGGCAGGGCAGGGCAGGGCAGGGCAGGGCAGGGCAGGGCAGGGCAGGGCAGGGCAGGGCAGGGCAGGGCAGGGCAGGGCAGGGCAGGGCAGGGCAGGGCAGGGCAGGGCAGGGCAGGGCAGGGCAGGGCAGGGCAGGGCAGGGCAGGGCAGGGCAGGGCAGGGCAGGGCAGGGCAGGGCAGGGCAGGGCAGGGCAGGGCAGGGCAGGGCAGGGCAGGGCAGGGCAGGGCAGGGCAGGGCAGGGCAGGGCAGGGCAGGGCAGGGCAGGGCAGGGCAGGGCAGGGCAGGGCAGGGCAGGGCAGGGCAGGGCAGGGCAGGGCAGGGCAGGGCAGGGCAGGGCAGGGCAGGGCAGGGCAGGGCAGGGCAGGGCAGGGCAGGGCAGGGCAGGGCAGGGCAGGGCAGGGCAGGGCAGGGCAGGGCAGGGCAGGGCAGGGCAGGGCAGGGCAGGGCAGGGCAGGGCAGGGCAGGGCAGGGCAGGGCAGGGCAGGGCAGGGCAGGGCAGGGCAGGGCAGGGCAGGGCAGGGCAGGGCAGGGCAGGGCAGGGCAGGGCAGGGCAGGGCAGGGCAGGGCAGGGCAGGGCAGGGCAGGGCAGGGCAGGGCAGGGCAGGGCAGGGCAGGGCAGGGCAGGGCAGGGCAGGGCAGGGCAGGGCAGGGCAGGGCAGGGCAGGGCAGGGCAGGGCAGGGCAGGGCAGGGCAGGGCAGGGCAGGGCAGGGCAGGGCAGGGCAGGGCAGGGCAGGGCAGGGCAGGGCAGGGCAGGGCAGGGCAGGGCAGGGCAGGGCAGGGCAGGGCAGGGCAGGGCAGGGCAGGGCAGGGCAGGGCAGGGCAGGGCAGGGCAGGGCAGGGCAGGGCAGGGGCAGGGCAGGGCAGGGCAGGGCAGGGCAGGGCAGGGCAGGGCAGGGCAGGGCAGGGCAGGGCAGGGCAGGGCAGGGCAGGGCAGGGCAGGGCAGGGCAGGGCAGGGCAGGGCAGGGCAGGGCAGGGCAGGGCAGGGCAGGGCAGGGCAGGGCAGGGCAGGGCAGGGCAGGGCAGGGCAACATTGTTGTTGCCAACCTCCTGGCTTGGGCCTGCCAGGCCCTGCTTGGCCTCTAGGTGCTGACGGACGACATGCACGTTGGCTGAGTCAGCCATGGCCTCGGCACTCGACAGGTACGGGCAGACCGCTGTTAGCAGGTGTGCACCGAGGTGGTTTGGGTTGCTGCCAGGGGCGGCCTTTGCAGCAAAGGAGAAAAAAAGAAAGAAAGACTACTCCCCCCGAAGCTTCAGGGGGCGTGCACTAAGGAACCGCGCGCCGCTTCTGGTCTTTCACACCATGGGAGGGGCCCCCGCGGGCTGACGTATGCCTAAAGGGCGCTCTCACAGCACGACACGCCCCGGCTCGGAAACGTGTCTACCCTCCTGAGCTTCATAGGAAATTAGCCTACTCCACTCCAGCTCCCACCCCGCACGATGGCGGGCACTGCCCTCAAGAGAGACCGATTACGCCAAATATTTCTGGCCCCTTGCGGGTGTCGATCCCCCGTCCTCTCGCAAGAAGAGGGAGGTTTGTAGCTACTGAACCACACCTGCTGCATGGAGAGAGAGGCATTACAGCACCAGTGGCAGGGCCACCGTCACACTGTCTGGGGCAACACACGCTCACACAGAGCAAGCAGTCCTCATGGGCACAAAGGGGGTACAGGGGGAGGTCTAGCGCTTGTCAGGCCTGCCACTCGCTACCCAGACTACACTAGGTGACAAACAGCAAGGACAAGGCACAAAGCTCTGAAAGGCGTCCTTAGCGTCCCCACCACCTGCCTACTAGGAGGCCCAGCTAGACAAGGGAGACAAGACAAGGCAACAACCCCCAACGGTCAAGCTAGGCTAGATAAAGCCGCACACATTCAGTCCAAATCAGCAGGTAGCATGTCCTCTATAGTACCAATGTCAGGCAGGTGGGTGCGTAGCTGCCTGGCTTGGCCGTCACCGTGGGTGCAAATGAAAGGGTGATTGTGAGGGATGGAGTTCCCTGCAGGCCAGTTGTGGGGGATGGTGTGTAAAGCCACAAAGTCTTGCACTTGAGACCAGAAGTCGCCTACAACATAGCGGCACACTCTGTCTCCAAGGGACAAGGCAGGGGTGGCATCAGGCAGGGCGTCAGCCAGATGCCAAAGCTCATCCAAGGAGGTTTGTCTAAGGGCATGGGCTTCAGCATGGTCCCTAGCAGCTAGTTGCCGTGCCCACCAAACCCGCCGACCGCGCCACATGGCTCCCAAAGCAGCCAGGCAGACCACGTCCCACACCCCCTGGTGGACATGTGCGGTGCAGGGTGACATGGCCAGCCAGACATGTGCAGTGTGGAGGTGAACAACAGGGGGTAAGGCTCGGCGCAGTTCACGCACAACGGCACAAGCTAGGGGGCAGTCCCAGAAAGTGTGGCGCCTCATAGCACTGCCTTGAGCATCAGCCCTGGCCTGCCCTTGGATAGAGGGATCTCGCACATGCTCCCAGCCGCACGGGCAGGCCATGCCGATGTTGAGCCCCCCCGCACAAGGGACCCCGTTGACTACTAGCCGCCACATGACCTCCTTTGATGAGTTCAGCCAGGGTAGCTTCCACAGGGTGGTGAGGCGTGAGGCAAGCCATGCCTCCCCTTGAGCTTGAGTGGCGGGGGATGAGGATGGGAGGGGTGGAGGGGGGACGGAGGGGCCTGGGGGGGAGGGGGACCACATCCCGGCCAGAGCGTCTCTGACAAAGCGGGCATGAGCTTCTGCCCGGAGCATGGTGACCGGCTCCATGAGGACCCGGGTGAAGCACTTGACCGTGGCCCCCTCAAGAATGGGGATGGGGGGGGGTGCTGGCGCCCTGCCCGGTGGGGGGGCCTTAGGCAGCCAGCCTAGCCGGTCCATCACCATGGCTACTGCCACTCTTTGCTGAGCTTGGGGGTCCGCAGGGGCAGGCAAGGAGGCTTGCCGTGCCACCTCTTGCTGCCAACCGGTGGGCAGGCGGGCCCACATGGCGAAGAGGCCTGTAGCGCAACGGGCCGGGTTGGCTCGTACGGCCACAGCTATGCTCCTTGCCACCTGTTCCTCCCCCCACACCGCCCGCTGCCACTCCCGGGATCCAACCCTGGCCCCCCTGCCCGTTGGCTGAGTAACCCGGCAGAGGTGGAGGAGGCTGCTGAGGTTGGTGAGGGAGGGTATGGCTGCCAGCTCTTGAAAGCCTGTGGTCGCCCACTCCGCCACCCACTGCAACGCTTGAGCCCCCGCCTGCTGTGGGAAGGGGGCAGGGGGCTGCTGGGTGTCCTCCATGGCCAACAGGGGGTTGCCCCACACCGGGATGTGGGAGCAGGCCGGGCCCGCTGGCAGCTGCAGATCTGGTGTGAGGTCTGCTGGGCGGCCCAACCCACGGAGGGCTGCCACAATGCGCCGTAGGAGGCCAGGCAGGCCAGCCTCTGGGAGGTTGCCGCTGGCGCTTGGTTTTGCCCGGGCTAGGGCTAGGAGGTGGAAGGCAGGGTGGAGATGGGGGCTGGCGGTGATGAGAATGAGGGGAGTGAGGGACATCCACGCTGCCCGGTGAGGGGGCTGCTGCAAGCGCTCCAGCTGCTTGCGTAGGTGGCGTAGCCGGCCGGGAGAGGCTGCTTGCATGGCTGCTTGCAACTCCCGGCGCCGGCGTACCTGCATGGGCTGCAGGGGGAGGCCATCACAGGCCAGGAACCCCAGCAGCTTGCACGCCCACACCGCATGGCGGGCCAGCATGTGTTGCTTCCATGGCAGGAGGCCGAAACCCCCTTGGCTGGGCGCCCCAGACAGGAGCAGGCCTGGGACCCCGGGCATGGGGCTGCGGGTTCTGCTGTCTGGTGGGACCCCCCTATCTACCAGCTTCTGAGAGGCCGAGGTGATGCGCTGCAGCAGGGTAGGGGGGGGGAGGCCCATAAACTCCCCATGAAACAGGAAGCGACTGACGGCAAACGTTGAGGCCGCTAGACCCCTACCCATGGCTGACATGTGCAGGCGGGCCAACTTAGTGAAGGCGTGCTCTACCCCATCAACCAGCCTTGTCCAAATGGAAGTGGTGTGTGGTACATCATCAATGTCATTGTGGATGTGCACCCCTAGGGCCTTGTGCATGGTGACCACAGGCATGCCGCATACAACACTAGGTGCAGGATGCGTGGTGGGGGTGCCTACGTGTAAGAGGGTGCTCTTGTCAGTGTTCTTGTCAGCATGGGGTGCTACTGGCTTCGGGTCCTAACCCGGTTGATGCAGCAAAGGAGCAGAACTTGCACATGGGCCTGTCGCTAGCGCAACCATCGCCATTTGCGCCAAAATGCCTCTGATACCAGACCGGTGTGCTGATGTTGGGCTGTTCTGTCCTGCTGCGCTTTCTAAGCGGCCTAGAGACGCCGGGGATCTGCTGCACATCCTCTGCCGTGGCCATGGAGGATCGTCGCAGAGGGTCTGCATCTGCTGAGTGGCGCGTGGTGACCCCAGCTCCATGGCAGTCGATGTGCGCTGGTCGCGACGCACTAATTCTGCTGCGGGGCTTTAAGGTCACTGGGTGCTTCACACATACGGGTGGCGGTTGGATCCGGATTTGACCCGTATTACTTACGGACATACATACGTACGGGTTACCACCCGTATATCCGTAACTTACCCCGTATTGCCACAGCCCTGTGCATGAGTGAGTACTTGCATGACTTCGTTTTGAGCCCATGTGCACCTTTGTTTATGCACCTTGCTTTGAAGTGCGTTACAGAAAGTCCCGAGTCCCTAGAGGGGGAGGGCGGCCAAGCAGCCTAACGGCTAACGGCTTAAGCGGTGTAAGCCACCTATCTTCCATCCTCCGCTGCGCTCAACATGCTGTCAGACATGCTGCAGCGCTTCCCTGGCATAGGGAGCGCTGTGTACCTGCTCTTGGATTCTGGCAGCCGCAGGGCAATGCGCCTGGTCTGCAAGCAGCTGCGGGCAGCCACAGACAACGCCGTCAGTAGCCTGGACATTGATTTAATCGACAGTGATGACCCCGATGAGGTGTTGCAGCGGCTGGCCCGCACATCGCTGCGCCCTAGCAAGCTGTACTTGCGAAAGTACTCGGACACAAGTACTCAGCTCACCTTGCTGGCAGCTGCATTGCTGGCACAAGAGCTGGTGCCTGTCCTTCATGGGGTCCAGCAACTCACCTTGTCCTCAGCTTTGCCACTATCAACTGCCTTGGTGAGTTGCTGTGATGATTACACTCACCTCTCTCTTGCATGCTGGCGGCATGGCCTAGCCTGTGCAGCCATGGCTGATGCACTGGGTCACGCAAGCCACACACCTGCTGCTGACTCTATGCTGCAGGTGATGTCATCAACAATGCCACAGCTGAGGAGCCTGGATGTCAACTGCCATGTAGATGTCCAAGTGTGCCGGGCTTGGCAGCGCCTACCACAGCTGTCCAGCCTTATTCTGACCCTGACCCGTGCCAGTGGTGCAGCTGCAGCCAGTTTACTCCTCAAAGGCTTGGAAAACATCACTTCTTTGAAGTCCCTGGATCTGTCCCGTTCACGTGGCATGGTACGAGGTGGTGCCGCTTGTGCCGATGGCATTTGATGGCAAGAGCAGCTCTTACCGCTGCGCCCATGTGCAGGTTGATGAGGGCAGCCTGGCAGCTTGCACGCAGCTGACTGCGCTTCGTGGCTGCAGCTGGCTCCCAGCCCTGACCCAGCTGACCCAGCTGCAGCAATTGGGAGTTACTTTAGATTTGGCCAGTGACAGCCTTCCCCTGTTGGCCACGCTGCCCCAGCTGACTGACCTAAAGCTGCAGTCTTGCCCTCTTCAGATCAGCAGCCAGCTGTCACGCTGCCTGTTCCAGCACCTGACCGCACTGTCAGTATGCCACATCCACTCCCGGGACCTGGCTGCCCTGGACTGCCCGCAGCTACAGACATTGGCAGTGCGTCAATTGCTGGTGGATTGCGCAGCCAGCTTGCATGCATGTGCCAGCGGCATCCTGCAGCACTGCTGTGCTGTGTGGGGCTTGTCAACCTGGGAGTTTCAGGAGGTGCCTTCAGCCTCAGTGCTGCTGGAGGCACTGGCACCATGGCAGCCGCGATCAGGCAAAGCTATAGAGGAGTTGGGACTATGGCATCTTTCCAATGTCACCCGTGAGGCTTTGGAGTGGCTGCCAGTCAACATAAACTCCCTGTCGTTTGTGTGAGTCATGGCCATGTGCACTTCGCCAGCCTGTGCGGCAAGTGCAGCCTGTGCAGCATGCAGGTATGGCCTTGATCGAATGGCATCATAGCCTGCCTAACAGTACAATCCTTTCCTTCTACACTGTCCCTGCTGCTGCCTGCCCAGGGACTGTCACCTACTGCCTGGGGCGCTGAGCTCTGTGGCCACCCGCCTGACACAGCTGACATGTCTGGACCTCACCTCCTCCCATGTGGCGGTAACGGAGCTGCAGCTGCTGGCAGCCAGGGCACAACAGGGTGCCTCACTACAAGTTCAAGTCCCCAACACGATGAGCAAGGAAGACGTGGATTCACTGAAGAGCTTCAGTTCCTACACTCAGAGCTGGACGGAACAACCAACATTTGTCGCAATTGTGACTTAGCTGAGCGTCAGCACACTGGAACAGTGCAGCATCAGCAGAGTCAGCAGGGGGCGCCTCTCTTGTTGCAGCCAAAGAGCTGTCCATGTCCAGGGCCTCCCCCTCACCCTCGCATACACCACCAGCAGTAGGCTGCAGCATCTTCTGCCGGAACTCATCAGGTGGCACACCAGCAGCAGCAGGCTACAGAACCTTCTCCAACATCCCAGGAGGTGGCCCGGCCTAACCCTGTCCACGCAGCCTACCCCTCTCCAATGTGTGTTCCTTATTGCCCTGTAGCCGCCACCCAGCTGCCCAGCCCCAGGCCTTCAGTCCGGGCTGCTTCTGGGCCCGCCCCCCTAGTCTCCTCCCTCTGCTGCGCTGCAGCCCTGTCTGCTGGGCCATGCAGGCCACGCAGCGCTAGCTTCACCTGGGTGCTGCTGGCCTGGGCCTTTGACCGCACCCGCTACCACCACCACCAGCTGTATGACAAGCTAGGGGAGGCAGTGCTGCAAGGCCTGCAAGGCAGCCACCTGATGCCCAGGCTGCAGCAGGCCAGGAGGGCTGCACCACCACACCCAAGCAGCAGCAGCAGCTCAGTGGCAGCCACCCACAGCAGGTCAGGCCATGGCACTAGGAGCACCAGCTGCTGTGGGCGTTTGCCAGCCACGAGCACTGCCAGGCCGCGCTGCTGCGTGCCGCCGCACCCGTGCTGTCCGCCCGCATCCTGCAGGGGCAGCTGAGCAGCCGGCGCGTGGCCTGTGTGGCCTGGGCCTACGCCCGGCTGCAGCAGCTGGAGCCGCGCCTGGTCTCAGCCATCCTGCGCCACAGCATGGCGCACGCGGAGCAGTGAGTGGCGCGTGCAGGCGGCCAGCTGGGCCCCTGGCCAGCACCACACGCAGCGCTGCTAGCGGCAGCCACGCCACAGGGGGCAGGCCGGGTGCGGGGCAGGCAGCTGGCTAGAGTGAGGTGCCACCCGGTCACACCCCAGCCGCCGCTGCTGCCTGGTGCCCAGTGCTGGCTGTGCTGCGCCCTGCTGGCCTGGCCCTGCCTGCGCAGGTACGAGCTGCGCTACTGGGCGCGCCTGGCCTGGGCCTTCTCCACCCTGGGCCTGGCCTCAGAGGAGGCCTACCACCAGCGGCTGGCCCGCCTGATGCAGGAGCGCCAGCAGCAGCTGCAGCGCCCCACCCCAGCTGCTGGGGCTGTGGCTGCGGCTCAGCGGCCCAGCAGGCTGCAGCAGCGGGGCAGGGGGCACACAGCAGCCCCAGCAGCCAGGCCTGGCGCAGGGCAAGGACCCAGGGTTGACCTGGAGTGAGCTGATGAGCAGGACTGGATGGCGAGGAGCAGGGCACATGGCCAGCTGCTGCTATAGGGGAAGGGAGCGGTGGCAATCCTTCATCACTTGGCCACCACCAGCAGGGCACATAGCCAGCTGTAGGGGCTCACCACCTGCTTGTGTTAGTGCCGGCTAGGGTCAGTGTGCATTGTGCTTGGCATAGCTAGGTCGTCACGGGTGGTGCTAGCACGCTCCTCCTTTTCTCATATTGACAGATGGCTGACTTAGGACTGTCTGCAACGCACTTAAAGGCCAGGTACACTAACAACCACCCAAGGCGCACATGTGCGGTCAATGAAAGCACCCTCCTTTGTAAGGGGCCTTTGTTCCCTATGTTGACTAGACAACACTGATCGTTTAAACCGCTGAGCAGCACTGCAAGCTGACATTCTAGCAAACGTTGTCTTATGTGGTTTATAGAGATCGTCCCATCTGCGTAGATTTACGTAGATCTAACGTTAGATTAGATGGTTAGACTAGAGCTAACAAGCCAATTCAACGTTAGAATCGTCTAACGTCTAACGTTTGATGGGTCGGGACGATCCCTAGTGGTTTATGGTAATGCCCCCCCCCATACTTTACTGAATTCGCCCAAACAACCCACTAGTAGACCTACCCCTACCAAGCAAGGCCACCTTAGGGCAGCTGCGGCTTGACAGCACACAACGAAAACGGTGCGGGTGACCTGCTGCAGCTGGCATCAGTGCATTTATGTCACATGTCACTTAGATCGAGGCCACATCTGCGTGATGCTGCAAAAGTAGCAGCAGACCTATGTTGATTCCGTATAGGGGCGGAGCATCACTGGCACAGGCCTCCCAGCTTTTATATGATGTAGGCTGAAGGCTGCATCTCGTCACACACTGGCATGTGTCTATTAACACGCTCGTCAACTCATACTGCGTATCCATCCTCTGCTGCCTTTACAGTGCGTTTCCAATGCGTGGGAGTTGGAAGCTGTCAGACATGTTGCAGCGCTTCCCTGGCATAGGCAGCGCTGTGTACCAGCATCTGGATTGCTACAGCCGCAGGGCAATGCGCCTGGTCTGCAAGCAGCTGCGGGCAGCCATCGACGACGCTGTCAGTGGCCTTGGACTTTGGCCTTGTGATGAACCCGATGAGGTGTTGCAGCGGCTGGCCCGTACATCACTGCGCCCTAGCAAGCTGAACTTGGACACCTATTCAAGAAAGAAAAATCAGACCACCTTGTTGTTAGCAGCATTAGCGGCGCGCGAGCTGGTGCCTGTCCTTCACGGGGTCCATCACCTCACCTTGTCTTCAGTTTTGCCACTGTCAGCTGCCCTGGTAAGTTGCTTTTGCTGGTGGCATTCAGCTGTCTCTTGCATGCTGGTGGCTTGGCTCAGCATATGCAGCCATGGGTTATGCACTGGGTCAGGCAAGGCACACACCTGCTGCTGACACTACTCTGCAGGTGATGTCATCGACAATGCCACAGCTGAGGAGCCTGAGAGTCTACTGCAAAATAGATGTGGCTGTGTGCCGGGCTTGGCAACGTCTACCACACCTGTCCAGCCTTAATCTGGCCCTGAATCCTGCCAGTGGTGCAGCTGCAGCCAATCTACAACTGAAAGGCTTGGAACACATCACTTCTATGAGGTCCCTGGATCTGACCCAGTCACGTGGCATGGTACGGGCCGTGAATGCTGGTGCTGATGGCATTTGATGGCATGAGCAGCTTTCATTGCTGCACCCGTGTGCAGGTGGATGAGGGCAGCCTGGCAGCTTGCACGCAGCTGACAGCGCTTCGTGGCTGTAGGTGGTTCCCAGCCCTGACCCAGCTGACCCAGCTGCAGCAATTGGGAGTTACTTTAGATTTGGCCAGTGACAGCCTGCCCCTGTTTGCCACGCTGCCCCAGCTGGCTGACCTAAAGCTGCAGTCTTGCCCGCTTCAGCCCAGTAGCCAACTGTCACGCTTCCTGTTCCAGAACCTGACCTCACTGACAGTATACAGCATCCACTCCCGTGACCTGGCCGCCCTGGGCTGCCTGCAGCTGCAGACACTCACATTGTCGGAGTTGCAGGTGGACTGCGCAGCCAGCTTGCGTGCATGCGCCAGTGGCATCCTGCAGCACTGCAGCTCCATCTACAAGTTGTTAACTTACGACCATGACCAGGAGTTCAAGGAGGCAGCAGCTGGTGCTGGGGTGCGGCAGCTGGGCCCGCCCCCCTCAGCCTCAGCGTTGCTGGAGGCACTGGCACCATGGCAACCACGTTCAGGGGAAGCAATAGAGAGGTTGGGGCTAAAGCATCTTTCCGATGTCACCCGTGAGGCCTTGGAGTGGCTGCCGGTCAACATCAAGTCCCTCCACCTGGGGTGAGTCCTGACCATAGGGGTGAGTCCTGACCACTCCACCTGGGGTGAGTCCTGACCTGGGGTCTTGTGCATCTTGGGTCTTGGGTCTGCTTGCATAGGGTCGTGGGCACCTTGGGTTATTTGCTGGTGGCAGGTGGACTGGGCAGCATGCAGGGTAGCCTAGCGCCCGCTGCAGCCATCCAGCCACCCACCATGATGCTGTTGCGTTCTTGTTGGGTGTCCTGGATGTGTCCTTGGTCCTACACCTGCATACATACGTAGCCTTCCTACATGTACAGTCCTCCCATTCCACACTGTCCCTGCTGCTGCCTGCCCAGGTCCTGTCACCTGCTGCCTGGTGCACTGAGCTCTGTGGCCACCCGCCTGACACAGCTGACGTGCCTGGACCTCACCTCTTCACCTGTGGCGCTAGTGGAGCTGCAGCTGCTGGCAGCCAGGGCACAACAGCGTGCCCCACTCGAAGTCTACCTCCCAAGTGCGATGAGCAAGGACGAAGTGGCTTCGCTGACAAGCTTCACCACCTCCACTCAGACCTGGACAGGACAACCAATGATACTGCCAATTTCCATTCACCTTGTTTCAGAGGAAGATTTATATTCAGAATAATGATAAACAATAACCATAACAGAACTTAGCACTGGCAGCTGGCATTATATGCTGGCGGGTGCCCTAGCGGCCTGGCAGGCACTGCTGGCAGGCTTAACCCAGGCCTGCTGCCCCTGGCCCAGGCCCCAGCCCCAGCTCCTCCCTGGACTCCTGTGACGAGCTGTTGCCCCGCAGCAGTGCAGCCTCCCTGCTCCAGCAGCTGGGCTGGGTGGAGGGCGATGAGGAGGATGGGGAGTGGGCTGAGGCGGAGGGGCTGCCCCCTGCTACAGCTTGCTGCCACTGGTGGAGGAGCCCAGGCCTGCCCCCCTCTGCTGCGCTGTAGCCCTGTCTGCTGGGCCATGCAGGCCACGCAGCGCCAGCTACACCTGGGTGCTGCTGGCCTGGGCCTTTGCCCGCGCCCGCTACCACCACCACCAGCTGTATGACAAGCTAGGGGAGGCAGTGCTGCAAGGCCTGCAAGGCAGCCACCTGATGCCCAGGCTGCAGCAAGCCAGCAGGGCTGCACCACCACACCCAAGCAGCAGCAGCAGCTCAGTGGCAGCCACCCACAGCAGGTCAGGCCATGGCACTAGGAGCATGAGCCCACTGGCTGGGCTGCCCCTTTCCCTGCCTGCCCCTCCTCCCAGCCCTGCCAGCCCCCTGCCTAGCAATCCCCTGGCCAGAGGGCCGCCTCAGCCCAGCCCCCTCCCCACGCCCCTTGCCCAGCTGAGCAGCACCTGCCTGGTGCAGCTGCTGTGGGCGTTTGCCAGCCACGAGCACTGCCAGGCCGCGCTGCTGCGTCCCGCCGCCCCCGTGCTGTCCGCCCGCATCCTGCAGGGGCAGCTGAGCAGCCGGCGCGTGGCCTGTGTGGCCTGGGCCTACGCCCGGCTGCAGCAGCTGGAGCCGCGCCTGGTCTCAGCCATCCTGCGCCACAGCATGGCGCACGCGGAGCAGTGAGTGGCGCGTGCAGGCGGCCAGCTGGGCCCCTGGCCAGCACCACACGCAGCGCTGCTAGCGGCAGCCACGCCACAGGGGGCAGGCCGGGTGCGGGGCAGGCAGCTGGCTAGAGTGAGGTGCCACCCGGTCACACCCCAGCCGCCGCTGCTGCCTGGTGCCCAGTGCTGGCTGTGCTGCGCCCTGCTGGCCTGGCCCTGCCTGCGCAGGTACGAGCTGCGCTACTGGGCGCGCCTGGCCTGGGCCTTCTCCACCCTGGGCCTGGCCTCAGAGGAGGCCTACCACCAGCGGCTGGCCCGCCTGATGCAGGAGCGCCAGCAGCAGCTGCAGGGCCCCACCCCAGCTGCTGGGGCTGTGGCTGCGGCTCAGCGGCCCAGCAGGCTGCAGCAGCGGGGCAGGGGGCACACAGCAGCCCCAGCAGCCAGGCCTGGCGCAGGGCAAGGACCCAGGGTTGACCTGGAGTGAGCTGATGAGCAGGACTGGATGGCGAGGAGCAGGGCACATGGCCAGCTGCTGCTGTAAGGGGCAATCCATCACAACTTGCAACCTAGCCCACCACCAGCTTGTGTTGTGGCAGCTTTGACAGCATGCAGGCAACAACTGCCTTGGGGCAGTGTGAATGGTGTGGGTATGCTTCCCCTGGCCCTAGCTTAAGCCAGCTGCTGCGGTAGGGGATGGGAGCGGTAGCCAGCTGCTGCTGTAGGAGGCAATCCATCGCCACTTGCCACCTAGGCCACCACCACAAACAATTGCCCTGGGTCAGTGTGCATGGTGCTTGGTATACCTAGGTCATTTTGTTAGCACGCTGTTCCTTCTTTCATATTGACAGATGGCTGACTCCGCTACAACTGTCGTGTCGTGAGGTGGCTTGGCTGCTGTAGGAGGAGGACCAAGGGCACCACACAAGGCCAGCTGCTACTGTAGGGGGAGGAGGGCCAAATCTCAGCCATGGGCAACTTAGCCCTCCGCTCCCTCAGACCTCAGCCATCCGCTGCTCAGCAAGCCGCTGCTGGTCAATGCGCTGCACCGTCATACCCCACCACCAGCTGGCATACCCGCCACACCCTACACCAAAGCCTGCCTAAACCCTATTTGTGCTGTTTCAGTCATGGCTAGTGTGGATCATGCCACCGTGGCGGTCAGCCTGCTTGCTGCTGCCACTACATGGTCTAGGCAGCAGTGGCAATGCAGCTCCATGCAGCAACGCTCCAGCCCTAATGACAGCTCCAGCGCAAGCTTGACGCAGCAGTATCACTGACGAAGTACACGCTGCTGCTGAGTAAGCCTCTGCCCTTAACCCACACACTCAGCCCTGGCCATCAGCTGCGGTGCCCAATGCAGCTGCACTGCCCAATGCAGCTGCACTGCAGACCCTTGCAGCCACCTGCCTGCCTGCCTGTGCCCCTCACTGCCAGCTGTGCTGCTGGAGGGGGAAGCCCATGTGCAGGTGTGATGAGCCTCTCCATTGGCATAGCGCTGCAAGTGCAGCACATCAGGTCGAGTGTCAGGTCCTATCCAAGGCCTTGGTCCCTTTCTGGCTTCCACGAAGCGGTCCATCGCGGCATCATTTACGCAGGTTAAATAATTGTTTGACCACTTCGCGGTTTTGTAGAAAATCTCAGTGTTTACTCGTTCGCGACTTCGCGAGGCAAAAAAAACAATCCGCGGACGCGAATCGAAAGAGAGAGTACGGTAGTGTTGAAGACGTTATCATAATATATCTTTATACAAACTTAATTGATACCGCACCCCAAAACTCGCCAAACGAATAAATAAAGATGCGGCAGCCAATCCACAGCCCAGGCCCTGCCTCACCCGTCAACTGGCTGGACCAGGACTGCAACGCAACACTCAGCTAGTTGATGCAGCAAGTGGTGCCGGCTACAGCTGGACAACTGCTAGTGGTTAGACACCATGAAGCGGGGCCCAGGCCTGCCACTCCACCGTCCAGCCTTATCGCTCAGGCACTGCAAGGATGCAACGAACTCTGCTGTATACGAGGTGTCCAACTGGACTGTCAGCATGCGCCCTTGCACTGAGTGGCCGGCCAACAGCTGCAGGTCCTCCTCTGAGCATTTAGATGCCTTCTGCAGCTGCAGAATCCTAAGCTGGGTGAGCCGTGTTGCTACAGGGTGCAGGGCATCAGGCAGGAGCGTGCAACCCCTGCACAACACAAGCCAAGGAAGGCACAGGTCATGCACCACAGGGTCCACACAAGGCTTAAAGTGGGTGCTTGCATGCCGCTTGCATTCTCCAAAAAGTGCTTGCATGGGTAAGAGCTCCCACTAGATATGCTGCTGTTGTCAGTGGCAGCAGCGCGTCTCGTGATGGTGCGCAACTGCAGGTGTTCTGCGATCAGTAAAGGATGGCAGGGTGGCTGGTGCAGCAAGGGAGGAAGTGCGGCTACTCTGGCTGTTTCAAACTCACGTGAATGATAAAATCTGAAGACCAGGGGGCAGCAGCTCCAGGTGGCTGGCATTGATCTGCTTCTCACCATCCAGCATGAGGCCCATCCCCTCACTCCTAGAGCTGATGGCTGCAGTGGAGGGCTGCCAGGGTGCCAGGGCCTCCAGCACATTAGTGAGGGTCACACCAGGTCCACACTTTAGCCTCACATAGCCGCAGTGCTTCAGGAGGCTGCCCACGCAGGCATGCAAGCTGGGCACCGAGTCAACACACAGGCACTTGTATGCATCCGACCCTGTACGGAATACTAGGCGCTGTAGCTGGGGGCAGTCTAGGGCAGCCAGGAGGCTTGCATTGATGGACAAAACCTTCAAGACTGTCAGGGACGGGAACAGGAAGCGCTGGCTGCTGCCAAGCTGCTCGGTGCTGATGCAGCTCCCCAACTCCAAGCGAGCCAGGTATGGCAGGGTGTTCAGCTCCAGGATAGTTGACAGGCTGTTGATAGTGTGCAAGCTCACATGCTGTAGCTGAGTCAGCTGTGACAGCCCTGGGAAGCTGTTTGGGGTCTCCAGGCTGGTCAGCTGTGTGCATGCTGCCAGGGAGCTCTCATCTACCTGCAGGCACAGGCAATATGAGCAGTCCACAGTTATGGCCACAGATTGTACAAACCCTTGTGCAGCTATGTACCCAATATGTTGTGCGGCCTACACACAATTGAAATTTATGCTTCCAGCACTTGGTGAACTAGTGACTGCAGTATGTGTAAACGAGCTCATCAGAGCAAGGCATTACCACATGTTAGCAGAGCAGTCATTATTAGGAAGTTGTTCACTGTCTGCCACACCTCAACAGCGCTCAGCTGGAGGGATGTCAGGCCTTTGATGAGCTGCAGCTCCTCAAGCCGTGGTTGAGCTGTAGCAGCTGTGGTACGAACATGATCTATTTGTATGCATAGCAGACTCAGGCTGGACAGCTGCTCCAGGTGCTGCCAAACTCGGCATGACCGATGGTTCACGTGAGAAATGAAAAAGGATAGTTTCTCCAAGCGTCGGAAAATGACAGCCAGTGCCTACAATGTGTGGAGCAGTGGGTTTACTGAAGTAAGAAAGAACAGGGGAGCGGCGTGATGCAGTGCCCACCATGCTGAAGTGGAGGAGGGCTGTCACAGAAATGAAGCGCAGATCCCTCACGGCCTGCAGAGCTGTCAATAGCTTTTGCGAGGGTGCTGACAGCGCTGAGGACAGCTGGCTGGCCACCTCAGCACTGCCAGGGCCAAGTGGTCCGTTGAATGACAGGATGTTCGGACGCAGAGAGGAGCGGCCAAAGCGTTCCATGGTGTCCTCTACGGTGCTAGCCTGTCTCAGATGAATGGTGACATGCGTGATGTTGCCATCGATCACTGTGCGCAGTCTCTTGCAAACAAGGCGGCAGGCACGACGACCGTCGCATAGTAGGTAGGAGAAGACAACGAGCGACACGCCTGGGAAACTCTCCAAGGTATCCAGCAGCGTGGCGCTGGGGTGAGGCATTGCAAGGAATAGACGGATGACGCATGAAGGAGAATAGACGCATGAACCAACGTCGTCTTGACCTCTAAATCTCTAGGAATGTATCTAGGAAACATGTGCAAGAGGACAGCGGCCAGAAGTAGCGCGCCAGTAGGGAAGGAAAAGTTACAGAATAGGAAGAGCCTCAGTCAGCTGTGACACGCCCTGAGGAAATTTCAAATTTTGACGAACGGAGCCCATAGGCCACGGAAAGCAGTTGCGCCTGCTGCATTGCAATCTTCCTTTTGCGCTGTATCCCGCTGATGGTTGTGCCTGGCCTGAAGCCTGTGGCGCCCTCCACTTAAAATGTGCTCGAGACGCAAGCTTGCTATTGGGTGCTAGCTGTTGTAAGGTCGTACGGGTCAGAATGCCTATCGCAGCACCGTGCAGCATCACGTGACGGTCCAGTCGAGCGCGACGGTGGCGGGAGGTCATACATAGTCCTAGTTATATCTATTAAGTGGCGCAGCACCATCAAAAGCGGCATGCCCCATGCCTCGACTGACCGGAATTCGGTGTTCCTGTGACTGCGCCAGGCACTAGCCAGGGCTCCATCCGCGACCATTGTCACACACACGTGTCCGTAGCAAACCCATCTACACAACAGGTAAGGTTGCTGCAACATGCAAGTGAGGTGTGAGTGACAACTTCACAACAAGCCCATGGCACGCCCAGCCATGCCACAGCCATGTTTACAAATGAAATGGTATGCCACTTAGCTAGTGGCCCGCTTGCACCCACATGAAACTACAGCCCAAGTTTCATTTGGCGCTGACGATGCGTACAACACTAACATGGGTATGCAACCCCCCAAGCTCATGTCCTCTCACTACCACCATGTGCCATCCTATTCGGCTGCAGGAAGGCATGCCAAGGTGTCTCTGTTGAGGTGTGTGATGGCAAGCAGCTGGCAAGCAGATGGCAAGCAGCTGGCAGCAGCAAGGGGCAGGGAGGGGCAGGGCTGCAGGGGCAGGGAGCTGGGCTGGCGCATGTGGCTGCAGGTCCTGCCCGGCGTCCACCCACCATCCTTGCAGCTGGCAGCAGCAAGGGGCAGGGAGGGGCAGGGCTGCAGGGGCAGGGGGCTGGGCTGGCGCATGTGGCTGCAGGTCCTCCCCGGCGTCCACCCACCATCCTGGCAGCTGGCAACAGCAAGGGGCAGGGAGGGGCAGGGCTGCAGGGGAAGGGGGTTGGGCTGGCGCATGTGGTTGCAACTGCCGCACAACGCCCGGTGTCCGGCAGCAGCGAGGGGCCCGCCACACAATCACGGCTGGAGGTTAGTGGCCATGCATCATATGTCTGTTTGTTCACATGTTCCTGTAGACCTCCTTGTTGCAGATCCTTAGTGCAGGGTGCATGCCCCATGGTGCATGTTATTTTTGTGTGTTTCTTGCAGGATACAAGGGCACAAACGCACGGCCTACAACTTGCCGCGCAGGGGGCGACACCAAAGCTGAGCGACAGGTTGGTACTTACAAAGCTCCTCTTACAATGCAGGTAGAGAACGGCTACCACAAACAACAACTTCAGCCCTCAACCCTGCCTCGATCTTGCTCGTCATGCAGGACCCTTCTTCAGCATCAACAATCGCTCACATGCACTGACATGCACCAGCTCTCAGATGCCCCCTTTGTTGTGCGTGCAGCAATCTATCGGGCGGTTGGTTGTGGCACGGGCGGTTGTGGCACTTCAATGACACATGGGCACGTGACTCATCTCGTGTAGACAACTTGCCTCCAGATGCTCAGGCCTTCCTGGCATCCCATGGCCATAAGCAATCGTGGGCAGCTCATGCTCTCCCTTACCTACCGGCTGTCCGCTTGCCGGCCACCTTTCACCACCTCCCAGCCCTGAACCAACACCCCACTCAACTCCTCCTCCTCCAAGCATTCTCCTCCAACCCCTTGTCCTACACCCACCACCCCTCCCGCTGGCACCCCCTTTCCCGCATATGCATATCCCTCCGCAGGCCCTCCCCCTCCTCCCGCAGCTGCAGCTGCCATCCTTTCATCCACACCCGCAGCTGACACCACCTCCCCCAGCGCTGCGCCCCCCCCCTCTGCAGCCTCACTTTGTGTAACGTGCAGCCTTATAAAGGCGACGTTGGACCGTTTGAACCATATGTAACACTGAGCCGGCCGCGAGGGCACTCGAGCCGCGGGTACTTAAACAGTCGGCCACAAGGCACCAACGTGAGAAGGCTAGGGCTTAGAACGGGGCCCCCTGGAATCGAACCAGTTGTCCTCACAGCTTACGCTGCTAGGCTTAACCTGCCAACTCACACTAATGCGGTGTGACCGATATCCTGTAGCTGCCTCGGGTTAACCGCGACAGCCCAGACGACACTAAGGGACTACGCGGAGCGCGCCCTTACATTCCTCCCCCCCAAGGGGATGTCCGTTCCGCCTCAGGTTAAACCCGAGACTCGCAAGACCTAGGTCTCACTGGGGTCAGCTACTGGGTACCCAGAAGGCAGAGCCAGGTCACAGCTGGGTGTGGTCAGAGACCAACTGTAATAGGGGGAGTGTAACTCATAACAGTAGTGACTGCACTCGTGACTGCACTCATGACTGCACTCGTGACTGCACTCGTGACTGCACTCATGACTGCACTCGTGACTGCACTCAGCTTTGAAAGCACAGAGAGGGAGAGAGAGAGAGGGAGAGAGAGGGTGCCACCATGCAGCAGCGCAGCAGCATGCATGCAGGGGACCTAGGTAAGGTGATGGATGGCATTGTATTCAGCCAAAACCTTGTCACAGCCAGTCAGGTAGGACCTGGGCTCCCAGGTGTTGTGAGTGGAGTCATAGCCCTCCCACTGCACCAGGTAGAAACCGGCTTTGTTGTCTTTCACACCCTTGTGGTCAAGCAAACGCTCAACATAGTACACAGGAGTCTCATCCATCCAGGTCACAGGAGGTGGCATGAAGCCAACATCAGTGCCAGTGTATGGCTTGATGAGTGACACATGGAAGACAGGGTGCAGACGGCTCATGCTGGCAGGCAGGTCTAGCTTGACAGCAACTGCACCAACCAGAAGCAGGATCTCAAAGGGACCCACATACCTAGGTATGAGCTTGCGAGCCTTCCCAGGCTTAAGCTTGAGATTCTTGGTGCTGAGCAACACCTTCTGGCCCACCTTGTACTCAACGTCACGCCTGGCCTTATTGGCATAGGCAGACTGACGGGATTGGGCTGCAGCCATGCACTTCCTGGCATTGGCAACAGCATCCTGCCACCAACGGGTAAAGGCATGAGCAGAGGGACAACGGCCCCCATAAGGCAGATCACGTAGGCCAATAGTCACAGGGGACTGACCTGTGTTGACCAGGAAGGGGGTGGACTGGATGGACTCCTGCCACGAGTTGTTGACAGCAAACTCAGCCAAGGCTAAGTAGTCAGGCCAGTCAGATTGAGTAGGTGAGATGTAGTGCCTGAGCATCTCCTCTAACACACGGTTATACCTCTCTGTCTGGCCATCAGACTGTGGATGATAAGATGATGAGAGGGCAGGCTTAGAGCCACAGCGCCTCATGACCTCACGCCAGAACACACTTGTGAACAGTGAGCCCCGGTCAGAGATCAGCTCAGCAGGCATGCCATGCAGTTTGTACACATGGTCAATGAACAGTTGTGCAAAACGGCGTGCCTTCAGGTCCTCACGGCATGGCACAAAGTGGACCATCTTGCTGAGCCTGTCCACAAAGACACAGATAGCATCATACCCATGTGACCCAGAGGGTAGCTTGGTAATGAAGTCCATGGACACAGACTCCCAGCGGTAGTCAGGTATAGACAGAGGGTTGAGCAGGCCACCTGGCTTGAGTGTAGACGCCTTGTCACGTTGACAGGCATCACATGTGGACACATAGTACCTGACGTCAGCACGCATTGTGTTCCACCAAAACACACGTGACACACGTTCCAGGGTTTTGCTGATACCCACATGACCTGAATAGACTGCATCATGCATCTCGTGCAAGATGTGGTTGCGCAGCTCAGAGTCATTGGGAACCACTACCTTATCCTTACCAGTGAGCCGCCATAGGCCATGTGTGTCCTGGTACATGCTGGACAGATCAGCTTCAGCATTAAACGCAGGGTCAAGCCGGTATCCTTGGATGAGTTGATCAGACAAACCCAGAGGATGGGCAGGAGCCGCAGGATAGTGCACTGAGGTGTCAGATGTACAGGTGACCAGGGGAACGAGGTCCCTGTTATGGCTTGTATCAGCAGTATTTTCAGTAATCTCTGGAGTTAAGGAGGATTTCGCAGTGACGGCAGCAGGGGCATTGGCCTCAAGGGCTCTAGCACCACTAGCTCCCTCCCCCCCACAGGAAAGTTTGGCCTGCCGTCTGGTGAGCATTGCACACACAGTGGCACCTTCCTGGGGGCCAGTGATTAACCGGGATAAAGGATCTGCTGGGTTGACTGGACCTGGGATGTACTCAAGTTTAAAGTCAAACCTAGACAGCAGCTCCATCCACCTAGCCTGACGCCTAGACAGATTCTTCTGTGTAGGCAGTGAAATCAAAGGCTTATGGTCGGTGAACAGAGTGAATGGCACACCTTCAAGGTAGCAACGCCATTCCTTGCATGCGGTGACAAGAGCAAGCATCTCTTGCTCACCTGTGGTGTAGTTGACCTCAGCAGAGGACAACTTCTTGCTCAGATAGGCAAGGGGATACCCATCCTGCATCAGGACTGCACCTACTCCTTGGAGTGAGGCATCACAGTACACCTGGAAGGGCTGGGTGTGATCTGGCAGGCGCAGCATAGGCACGTTAGCCACAGCAGCTTTGAGCTCATAGAAGGCATGACGTTCATGGTCAGGCCAGGAGTGCCATGGGAATGTGGCACTGAGCTTGCCACACAGATCAGTCAGGGGTGCTGAGATGGCACTGAAGCCTTGCACAAACTTGCGCACAAAGTTGGCAGCACCCAGGAAGGACTGCAGCTGGGTCAGGGACGAAGGGACAGGCCAGTCAACAATGGCCCTCACCTTGTCAGGGTCCACAGAGATGGCACCAGCTGAGATCACATGCCCAAGAAACCTGAGGGTGAGCTGCATGAACTCACATTTGGACATCTTGGCATACAGTTTGTTTTTACGCAGCAGGTCAAAGACAAGGCGTAGGTGCTGCAAGTGCTCAGGTAGAGACTTAGACATGACCAGTATGTCATCTAGGTACACTAGTGCACACTTGCCCAGGACAGGTGCAAAAGCATCATTCATGACACGCTGGAAGGTGGCAGGGGCATTGGTCAGGCCAAAGGACAGCACCTTGAATTGGAAGTGACCTTCAGGAGTCCTGAAGGCAGTCTTGGGGACGTCTTCAGGGGTGATCCTGATCTGGTGGTAACCAGCTTGTAGGTCAAGGGAGGAGAAGACAGAACACCCTGACAACCTGTCAAACAGATCATCAATCCTGGGCAGGGGATATTGGTCACGTAGTGTGAGCTTGTTGAGCTGACGGTAGTCAATGCACATACGTAGCTCACCTGACTTTTTCCTGCACAAACAGGATGGGTGCAGCATAGGGGGAGGAGCTGGGCTCAATCATACCTTTGCTCAGGTAGTCCTGGATCTGTCTCTTGAGCTCCTCTTGCTCAGGTTTACTGAGGCGGTACATGGGGGTCACAGGTGGACGGGCGTCAGGGACCAGGGGTATGGTATGACCCACAGGACGTTCAGGGGGGGTATCAGTGAGTGGTTTAAATACATCACTGTACTCATTGAGTAGGGTTTGCAGCTCAGCTTTGATAGCTGCAGGTATGTGTGGGTTGTCTTGGTCACTGGGTGTACCAGGACTGGCAGAGGCTGAGCCTTCAGCCATGACTAAAGCAACCACAGCACGGCCTCCTTTAAGGAGCCACCTGGACGCCTGGGTAGCTGAGATTAACTCAGGCTTGGCTTTGAGAGCATTGATTAAGAATGCAGGGGTTGGTCTTACAGCAGATCATTGCCCAACATACTTAGGGGCTGCCACAGCAGGACATGGCAGAGTCACAGCAGTCTTGCCAGCAGCAGAAAGAGAAAGGGTTTTACCCTCATAAGAAAGGATAGCCTTGTTGGCAAACAGCCAATCATCACCCAGAAGCACATTATAACCCTGCACGAAGCTAGGCATGACCGTCAGCTTGCATGTGGCACAGTGGCCAGGCAGACATAAGTCCACAGCAGCAAACTGATGGCAGGATAAAGTGGTATTGTCAGCAAGGGACCACTGTTGTGCTTTGGGTAGAGTAGACAGCAGCAGTGCATGCTTGGAAGCAAATGCTATGCTGATGAAAGAGTGTGTGGCACCAGTGACACACAAGAAGTGTGCCAGCAGCCAGCAGCCACTGATAAGCTTTGGAGTACAAGCTCTATGGCAATGCATGCTTGACAGCAAAGTCGGTGCTGATGAATGAGTGTGTGGGGTTACAGCATACAGCCAGTCATCACCCAAAAACACATCATACCGCGGTAGGCGGGGCAGCAGACGGCGGAGCCGTGGGAGCTGCAGGGTAGGCACGGGAAGCGGCGGAGCCACCAGCGCCACCGGCGCGGCCGGAGTGACCAGGAGTGAGAGTGAGGGCTGCCCGGACGGCGGCGATCTGCGGACGAACAGCAGCCACGACACTAACACCACCACACTTGCATGGGGTGACCCCAGAACCAGCAGCTGGTACAATGCTGAAGCCACAGCATTGTCAAGAGTGGGGTGTGCCAAGGACATGAGGTCCTTAGCCACTGGGCCAGTTAGGGGGTGAGGCCCCTCTAAACAGTGACCACAATCAATGCCATGTTCATTCACCCTGTACCACACAAAGTGATGGTATTGCTGAAGTTTGTAATGTACTCCTGCAGGATCACACTTAGAGACATGCACAGCAGCTTAGAGTTCATTAGCTGGCCATGAGCATGGTTAAGGTCAGTCACAGTCTTCCCCTACCATCTCAATGAAGTGCTTGCAGTAATAGTCCCATGGGGTGTACCCGCTGTGTGTCAGGGCATCTGAATACCTGATGGACTTGAACATGAGGATGGCAGTGCAAGGGCAGGATTAAGGTTATTGTTAGCACATTGCACCTCCAGATCCTTAAGGAAGGTGACAGCACGTTTACCCTGAGCAAGGCTGTTATCAGACCAATGCTCAACAGGGGGCAAGCCCCTGTGGGGGTGCACCACAGTGTCATGTGCCAGAGGCACAGCAGTAGGTGGGAGTGGGGCAGAGCCACCAGCTAGCCCAGCATACTTCTGACGGATTGCAGCAATAGATGCTGATGGCTTGGGGACAGGCTTACTAGGGCTCTGTCCTACAGGAGTCCTGCCAGAGGCAGGAGCACCCTGGGCCACTGTGGCTGGTGCAGCAGTGAATGCAACACGTGCAGCAGATGCAGCAGCAGCAGAAGTGCATGGAGCATTGTGCACAGCAGGTTGGGCAGCCGGCTGGGCAGCAGAGGTACCATTACCTTCATGGGCTGCAGCATAAGCATGCGGACCTGTAGACCCACCTGCAGGCTGGGGACCAGCCTCCTGCAAGCAAGCAGACTGGGTGCAACAGCAGCAACACTGTGCACAACTGGCTGGGCAGCAGGCTGAGCAGCAGGCTGAGCAGCAGGCTGGGCAGCAAAGGTGCCACTACCTATAAGGGCTGCAGCAAAAGCATGCGGACCTGTAGACCCACCTGCAGGCTGGGGACCAGCTACATGCAGAACAGCAGACTGGTGTGCAACAGCAGCAACACTGTGCACAGCAGGCTGGGCAGCAGGCTGAGCAGCAGGCTGGGCAGCAGGCTGAGCAGCAGGCTGAGCAGCAGGCTGAGCAGCAAAGGTGCCACTAACTATAAGGGCTGCAGCAAAAGCATGCGGACCTGTAGACCCACCTGCAGGCTGGGGACCAGCCTCCTGCAAGCAAGCAGACTGGGGTACACCAGCATTAGCAGCAGGTCGACGAGCAGTGAAACATTGCATGTCGAAGATGCTAGCCACAGTATTGCAAGGCTGCATTTCTGCCTGCATGGAGGGCTGACGAGACCGGCTGGGGACGCAAGAGCAAGAGCATCAGCGCGACTTAACCCAGCAGCAACGGCTTCAGCAGCGGCAAGCTTGTGCGTGGATATCGGCCAGGAGGTCCTCGCGGGCCAGGAGGCCGGCCGGAGCTACTCACTAGGCACGTCCCGCTCGCCAGCTTTTCCGTCACTGTCACGCTCGCCTGCAAGGTCAACATATCCTACAATGCACGGGCCCGCTCATAGAGAGACTCCAGATATGCCTTATTCTCGGCCCCATTTCGGCGAGCTCGATGTTTTGTGTGTTTCGAGGCTTTGTTTAAGAGCGCTCAGCGCGAGCCTAATCCTCTGCAGTGACTGTGTAAGACACGCAAACACTTCGAACCATCTTTTACATGGTCGAGGCGGAGTGTTTACAGTAACTGGCTTATCGGTCGGAAACCACTTGTAACGTGCAGCCTTATAAAGGCGACGTTGGACCGTTTGAACCATATGTAACACTGAGCCGGCCGCGAGGGCACTCGAGCCGCGGGTACTTAAACAGTCGGCCACAAGGCACCAACGTGAGAAGGCTAGGGCTTAGAACGGGGCCCCCTGGAATCGAACCAATTGTCCTCACAGCTTACGCTGCTAGGCTTAACCTGCCAACTCACACTAATGCGGTGTGACCGATATCCTGTAGCTGCCTCGGGTTAACCGCGACAGCCCAGACGACACTAAGGGACTACGCGGAGCGCGCCCTTACACTTTGCCCCACTGCTGGCGCATCCGCCGCTGCCGCTGCCCTGCGCCTCTACCAGCCCGGGTGAAGCACGGTCAGCCTGTGGGCAAACAGCCACCATGCAGCAAGAGTTGTGGGCTGTGGTGGGCAATGGGCAGCCCACCGTGAAGCCAGTGTGGAACATGCACATAGCTGACTGGTTGGATGCTGTGGCGGTGCACATGTCACCTGTCACCAACTAGACCCATGCTTGCCATCACACACCTCAACAGAGACACCTTGGCATGCCTTCCTGCAGCCGAATAGGATGGCACATGGTGGTAGTGAGAGGACATGAGCTTGGGGGGTTGCATACCCATGTTAGTGTTGTACGCATCGTCAGCGCCAAATGAAACTTGGGCTGTAGTTTCATGTGGGTGCAAGCGGGCCACTAGCTAAGTGGCATACCATTTCAATTGTAAACATGGCTGTGGCATGGCTGGGCGTGCCATGGGCTTGTTGTGAAGTTGTCACTCACACCTCACTTGCATGTTGCAGCAACCTTACCTGTTGTGTAGATGGGTTTGCCACGGACACATGTGTGTGCCAACGGTCGCGGATGGAGCCCTTGCTAGTGCCTGGCGCCAGTCAGAGAAACACCGAATTCTGGTCAGTCAAGGCATGGGGCATGTCGCGTTTATTGGTATTACGCCACGTACCTGAGCAAACTAGGACTATAGATGCACCCCCGGCTCCTGTTGCGCTCGACTGGACAGTCACGTGATTTTGCAACGCGTCGCTGGAACAATTTGTGCGATGCCTAGTGATAGAGATGCCTTTTTATAAGCTCATCCGCGAGGGAACATGTTCGCCCACCACCATCGCGGCCGTACTAGAGGCCAGCGACACAGACACGGCTTGAGCTATAGAGCGGGATGGTGCAAACGCGATGTCCTGGGGTGGCCTGTGTGACCCAAACTGACCCATGCGAACATTTTATCAGGCGTGTCACAGCTGAGCCTCAGGGTATTAGGTAGGCGTCCACTATTACCCAGCACACCTTAACCTCCCCCAGGCTGGCAGGACTGCTTACACCGGCGGTGAACACATAGAACTCTACCAGTAAAACTGCGAGGGCTCCAAGATGCGGAGGGAGGATTAGATGGCACATGGCAAAGTGGCAGTCTTGAACACCAGGCCCTCTGGCTATTCACTTCACATGATGCATGGTTGCAAACATGCTGGCCTTGCACGAGGGACCGAATGCTCTGCAGTGACCCAATTGGCACCTGCCCCATAATGCTGTTGCAAACTCAGATGCAGACATGGGGTGCATGATGGGTTGGGCCTGTCCGGGTTGGATTGGGGCGGGCAGGTCGTGAGGATGGGAGATGGTGGAGAGGTGGTTGGACTGGGAGGTGGTGATGGCAAAATAGGGCTGGGCTGGGCTGGGCAGGGCAGGGCCAAGTGTGCATGCCGATCAGTTGCAACAAGTTCGACAGCTGCACATGCAAGCGGCCTGACATTGTGCATGTCATGATAGCAACAGTAACAGGTGCAAAGACGCGGGTGCAGCCATTTGCCAGCAACCTACCCTCTCAAGTCACTGAGGTGCTGGCCATCATCCCCATCAGCATCATAGTGCCACGGCCTCCAAGGGGTCTGCATTGCCAGCATGACAGCCGGCATTGCATTCGTTAGCATGAGAGACCTGCCAACGTGCATCAGCCAGCTGCAACAGAAAGCTGCTGTCAAGCGAGGGGCAGAATGGCGGATACACGGACTGCTAGCTGCCAGCTGGGTTGGCTGCTTTTGGTAATGATATCAAGATAGGCATCAATGCCATAGCCAGCCTGGTTGTGCAGCACTGGGTGAAGCATCATGGATATTGATATCGAGGCGTCCCCTTATGAGCAGAGCAGTCATCAAAACAACAGCAGACTGCTCACAGTCTGCAGGGAGCCACTTGTGACACTTGATGGGACGGATTCGTCACCGCAGCCTGTTCCCCACTGCACATTTGTAGGCATGCGGGGCGAGGCAGTGCCTTGCATCCTGGAGTGCACATGCGGGACAGGAGCTTGTCCCTGGGCGTCAGCATGGTGGTGGTGCCGGGGCAGACATCTCTCGAGCCTGAGCTCATGTGGGCTAGTAAGAACAATGGCCTGCACCACACCTCACCTCCCAACCTGTTGCTACCTACTCCCCCACCACCACCCAGGCCACCACTACTGCCCAGCCGCCCACACACCATGGCGGGACAGGGGCACGCGGCTGAGCACTGTCGCCACACGCAGCAGGTGTTGAAGTGCTCAAGGCAAACAAGGGAACGACAGCTGGCCTCTCTTTACTCTGCTGCAAGCAACGCCCCAGCACCTGGTGCCAGCAAAAGAACACCAGCACCAGGAGGTTGGCCACTTACCTTTGGCAGCATTGCAGAAACGCGGAGACATACTGCCGGAGACACATCAAGGCGCAGCTGGCCATGCCCTACCTTATGGCTGCACCTGGGGTTCAGACCTGCATGGACAGCATGGGTAAAAGCGAGTCATGGACTCACAGAACACACACCGGCGGTCCTTTAACGCCGCACGTGCCCTGACCATGTCAGACATTTTACGTTTGAATGGCTTGCTCCAATGGAGTGAAATGGAGTGCTACAGCTGCTTGAGCATGGGGTAGGCAGGTTCCATGCAGCTGCCAGCACGGCAGGAGCAAACGTCCCTGCACACCTGCAGATACCCGCAGCACCATGGATGATGATGATAGGTTTCAGCATCATGTGTATTAGCTGCGGGGTGAGGTGCCGCCAAGGTGAGGCAAAAGGCTGCAGCCAAGGCTGTGCTCACAAAGCAGCAACGGGCTGTGCCAGCAGGTGTGACTCCCACGGAACAGCTGGCACCACCTGCTGATGTGCCACAGGCCAGGCTACAGCGCCTGACCGCCCGCCCCAGCTTCAGCCCTGCTGCCCTTAGCTGCAAGCGCCACCCGGTGGCAGCAAGGTGCAGCAGCAGCAGCAGCAGCAGCAGCACGGGCTAGTGGATTGCAATGACACAGTAGCGGTCAAACCCACACAATGTCTCGGACCTACGACTCTCTTGCTCTCTTGCTACTCTAGCTCTCTTGCTACTCCCCAGTACAGCAACGGCAACAGCAGGGTCCCTTTCCTCAACCCTCTCACCTGAAGAACTCGGGCGGCGCTAAAAAGGAGGGCCTTGACGGGGTTGGTGTAGGCTGAGCTGACCCAGCTGGTGCAGAACTCGTCCACCATCACGAGTTGCCCTGGAAGCAGCCTCACTGCCTCCTTTGGCATCTGCCTGACTGAGGCGTTGAGCGGCGCCTGTCCAAGTAGGTCAATGTCAGCTTCCTCCAAAGCAGGTGCAGGCACACCTACACCGGTGCGTCTTTTCTGTCTTGCTGCCAGCGACGGCAGGCTACTGACGCTTTCACCAGAAGCCAGGGATGTGCCCTGACCCTGCCTCTCACACCCTACCCGCACCCCACTCCCCAAGCCCTCCTGCTGGCTCCCCCAGCCTGTTGACTTATCCCCGCCGGTCATCCACCACCAGTTGTTTGTCGTCTCTAGCATACCAAGTAAACTACAAACATCAGTTATGCCACCCCACCGAGCATGGCCTATTCACTATTCTGAGTATTATCTTAATATGTTTGGAATGATAGCGGGGATAGCGGTCCAATGCCTCAAAAGAAGCAGGATATAGGTCTAGGGTGTGCCCAGGGGCCAGCAGGGGACGTTTTGGGTTGCAAGGAGCAGTCTGATGTTTGAGCCCCACATCAGAATCAAAGGCAGACCAACCCCTGCCCCTCCACATACCCCAAACCTCCCGTGTAGTCACCAAATCAGGCGTCTGAGTCTGAGTCTGCAAAAGCTTCGAACCTTGGCCCAAACCCACAACCCCACCAACAAGCTGAGTTGCTCAGGCGCTGCAAGGCTCTAGCAAATTCTGCTGTGACATTGGTGGTTAGTGACACGCTCAGCCGGTCACCCTGGACTGCATGACTGGCCAACCGCTGAAGGTCCTCTTCCGCGCAAAAACACCCACAAGCAAGTGTCAGCTGCCTGAGTTGGGTGAAGCGTGTTGCCACAGGGTACAGGGCGCCGGGCAGCAGGCTGCAGCACCTGCACGACACAAGATAGGGAGGAGCGGCTTTTGACGGTAAGCACCACCCTGCAAGTTCTTGATGTGAGTTGCTGCAGCACAAGTGCCAGCTGCATCATCACATGGCCCCCACTTCTTCTTCATTCCACAGGCATTGCACACTGAGCTAAGCTAATGCCAAGGGAGGCACAGCTCATGCATCACAGGGTCCACACAAGGCTGGTCATGCAGGCTTGCTTGCAATCAGTAGCGGTTGGAAAGGTGCACGATCCACAGGATGCACATGCTGCATGGCTGGCTCAGCTATGGTGCGGGTACAGATACCATCAGGCTTGCTACACTATCAGGTGACGCTCTCCTTGATGAGCTGATGAGCTTAGATACTGCTACTCTGTCAAACGTGCCGGAAGGCTGCTTGGCACTCACGTGAATGATAACTCCTGAAGACCAGTGGGCAGCAGCTCCAGGTGGCTGGCACTGATCTGCTTCTCACCATCCAGCATGAGGCCCATCCCCTCACATGAAGAGCTGAGGGCTGCAGCGGAGGGCTGCCAGGGTGCCAGGGCCTCCAGCACATCAGTGAGGGTCACACCAGGTTTACGGGTCAGGTGCACATAGCTGCAGTGTTGGAGGATGCCATCAGCACAGGCACGCAAGCTGGGTGCTGAGTCCACAACCAGGCCTAGTGCTCCATCTTCATACTCCTCGTTGATTCCCAAATGCAGCAGCTTGGGGCAGCCCATGGCAGCCAAGAAGCTTGCATGGACTGACACGAACTTCAAGCATGTCAGGGACGGGAAGATGAAGGGTTGGCTGCTGCCAAGCTGGTCTGAGCTGACCCAACTCCCCAACCGCAAGTGATCCAGGTGGGGCAGGGAGGCTAGTACTGTAACAGCTGACAGGCTGTTGATCTCATGCATCCCCACACGGCGGAGCTGGGTCAGCTGTGACAGCCCTGGGAAGCTGTTGGGGCACTCCAGCCTGGTCAGCTGAGTGCATGCAGCCAGGGAGCTCTCGTCTACCTGCAAGAAAGCACAGGTGGCATCAATGGCAAGGACTTGCCACACAGCTGAAGTGTGCGTGACTAGGCATGGCCAAGGCACCAGCACATGATGCACACTAATAGTTCACAGCCCTAGTGACTTGCAATATGACATGTTAGTTGCGAGGTGGCGAGCGCAGAACAAGTAACATGCTCATCAAGTACACACATCAGCATATGTAATGAGGACTGGTGATATACCCACAACAGACTGCAGCCCACCCACCACACCTTTGCAGTGTCCAGCTTCAAGCTTGTCAGGCCCCTGATGAGCTGCAGCCCTCCCAGCCGGGGCTGTGCAGAAGCAGCTGTGCTGCAACCAACTCCAATATCGGTCTCTTGCAGGTCCAAACAGGACAGCTGCTTCAGGTGCTGCCAAGCTTGGCATGACCGATGATGAAGTTGACAGAGGGAAAAGGATAGTGTTTCCAACTGTGGGAAACTGACAGCCAGTGCCTACAATGTATGGAGCAGTGGCTCAACTTGTGTAAAGCAGAACAGGGAGAGCGGCATCATGTTCTGCCCACCATGCTCAAGTGCAGGGGCACTTGCAAGATCCCAAGGTGCAGCTCCCTCACAGCCTGCAGAGCTGCCAAGGGCTCGTGCGAGGGTGCTGACAGCGCTGAAGATAGCTCGCTGGCCACCTCCGCATTGCCAGGGCCGTATGGTCTACTTAGTGACAGACTTGTCGAACGAATCGATGAGCGGGCAAAAAGCTCGACGTTGTCCTCCACGGTACTGGCCTGTCTTAGGTGAATGGTGACATACTTGATGTTGCCATCCATTACTGAGCGGACTCTTTTGCAAACAAGGCGGCAGGCACGAAGATCGTCACGCCGTAGGTAAGAGTAGATGATGTGCGACATGCCTGGGCAGCTTTCCAGTGTACCCAGAAGCGTGGCGCTGCGCTGGGGCATAGCAAATGAACTGGAGTTACATGACCTATAGCCAACGTCGCACGAAATCCTGGCCTGGTCAGGCGCCCCCAACATGGGTCATGCAAGTACTCTCTCAATATTTCATCGTTTTCTGGGGTGACTTGCAGCTCTGCCATTAGGGCGTGCCGGGTCTTAAGACCCGCCTGCTGTTTTGGGTCCTAAAGGTCTTAAGACCGGTACTAGAGGTCTAAAAGACCTGAAAGTAGCACTTATGCGAGAAGTCCCTAGATCGATTCCTGTCAGGGTTGGGTATGCTCACCTTCGGAGTGATAGAATGAAGGAACAAGCATAGGATCGCTAGTCGATTGGGCCAGTCTATCGGGTTACAGGGTAGGGGTTACAACAGTGGCAGAGGTTACAACGGCGGCTGGTGCAACATACAACACACAATTATACTGATGGTTTGCGGCCGAGTGTGAGGGAGTGAGGGAGTTTGCGGCCTGACGCTGTGGCGCCCGTTCTTGTAGAAACGGCATCAACGCGCTGCTCTGAGCAGGATAGGCTCGGATCAGGGCCGAGTTTGTGGCCTGGTCACTCGCTTACTGTGAGAGCAACCTTGCAGCAGGCTGTGACTGCGGCTATGATGTATGAGCACTGTAAGCCTCATTTCGGGCGCTCCGGCGTGGTCGCGATGTTCACGATGGGTTTGCCCCGGTGCACAATGGCACATCGACACTCAGACAATTGCATCCGGCATAGGCCACTGCATTCTACTCATATGCACTCATTTGTACTTTTGGGTCCAGCGAGCTTCGGCTGGAGAATAAGTGTCGGGCGGTGTAGGACTGACAGGCGTAGTCATAGCGCTAGTGGCGCTAATGTGTGCCGCCGGCGGGCCGGTGAGGTCTTAAGACCCCGTTCAAAATCCTCAGGGTCCTAAGACCCGGGTCTTAATAGGACCTGGCCGGGAACCAGATAAGTCACCCGGTAAGAATTCCGACAATGCTGCGAAAAATTATCTAACATACGTCGGTACTTTGCCCAGCCTCCGAACCAGGACCCCCCGCTTCAGGACCTTACCCAATACGACTAGATGGTCCGCGGGCGCAGCGCTGCGCCTTATCAACTCGAGCCGTGACCCTGTGACCTCTCACACACAACGCAGCACCTGAACGCCGAACGCAGACTGTGTGCCTCATGGTGTAGTGTCTTGCAGGTGAGGCGCCAGCCAGCAGCCACACAGCATTCGCGACCAGCCATAGCATACATGCGCCCCGGTCGAGCGATAGGAGCAAAAGGAAAGGTGCGCTGTTGACGAGCTAGCGGAACAGCGAACAATCGATTGGTAAAGTCTGTGGCTGCTTGCAGGTGGACTTCCAATGGCTAGGAGGCTACGCAGCTAGAAGGTGCAGCTAGTGAGCGCAGCCACAAACAGCAAGGAGCTTAGAGCGGCAGAGCGGAGGACTATTGGAGGAGCCTGGAGCGCAGGAGCAGTTGTGAGCCAGGAGCCAAGAAGTGCAGCCAAGGAAAGCAGCTTGGCAGAGCAGCCAGGGACAGCCAGGAGCAGTCAGGAGCAGCCATGAACAGTTGTGAGCGGCAGCAAAAAAAAAACCCATGAGCAGCGCCCTCCCCCCCCTGCCATCCCCCCCTTCACCCCACACCCAACCCCCTCCCCCCCCTCACACACTCCAACTAGCAAGTGGTAAGTGGCATCTCTTGCAACTATGCAGCTCTATGTACCTAGTCTGACCGCTAGCTTGCCCTTGTTTGCTGCAGGTTCCAATGGTCACACCCCTTCCCTTTTCCCACTACCACCACTAGCACCTCCCCTTCCCTTCCCTTTTCCGACACGCCCACCCCCTCCCAATCCGCCGACAAACCCCTCACGCCCAACCCCATCCCCAACTCAATGGTACCCTCCCCTCCCCTCCCCTCCCCTCCCCTCCCCTCCCCTCCCCTCCCCTCCCCTCCCCTGCAGTTGTGGAAGGGCGCGTACAGCCTAGAGTCAGCTGATCTCTCTACCCTACCTTGCAGCCAAGAGCAGCAACCAAGTGCTGCCAGGAGTAGCCAGGAGCAGCCAGCTGCTAGGAGCAGCAAGGAGCAGCAGCCAAGAGCAGCCAGAAGCAACAGCCAAAAGCATCCTGGAGCAGCAGCCAGGAGGAGCATCCCATGACAGGTCCATGAGATGTTGATTGCCCAGGTCAATGACATGTTAACTGCGTGCGAATGCTGCATGGCGTGACTCTAGGCAGCAGGTGTGTGGCGCTAGCATAGGCTGCTGCAGCCATGCCTCCATGCTTGCCACCAGGGTGGCAACAGCCTTGAGATGAGCATGACATGTGTAGCATGCTTGGTGATTGCAGGCGGTAGGCGGCAGTGGCGTAGAGCAGCAGCCAACATTGTTGCTGTGTTATTATGTTGAATGTGCTGTCACCTTGTTGTTGTAGGTGAAGCGCCCAGTTCCGCTTGCCCTAGCACAGCACAGCCCAGACCAGCCAGGAGCGACAGCCAGGCGTTGCTGGGGTGTTTGACTAGCCTGCCCACCTCTAGTCATGCATGACGTTGGTTGTTGATCACAAGCATGTCCCTTGCTTGCTGCAGGTCTAACAGTCACACTCCAACCCCTTGCCTCCTTCCCCCTAATCTTACCCTGTCCCTCACGTGCACGCCCCTTGGTTGCAGGTCTGATGGGCACCTCCCCCCCCCCCTTCCTTCTTCCCATTCTCCCCTTACCCGCCACAACACGGCCTCCGCCCGGGCTGCAGTGGATAAGCAGCAGGCTGCGGTGCATGAGCAGCAACAGCAGGCTGTAGGTGTGTGGCAGTGCAGGCTGCAGGTAGCAACAGGCTGCAGGTGTGCTGCAGTGCATGAGCAGCAGCAGCAGGTGGCAGTGCATGTACTGCAGTGGATAAGCAGTAGCAGCAGGCTGTCATGCATGAACCTTGTATCAGCAGCATGGCTGTCCTGAGCTTCCGTTCAGTTTCATGCGGGATTGTAAGCAGTGAATGATCAAGATGTAATGATGAAGACAGTGGTGGTCATCAGCAGTAAATTGCGAACGAATGATGCTTACGCCCCTTGTATGGACAACACCACCACGTGGTGATGCGCTGATGCTGCAAACGTGGTAGCCACCTGCTACATACCCCCTTAACATGTAAGCATCACGGTCATGCTTAGCAAGTGCAGGACTGGCAGTGATCCAGCCACACAGCTAGTTCCTGGAGACGCATCCATGGTGCATGTGGTCGGTGCATGAGGGCGACACTAGGGGTACCCGGCATTCAGCTGCAAACCATGTTATCACTTGCGCCTCGTGAGTAGTGCATTACATTAAGGCTTGGTAAGGCATGTGATGGTATCAACGGCAAGAACACGATAACGGTGTGAAGACGGGTTGTCCATACAAGCGGGCCATCCATGCACTAACCGGTTGTCAGCCCACTGTCCCTAGGTATGTAGGTGCGCAGTGAGCCAGTGGTATGGCGGATAGGTATCACAGTGTACCACACCAGCTGTGTTGGCTTACATCATAGTGTACCACACCAGCTGTGTTGGCTTAGCATGTGGCTGGATCTGGTGAGCCTCCACTACAGGTACCATCCGTGGTCCAGCTGGCTGTGACACATTGGGCGTGGATTACTGCCAGGCCTGCATTTGCTAGGCATGACCGTGATGCATACATGCAAAGGGGGTAGGTAGAAGGTGTCTACCACGTTTGCAGCATTAGCGCATCACCGCGTGGTGGTGTTGTCCATACAAGGGGCGTGGGAATCGTTTGCGAGGGTACACGGCTAATGACCACCACCATTTTCTTCATTACATCATGACCATCATTACATCATGACCAAGTATCATTCGTGCGCAATTTACTGCTGATGACCACCACTGTCTTCATCATTACATCTTGATCATTCACTGCTTACAATCATGGTGTGTGGCATGGATCTAATCGGAAGCTCAGGACAGCCATGCTGCTGATTGCTGAAACAAGGATGCATTGCTACACACATACAACTTGTTGTCCATGCACTGCTGCTCATGGACTACAGCCTGCTGCTGCTGCTTATCCACTGCAACACATGCACTGCAACACATGCACTGCAGCCTGTTGCTGCTGCTCATGCATTGCAGCCTGGGCGGTGGCTGTGTTGTGGCGGAAAAGGGTTAACAACACCAACTGGCACCCCCACCACCATCACCCCCACCCCCACTACCATCACCACGAATCACCCCACCCCACCCCCACCACCAAGCTATGGCGCACAGTACGGACCGGCAACCCCCCATGTGCTTGGCTTGGCTTGGCTCTCCTACTGCCGTCCCCTTGGGGGAGGGATGGGCTGGGTTAGTGTGGTGTGTGGGCATGGCATGGCTAGAGTGGGCTGGCTGGTCGCTACTACTAGCGCCCGCTCCATGCTGCCCGCCCAAGACGGGGTGGCGGATTTGGAGGTGGTGGGACAGGAGAGGGAAGATTTGGAGGTGGTGGGACAGGAGAGGGAACCTAGGAGGAAGGGGCCAAAAGGCAGGAGGGTGACCGTCAAACCTGCAACAAAGAAGGGATGGGCTTGCATTTACTGCCCCATAGCACCCAACTCCTGGCTGCCGCAGCCATGCTTCAATAACCACACAACAGCGGACTCATGGAGGCTTGCGCTTGCCTTATTGCCTTATGGCAGCTGACTGGGATGTGGGATGAGGGATGTGAGATGATGCAAGGTAGGGGTGGGCAGGGGAGGAGAGGAGAGGGTGCCGTTCCTGGCTGCCGCTCCTGGCTGCCGCTCCTGGCTGCCAATCTTGGCTGCCAATCTTGGCTGCCAATCTTGGGTGCCTCTCCTGGCTGCCGCTCCTGGCTGCCCGCTCTAGGCTGCGCGCTCCAGGCTGCTCGCTCCAGTCTGCCCGCTCCAGGGTGCTCGCTCAAGGCCTTGCTCAAGGCCTTGCAATCACCAAGCCATGCTACACTTGTCATGCTCCAGCTGCCTCCAACCGCAAGCAAACATCAGCCAGCTCAGCCCCAACAAGCTGATCAACAACTACATGCATGACCAGAGTTTGGCAGGCTGGGCTAACAGCGTGTGCACTCACCTAAAGTCTGGCTGTCGCTCCAAGCGCCTCCTAGCTGCTGCTCCTAGCTGCATGCTTGTCCACCACAGTCTAGCAATGTCACTGCTGTTGTTGACGTGCCTGCCATCCAAGCCATCAAGGCATTCACCTTGCACATCAGACCTGCCATGTCATGTCCCACTGGCAGCCGCACCACCACTGGCACAGCATTAGCAATAGCAAAGGCACTAACAACACCAGCACATCTGGCAGTAGCATTGGCATTGTGGCTACAAGCGCAGGCCAGCCAAGGGGGGGGGATGGGAGGGGGGGGGAGGGTACCATTGAGTTGGGGATGGCGTTGGGCGTGAGGGGTTTGTCGGCGGATTGGGAGGGGGTGGGCGTGTCAGAAAAGGGAAGGGAAGGGGAGGTGCTAGTGGTGGTAGTGGGAAAAGGGAAGGGGTGTGACCATTGGAACCTGCAGCAAACAAGGGCAAGCTAGCGGTCAGACTAGGTACATAGAGCTGCATAGTTGCAAGAGATGCCACTTACCACTTGCTAATTGGAGTGTGTGAGGGGGGGGAGGGGGTTGGGTGTGGGGTGAAGGGGGGGATGGCAGGGGGGGGAGGGCGCTGCTCATGGGTTTTTTTTTTGCTGCCGCTCACAACTGTTCATGGCTGCTCCTGACTGCTCCTGGCTGTCCCTGGCTGCTCTGCCAAGCTGCTTTCCTTGGCTGCACTTCTTGGCTCCTGGCTCACAACTGCTCCTGCGCTCCAGGCTCCTCCAATAGTCCTCCGCTCTGCCGCTCTAAGCTCCTTGCTGTTTGTGGCTGCGCTCACTAGCTGCACCTTTTAGCTGCGTAGCCTCCTAGCCATTGGAAGTCCACCTGCAAGCAGCCACAGACTTTACCAATCGATTGTTCGCTGTTCCGCTAGCTCGTCAACAGCGCACCTTTCCTTTTGCTCCTTTCGCTCGGCCGGGGCGCATGTATGCTATGGCTGGTCGCGAATGCTGTGTGGCTGCTGGCTGGCGCCTCACCTGCAAGACACTACACCATGAGGCACACAGTCTGCGTTCGGCGTTCAGGTGCTGCGTTGTGTGTGAGAGGTCACAGGGTCACGGCTCGGGTTGATAAGGCGCAGCGCTGCGCCCGCGGACCATCTAGTCGTATTGGGTAAGGTCCTGAAGCGGGGGGTCCTGGTTCGGAGGCTGGGCAAAGTACCGACGTATGTTAGATAATTTTTCGCAGCATTGTCGGAATTCTTACCGGGTGACTTATCTGCGGGAACGCCCTATAATTCTTTGAGCATGAGATGTTTTCGTCACCAAATTGTATCACCAGTTGTCTGAGCATGGGATTTGGGATTTCAGCAAATCAGCGTACCATCAAAAAGGCGTATCAGTACGGTACATGTCTTTCTAAGGGTGTGTTCTTTTGATGCAGTTTGCCTTGGATTATGTGTGCCGAGCCAACGCAACCTTTTCTTTGCTCAATTTCTCAGTGTTTCACCCAGTGCCAGTACTGACATTTTGCTAGTACTAACATTATCCCAGTACTTACATCAGGGAAAAAAACTGACAAAGTGTCAGTGCTGGCATATTGCCAATAGCATTTCCAAGGGGGGAGTACTGGCAACAGGGAAAATAAATTGCAAACGCCAGTACTGGCGCAAGGCCGTATCTCACCAGATTTGCATATTCACAGATTTTCGTTTCAACCCACAATGTTACAACGTCGTCTTATGGCCATGTGCCAAGTCTCAAGCTGGAACTCTCATAATTGTTGTTACTAATTTGCCTAAGTGTTGCATACCCGCCACACCCTCCACCAAAACCTACTTGTGGCATGTGTCTCACTGCTCGTCAGGCAACAGGCACCCAGAGCAAGCCGCTGCTGGTCAATGCGCTGCACCGTCATACCCCACCACCAGCTTCCATACCCGCCACACCCTACACCAAAGCCTGCCTAAACCCTATTTGTGCTGTTTCAGTCATGGCTAGGATGCTACATGCCACAGTGGTGGTCAGCCTGCTTGCTGTTGCCGCTACATGGTCAAGGCAGCATTGGCACTGCAGCTCCATGCAGCACCGCTCCAGCCCTGATGACAGCTCCAGCGCAACCTTGACACAGCAGCCGCACCAACGAAGCACATGCTGTTGAGTGAGCCTCTGCCCTTAACCGACACACTCGGCCCTACCCACCAGCTGGGCTGCTCACAGCAGCTGCACTACAGACCCTGAGAGCCACCTGCCTGCCTGCTTGTGCCCCTCACTGCCAGCTGTGCTGCTGGAGGGGGAAGCCCAGGTGCAGGTGTGATGAGCCTCTCCATTGGCAGAGATCTGCAAGTGCAGCACATCAGGTCGTGTGGCAGGTCCTATCCATAGCCTTGGAACCTTACAGGCTTACACAAGAGTGACAGGGAAACACCCTGGCTGGGGCTGACAGCCACCCTGACTGCCTGCGCCTGCATGGCTGCAGGGACACACCCCACGCCACCCAACCTGCAGGACCTGGCCGGACCTGATAAACCCTACCCCACACCACACCTCACCACCCACTGCGCCCTCCCCCATACACTGTACTGCTATACCCAGAGATGCACCCTTGTGGTGTGCTTTGGACCAACAGGAAAGGCACCACAGCACCCTGCACACCACCCTGCACACCGCCCTGCCCTGCATGTTCCACTGCGCCCTAGTGCTGCTCTGGGCCTACAGGAAGCAAAAGGTCAGGGTCACAGTGAGCAAAGCATGGTTGGAGGTGCCCGTGGGGTTGACAGCCAGCCCCTGGTGCGCATGGACGCTGGCCCTACCACCCAGCTGGCCCACCCAACCCACCAAGAGGAAGGGCAAGACACAGGGCGAGGCAGCCAAGCCCACTGCCCAGGCCCTGCCTCCTCAGTCAACTGGCTGGACCAGGACTGCAACGCAACACTCAGCCTGGAGCGAGTGGATGACAGCAGGTGGTGCTGGCTAGAGCTGGGCAGCTGCTAGTTTTTAGTACGCTCTGAAGCGGGGCCCAAGCCTGCCACTCCACCGCCCAGCCATGTTGCTGAGGCACTGCAAGGATCTAGCAAACTCTCTTTTTGATAAGCTGTCAAACTGGACCCTCAGCCTGCGCCCCTGCACTGAGTGGCTGGCGAGCAGCTGCAGGTCCTCCGCGGAGCATTCACTTTCACTATACAGCAGCAGCTCCTTAAGCTGAGTGAGCCGTGTCGCTACAGGGTGCAGGGCACCAGGCAGGAGTGTGCATTCTCTGCACAACACAAGCCAAGGGAGGTACAGGTCATGCACCACAGGGTCCACACAAGGCTGGACATGCAGGCTCGCTTGCAATCAGTAGCGGTTGGAAAGGTGCACGATCCACAGGATGCACATGCTGCCTGGCTGTCTCAGCTATGGTGCGGGTGCAGATACCATCAGGCTTGCTACGCTAGCAGGTGACGCTATCCTTGATAGCTGATTGTTTGAGATACCGCTACTCTGTCAAATATGCCGGAAGGCTGCTTGGCACTCACGTGAATGCTAACTCCTGAAGACCAGTGGGCAGCAGCTCCAGGTGGTTGGCACTGATCTGCGTCTCACCATCCAGCATGAGGCCCATCCCCTCACTCCTAGAGCTGATGGCTGCAGCGGAGGGCTGCCAGGGTGCCAGGGCTTCCAGCACAGCAGTGAGGGTCACACCAGGTCCACAACTCAGTCTCACATAGCCGCAGTGCTTCAGGAGGCTGCCCACGCAGGCATGCAAGCTGGGCACCGAGTCAACACACAGGCACTTGTCATATTCAAGATCTATACGGAGCTCCAGGCGTTGCAGCTGGGGGCAGTCCAGGGCACCCAGGAGGCTTGCATTCACTTCCGAGAACTCCAAGTATGTCAGGGACGGGAACAGGTAGCGCTGGCTGCTGCCAAGCTGGTCTATTCTGTCGCAGCTCCCCAACTCCAAGCGAGCCAGGTGGGGCAGGCAGGCGAGGTCCGTGATAGTTGACAGGCTTCCTATAGAGTACAAGATCACATGCTGTAGCTGGGTCAGCTGTGACAGCCCTGGGAAGCCGGTTGGGGTCTCCAGGCTGGTCAGCTGTGTGCATGCAGCCAGGGAGCTCTCATCTACCTGCAGGCACAGGCAACGAGCAGTCCACAGTTATGGCCACAGGATTGTCAAAACTCGTGTGCGGTCTACCAACTATGTACCCGGTATGTTGTGCGGCCTACCCACATGTTAATAATGTGCTCCCAGGACTGCAGTACAAGCTCATCATAAGAAGGCATTGCCATGTGTGAGCAGAGCAGTCACCAGAACCACAGTAGACTGTTTACTGTCTGCCACACCTTAGTACCACATAGCTTCAGGCGTGTCAGGCCTCTGATGAGCTGCAGCCCTCCCAGCCGGGGCTCAGCAGTAGCAGCTGTGGTGCCAACAGGACTTATTTCCACGCATGACAGCTCCAAATAGGACAGGTGCTCCAGGTGCTCCCAAGCTTCGCATGACCGAGGGTGAACTTCGCAGGAGGCAAAGCTCAAACTTTGCAAGTGTCGGAAGTTGACAGCCAGTGCCTACGATGTGTGGAGCAGTGGGTTTATTGAAGAGGGAAAAAAAACAGGAGAGCGGCATCATGTAGTGCCCACCATGCCCAAGTGCAGGGGGGCTGGTACTTGATGCCAGCGTAGCTCCCTCACGGCATGCAGAGCTGCAAAGTGCTTGCGCGAGGGTGCAAACAGCGCTGAAGATAGGTGGCTGGCCACCTCAGTGCGGCCAGAGCCATATGCTCCGTCAATTGACAAGACGTTCGGACGCAGGAATGAGCGGGCAAAGCGTTCGATGGTGTCCTCCACGGCGCTGGCCGGGTCCAAACGAATGCTGACATGCGTGATGTTGCCATCGATCACTGTGCGCAGTCTTGCGCAAACAAGGCGGCAGGCACGACGATCAACGCATTCAAGGTAAGAGTAGATGATGTGCGACACGCCTGGGCAGCTTTCCAGGGTATACAGCAGCGTGGCGCTGCGCTGAGGCATACAAGGGAGGGACGGCGGAAAGAAGTAATGTGCAAAAGTGCACCCTGCGGCTCGTGCAAGTGTACGATAAGGGCATGGGTACATGGGTGTGGGGATTGGGTACAGACTGGGGCGACCTCACGCTAGACACACATGACTAACCAGCACACCTTAACCTCTCCCAGGCTGGCAGGTAAGCTTACACCGGTGGTAGGAGAGCACATGTGTCTCACTGCTCGTCAGGCAACAGGCACCCAGAGCAAGCCGCTGCTGGTCAATGCGCTGCACCGTCATACCCCACCACCAGCTTGCATACCCGCCACACCCTACACCAAAGGCTGCCTTATCCCTACTTGTGCCATGCACGCCGCGGCTAGGGTGTAACATGCCACAGTGGCAGTCAGCCTGTTTGTTGCTGCCGCTACAAGGCAGTGGTGGCCATCATGTGCTCAACAGCCCCATCGAGCACTGCTACAGCCTTGATGATAGCTCCTGGTCCTAGCCTGGTGCAGCAGCTGCAATACCAATTCATACGCTGGTGCTGATACCACAGTCCGTCTAAACATCACAGCAGGAGAGTCAGCCTCCACCATTCAGCACGCACACTCAGCCCTGGCCATCAGCTGCGGTGCCCAATGCAGCTGCACTGCAGACCCTAGCAGCCACCTGCCTGCCTGCGTGTGCCCCTCACTGCCAGCTGTGCGGCAGGAGGGGACCCCAGGTGCAGGTGTGGTGAGCTTGGGATGCTGTGTCACCTAAGCATCTGCAACCTTGAGGGGGAAGCCCATGTGCAGGTGTGATGAGCCTCTCCATTGGCAGAGATCTGCAAGTGCAGCACATCAGGTCGTGTGGCAGGTCCTATCCATAGCCTTGGAACCTTACAGGCTTCCACAAGAGTGACAGGGAAACACCCTGGCTGGGGCTGACAATTACCCTGACTGCCTGCGCCTGCATGGCTGCAGGGACACACCCCACGCCACCCACCCTGCAGGACCTGGCCGGACCTGATAAACCCTACCCCACACCACACCTCACCACCCACTGCGCCCTCCCCCATACACTGTACTGCTTTACCCAGAGATGCGCCCTAGTGGTGTGCTCTGGACCAACAGGAAAGGCACCACACCACCCTGCACACTACCCCGCACACCGCCCTGCCCCGCATGTTCCACTGCGCCCTAGAGCTGCTCTGGGCCTACAGGAAGCAAAAGGTCAGGGTCACAGTGAGCAAAGTGTGGCTGGAGGTGCCTCTGGGGTTGACAACCAGCACCTTGTGCGCATGGACGCTGGCCCTACCACCCAGCTGGCCCACCCAACCCACCAAGAGGAAGGGCAAGGCACAGGGCGAGGCAGCCAAGCCCACTGCCCAGGCCCTGCCTCCACAGTCAACTGGCTGGACCAGGACTGCAACGCAACACTCAGCCTTGAGCGAGTGGATGACAGCAGGTGGTGCCGGCTGCAACTGGGCAGCGGCTAGGACCTAGAACACTTGGAAGCGGGGCCCAGGCCTGCCACCCCACTGCCCAGCCATGTCGCTCAGGCACTGTAAGGATGAGGCGAACACTTTTCTTGACGGGCTGTCAAACTGGACCGTAAGCCTGCGCCCTTGCACTGACTGACTAGCCAGCAGTTGCAGGTCCTCCTCTGAGCATTGACATGCATCGTGCAGGTTCAGCATCTTAAGCTGGGTAAGCCGAGTCGCTACAGGGTGCAGGGCACCAGGCAGGAGTGTGCAGCCCCTGCACAACACAAGCCAAGGGAGGCACAGGTCATGCACCATATGGTCCATACAAGGCTGGGCATGCAGGCTCGCATGCAATCAATAGAGGCTGGCAGGGTGTACGTGTCACAGGATGCACATGCCGCCTGGCTGGCTCAGCCATGGTGCGGTACATATACCATCAGGCTTGCTACGCTATCAGGTGACGCTATCCTTGATGAGCTGGTCGGTGGAAATACTGCTACTCTGTCAAACGTGCCAGAGGGCTGCTTGGCACTCACATGAATGATAACTCCTGAAGGCCAGTGGGCAGCAGCTCCAGGTGGCTGGCACTGATCTTCTTCTCACCATCCAGCATGAGGCCCATCCCATCACATGAAGAGCTGAGGGCTGCAGCGGAGGGCTGCCAGGGTGCCAGGGCCTCCATCGCTTCAGTGAGGGTCACACCAGGTCCACAACTCAGCCTCACATAGCCACAGTGCTTTAGAAGGCTGCCGACGCAGGCATGCAAGCTGGGCACCGAGTCAACGCAGAGGCACTTGTCTGATTCGAAATCTATAATGAACCACAGGTGTTGTAGCTGGGGGCAGTCCAGGGCAGCCAGGAGGCTTGCATTGATTGACGTAATCTCCAAGTAAGTCAGGGACGGGAACAGGTAGCGCTGGCTGCTGCCAAGCTGGTCGGTGCTGACGCAGCTCCCCAACTCCAAGCGAGCCAGGTGTGGCAGGGAGGCCAGCTCCGTGATAGTTGACAGGCTTCCTACTGTGTGCAAGCTCACATGCTGTAGCTGGGTCAGCTGTGCCAGCCCTGGGAAGCTGTTTGGGCACTCCAGCCTGGTCAGCTGTGTGCATGCTGCCAGGGAGCTCTCATCTACCTGCAGGCACAGGCAATATGAGCAGTCCACAGTTATGGCCACAGATTGTACAAACCCGTGTGCAGCCATTCGACTATGTACCCAGTGTGTTGCGTGGCCCACTCACAAGTTAATCATGTGCTCCCAGCACTTGGTGATTTAATGACTGCAGTATATGTAAACAAGCTCATCATAGCAGCATAGACTGTCCACTGTCTGCCACACCTCAACATCATTCAGCTGCAGAGATGTCAGGCCTCTGATGAGCTGCAGCCCTCCCAGCCGGGGCGCAGCAGTAGCAGCTGTGGTGCCAACAGGACGTCTTTGTATGAAATACAGCGTCAAGCTGGACAGCTGCTCCATGCGCTCCCAAGCTTCGCATGACCGATGGTGTACTTCACAGAAGGCAAAGCTCAAATTTTGCAAATGTCGGAAGTTGACAGCCAGTGCCTACGATGTGTGGAGCAGTGGGTTTACTGAAGAAAGAAAGAACAGGAGAGCGGCATCATGTAGTGCCCACCATGCTCAAGTGCAGGGGGGCTGGTACTTGATGCAAGCGTAGCTCCCTCACGGCATGCAGGGCTGCAAAGTGCTTGCGCGAGGGTGCTGACAGCGCTGAAGATAGCTCGCTGGCCACTTCAGCACGGCCAGAGCCATGTGGCCCCTCTAGTGACAAGACGTTCGGACGCAGAGATGAGCGGGCAAAGCGTTCGATGCTGTCCTCCACGGCGCTAGCCTGGTCCAAACGAATGCTGACATGCGTGATGTTGCCATCGATCACTGTGCGCAGTCTCTTGCAAACCAGGCGGCATGGACGACGACCGTCGCGTAGTAAGTAAGAGTAGATGATGTGCGACACGCCTGAAACACTTTCAAGGGTGTCCAGCAGCGTGGCGTTGCGCTGAGGCATGCAAGGAAGGGACGGCGGCAAGAAGTAATGTGCAAAAGTGCCCCATGCGACTCGTGCAAGTGTACAATAAGGGCATGGGACCCATGATGGGTGCGTGTGTGGGGTAGGGTGAGTCCGCTAATATTAGCTCCGAGCCAAAAGTAGCGCATTAGCTAATATTAGCGCTAATAATAGCTAAAACGGCGGGAGCTAGTACGGGGAGCTTAGATGAGCTGATTTGAGCCTATATGAGCTGATATGAGCTATCGGGAGCTGGAATGAGCTGATCGGGAGCTGATATGAACGAATATGGGTAAATATGAGCAAACCAAGAGCTAATATGAGCTATTATGAGCTATTATGAGAACTAATATTAGTTTGGGGGGGAACCACCCTAGTGTGGGGATTGGGCACAGACTGGGGCAGCCTCACGCTAGACAAACATTACTAGACAGCACCGTTCAATCCCTTCCAAGCTGGCAGGTTAGCTTGCACCGGTGGTAGGAGAGCACATGTGTCTCACTGCTCGTCAGGCAACAGGCACCCAGAGCAAGCCGCTGCTGGTCAATGCGCAGCACCGTCATACCCCACAACAAGCTTGCATACCCGCCACACCCTACACCAAAGGCTGTCTAAAACCTACTTGTGCTAGTAAGTCACGGCTATGATGCTACATGCCACAGTGGTGGTCAGCCTGCTTGCTGTTGCCGCTACATGGTCAAGGCAGCATTGGCACTGCAGCTCCATGCAGCACCACTCCAGCCCTGATGAAAGCTCCAGTGCAACCTTGACACAGCAGCCTTGTAGCGGTTGCTGGTGGTTGGTAGTTGACTTGTTGGTGAGTTGGCGGTGTGCCACTGTGTTGCACTCTGCTGTTGTTAGTCTGTTCTGTCGGTTGACGACATCGCCCAAGTAAGGTTGCTCAATGCTTCGCCCATCGTCGCCACGGGCAGTGTATAGCACGGTAGAAACCCAGTCCGCCTTGCAACTTTCAGCAAGTGGCTGCCTAGTAGCCCTTCAGATGGTTGTAGTGATCACAAGCTCCATCTCATCCATGCTCATCCAGCAAGGGCAGTAGTGGAGCTAGCAGCCTAAACTTTAACACCATGAGTATCACATCCAGTATACCTACATCACCTAGCACAGTGCAACACAATCGGTATCACAGTTAGGTGCAACGGTCTGGAAGAACCCTGCCGGTTAGCTGCAACTGTCTCATCAGCTCCTTGGCCTGGTATGGTGGAAGGGCAGTGACAAGAACAGCAGCTCTAGCAGCAGTGGCAGGGGCGGCAGCAGCGCCGGTCAGCCTGCTTGCTGTTGCCGCTACATGGTCAAGGCAGCATTGGCACTGCAGCTCTATGCAGCACCGCTCCAGCCCTGATGAAAGCTCCAGTGCAACCTTGACACAGCAGCCGCACCAACGGACCAATTGCTGTTGAGTAAGCCTCTGCCCTTAACCCACACACTCGGCCCTACCCACCAGCTGGGCTGCTCACAGCAGCTGCACTACAGACCCTTGCAGCCACCTGCCTGCCTGCCTGTGCTCATCACTGCCAGCTGTGCTGCTGGAGGGAGCCCCAGGTGCAGGTGTGACGAGCCTCTCCATTGGCAGAGATCTGCAAGTGCAGCACATCAGGTCGTGTGGCAGGTCCTATCCATAGCCTTGGAACCTTACAGGCTTCCACAAGAGTGACAGGGAAACACCCTGGCTGGGGCTGACAATTACCCTGACTGCCTGCGCCTGCATGGCTGCAGGGACACACCCCACGCCACCCAACCTGCAGGACCTGGCCGGACCTGATAAACCCTACCCCACACCACACCTCACCACCCACTGCGCCCTCCCCCATACACTGTACTGCTATACCCAGAGATGCACCCTTGTGGTGTGCTTTGGACCAACAGGAAAGGCACCACAGCACCCTGCACACCACCCTGCACACCGCCCTGCCCTGCATGTTCCACTGCGCCCTAGTGCTGCTCTGGGCCTACAGGAAGCAAAGGGTCAGGGTCACAGTGAGCAAAGTGTGGCTGGAGGTGCCTCTGGGGTTGACAACCAGCACCTGGTGCGCATGGACGCTGGCCCTACCACCCAGCTGGCCCACCCAACCCACCAAGAGGAAGGGCAAGGCACAGGGCGAGGCAGCCAAGCCCACTGCCCAGGCCCTGCCTCCACAGTCAACTGACTAGGCCAGGACTGCAACGCAACACTCAGCCTGGAGCGAGTGGATGACAGCAGGTGGTGCCGGCTACAACTTGACACCTGGTACAAAATAAGACGCTTCGAAGCGGGGCCCAGGCCTGCCACTCCACCGCCCAGCCATGTCGCTCAGGCCCTGCAAGGATGAGGCGAACTCGTCTTCTGAGGATCTGTCTAAGTGCACCGTCAGCCTGCGCCCCTGCACTGACTGACAGGCCAGCAGCTGCAGGTCCTCCGCTGAGCAGTCAGAAGCGTCTTGCAGGTTCAGCACCCGAAGCTGGGTGAGCCGAGTCGCTACAGGGTGGAGGGCACCAGGCAGGAGTGTACAGCCCCTGCACAACACAAGCCAAGGGAGGCACAGCTCATGCATCACAGGGTCCACACAAGGCTGGTCTTGCAGGCTAGCTTGCAATCAGTAGCGGCGGGACAGGCACACGAGGCACATCAGTATCTAAAATGCACAGCCATAGCGCAATGGCTGGCTCAGCTGCGGTGCGGCTACAGATACCAGCAGGCTCGACACTCTAGCAGGTGCGTCAATGAGTTGACTTGCACTCACGTGAACGTTAAGTTATGCAGGCCAGTAGGCAGCAGCTCCAGGTGGCTGGCACTGATCTGCTTCTCATTATCCAGCCTTAGCCCCATCCCCCAACGCGTAGAGCTGAGGGCTGCAGCGGAGGGTTGCCAGGGCGCTAGGGCCTCCAGCATAGCAGTAAGGGTAACGTCAGGGCTACGGGTAAGCTCCACAAAATTGCAGTGATGGAGGATGCCATCAGCACAGGCACGCAATCCAAGTGCTGAGTCCACAACCAGGCCAGGTGTCGCTCTATCAAAGTCTATGCCGATTTCCATATGCTGTAGCTGTGGGCAGTCCATGGCAGCCAGGTAGCTTGCCTTGACTTCCCAGAGCTCCAAGCGCTCTAAAGACGGGAACATGAAGCGCTGGCTGCTGCCAAGCTGGTCTGAGCTGACCCAAAAGTCTAACTTCAAATGGGCCAGGTGGGGAAGGGAGGTCAGCGCCGCAACATTTGACAGGCTGCTGATCTTGTGTATGCGCACACGGCAGAGCTGGGTCAGCTGTGACAGCCCTGGGAAAGCGCTGGGGCCCCCCAGTCTGGTCAGCTGGGTGCATGCCGCCAGGGAGCTGTTGACAACCTGCACGCAAGGACAGGTGGCATCGATGGCATGGACTTGCCACAGAGCTTCAGGTAAGCGCATGATGCGCACACACAGCTCACAGCCATGTCAGCTGCATGGTGATGGGTGCGGGACAATTGACTTGCTCATCAAATCCACACAACACCATATGCAATGGGAACTGACAACAAAAACACAACAGACTGCTGCCCACCTACCACACCTTAACAGTGTCCAGCTTTAGGGTTGTCAGGCCTCTGATGAACTGCAGCCCTCCCAATCGGGGCTGTGCAGAAGCATCAGTGCTGCCACCAGCACTTTTGACGGTGCCTCGCAGCTTTAAGCAGGATAGCTGCTTCAGGCGCTGCCAAGCGTGGCGTGACAGATGATGGAGTTCACAGTGAGAAAAGGACAGATTCTCCAAGCGTCGGAAAATGGCAGCCAGTGCCTACAGTGTGTGGAGCAGGGGGTTCACAGAACTAAAGCAGAACAGGGAGACCGGCTCTGGCAAAGCCCACCATGCTCAAGTGCAGGGGCACTTGCAAACTCCAAAGGTGGAGCTCCATCACGGCCTGCAGAGCTGCCAGGTGCTTGCGCGAGGGTATTGACAGCGCTGAAGATAGCTCGCTGGCCACCTCAGCACTGCCAGGGCCGTATGGTCTACTTAGTGACAGACTTGTCGAACGAATCGACGAGCGGGCAAAAAGCTCGATGTTGTCCTCCACGGTACTGGCCTGTCTTAGGTGAATGGTGACATACTTGATGTTGCCATCCATTACTGAGCGGACTCTTTTGCAAACAAGGCGGCAGGCACGAAGATCGTCACGCCGTAGGTAAGAGTAGATGATGTGCGACACGCCTGGGAAATTCTCCAAGGTATCCAGCAGCGTGGCGCTGCGCTGAGGCATAGCAAGTGAACTGGAGTACAATGTACTCAAAACATCAACACTAGTAAAAGTCCGTAGATAGCATGTACAAGAGGACGGCGGCTAGCAGAAGCAGTAAATAGTACGAGGAGAAGCCACAGGAAGGGAGGAACTCAAGGTAGGCAAGCACTATGACCCAGCAAGCGGAGCGACCAATCCCTCAATCCCTTCCAGGCTGGCAGGTTAGCTTACACCGGTGGTAGGAGAGCACATGTGTCTCACTGCTCGTCAGGCAACAGGCACCCAGAGCACGCCGCTGCTGGTCAATGCGCTGCACCGTCATACCCCACCACCAGCTTGCATACCCGCCACACCCTACACCAAAGCCTGCCTAAACCCTACTTGTGCATGTACGCTACGGCTAGGGTGGATCATGCCAGTGTGGCAATCAGCTTGCTGCTGCCACTACATGGTCTAGGCAGCAGTGGCCGTCATGTGCCTTGCAGCTCCATGCAACATCACTCCAGCCTTGATGGCAGTTCTGCCTCAGTCTCGGTGCAGCAACAGTGTGCGAGCTACTGAGTCAGCCTCTGCCATTGAAGGGCCAGAAGGAGGGAAGACCATCATATCGCATGGCCTCTAGCAGCCTTGCACCACCCCCTTTCTGCCTACAGCCCCAGCGCCCCCTGCTGCTGCCCTGCTGCGCCCCGGCTGGCCTGCAGCTGCGTGATGTGGGTGAGGCCAGCGCCCTGCAGCCCCTTGCGCAGCTCCTCACTGCTGGGCATGCGCTGGGCGTGCAGCTTGGAGAAGATGTGCTCGCCGTTGGCGTAGATCTGCAAGTGCAGCTCATCAGGTCGGGTGGCAGGTCCCATCCGAGGCCTTGGAACCTTCCAGGCTTGCACAGCAGTGGCAGGGAGGCGGCCTGGCTGGGGCTGACAGCCACCCTGACTGCCTGCGCCTGCATGGCTGAAGGAGCACACACACCGGCCACCGGATGAACCCCACACCACACCACCCCACTATGCCCTCCCCCATACACTGTACCCTGGACCCTGTGCCCCGTGTGTTGTTACCTGGTGTTGTGCATACAAGGCCCACAAGGAGTGCAGGTCAGGGGCACAGTGAGCAATGTGTAGCTTCTGCTGACCCTATGAACACGACCTATGCAATAACATCCACTGAAGTATGGGTGCTGTGGCTCCATCCCACCTCAAAGGCCCCAGTCTGGGTGAGGCTGCTCTGCGCCATGTTGCCCACCAGCCATGCACCCATGGCAGTTCCAAAGCGGTTAGGGGCTACATGCTGCATGTACAGCGCAGGGGTTGGGACACCCAGGGTCTGGAACAGCTTGTCACCGGCAAGGCACACAGCCAGCACTCCATATTGAACCACTTGCACTCCCTGCGCACGCAACACAACATCGTCCTCCTCCTCACCAAACCGCCGACAATGGGTGCAATGCATCATCTTAGTTTTTGCAATTGCAGTGCTAGAGACATGGCAATGGGGCTGGCAGAAAGAATAAAATGCATGGTTGTGCAAGACTCGATGAAATCCTCGCGCAATCATGCACCAGCCCACTCTCTTGCCGTCATGACATGCATACCGCAATTGAACCTAGCACCTTGGCCTTGTGACCTGTGCTACCCAGGCGCCAAGGCACACAGGTGCTAAGCACACAGGTGCTGCAGGTGCTAAGCACACAGTTGGCACGCAAACTGCTAAGCAAGTGCATGTGAGGCCGGTTTCCCAAGATCAAGCCTACTTACGTCACAGCCATGGTGGTAGCTGTAGCACACTGCTGCCATGTGCCATGATTTAATGCCAATGTGGTCATGAAACAAGGGGAGCCGCAGCGGAGTCTGGCAAACCCAGCAGATCTGTCAGGCGCTGCGGCCTTGAGGTCAGGCACCTGTTGTGGGTCATGAACCCACACCTCAACATGGGTGCAACACGCATGCACGAATACACATATGTCAACACCACTTTAGGGTACTTATTGCACTTCATGTGGAGCACAAGGGTGTCCATGAATACAGAGGGAACCACTCACAACTCCATAGCCTGCAGGACACATCTTACGTGTGACAGGGACAATAATCACCTTTGCCAGCAGCGCCTTTGGCAAGGCCACAGGGTATGGTGTTGCAAGAACCTCCACATTAGGAAACTCTTGTCTCACAAACCCTGGAAGACGAAAACATGTCACGTCACCTCGATCAGATGATTCAGTTCCATAATTAGCAGTGAAAACGTACTGCTGATTGGCCGTATATACACGCTTTGCAGCCTGTATGTCACTCATATGCCAGGATAGTGTGCTGAGACTATTTGGCTGTACTTGCTGCCAGGATACAACTCATCCCCCATACATGCTAGGAGCTCACCCTGTACTTGCCGCAAGGCGTTGCTGCGATCAAACAGAAGGAAACTTGTCAATTTGTGCGCCATCAAACCATGTCAGGATCAAACAAACAGAACACACCCCACCCCATGCCTCAGGAGGTGCACATCGCAACGTGGACGCGGCCCTGGCTTCTTCCACCGTCCACATCTAACGGGCCAGCGGCCGCGGGTGACAGGGAGAAAGCATTAGATAACAGCAGTAAAAGGACAGGAAGAAGCCCCCAAACAACTCGCTTGTCCATAGCTAAGCCGCTAGTTCCTGAATGCACCCGAGTCTCAGAGGTCAACCACCAACATCATGAAAAATCAATCATGAGCAAATCAATAACTTCTCGCCCATGCAGCCTACCTTAACCCTGCGGCCTAGTTCTTTGTACAGCAGGGGTTGCACAGCTACACAAGTAATGAAGAATGCATTAGTCATTATGAGTCACGAGCTGGTTAAATCTTCAGCCAATCTAAAAGCAGTCAAACAAAACTCATTGAAATATGGAACAACATGTTTGACTGTGGCTAGTCTCACTCAGCTACATTCAAGTTGCTCGGTCGCACCCTTCATGACCACAAATTGTCTCAGTCAGACAAAACTCATATAACATGGAACAACGTGTTTGACTGTGAGCAATCTCACTCACCTACAAGCCAACTGTAGCGTCCTCGATTGCACCCTTGACGACCACAAACCCCACACCGGTGGCACGGTCCGTTCCCTGACCACTGGTCACCCCATCAAAACTAACAGCTTAATGCTTTGAACGGCTGACAGCCTGTCAAAACTATTAGGCCCTATAGGTTGTTGCGGGCCCGGCTGTCAATGCCCCGCCGGTACTCTGCAGCCCGGTGCAACCTCTGCCTTCCCTTGGGCAGCCAGTCATTGACCAGCTTGTAGCGCTGCTGGTACTCCTTGCCAATGGGGGCAGAGACTGTCTGTCCCGGTCTGTCCAGCTGCACAGCTCGAGGGGGCGCTGCATGCTCTCCCCAATACGCGGGAAGTTGGAAGTGGGAAGGCCAGGTGCAGCAGGTGGGGCCTGGGCAAGGGGAAGGGGGGCAGGGGCAAGGGGGGTCCTGGGCAGGGGCAAGGGGGTCCTGGGCAAGGGGGGCCTGAGCAAGGGGGTCCTTGGCTGTTGGGGGGGGGGGGGGGGGCAGCACCTGATGGCACCACAGCAGGCCCCGCACATGCTTACCATGCCGCTGGCTTTTGGCTGGGCGCACCAGCCGCTGGATGGAAGCTGGACTTCGCCTCGTAGTCACACACAGCACGCAGAGCAGAGCCCTCCTACACGCATTGCTACGGTTCTTGATGTCGGCAGCTACCGACACGTTGCGGGTATGTCGTAAGCACGGCGGTGGCAATACGGTGCCATGCGGCCACTGCCGGCGCAGCGCAGTAAGCGGCCGGAATCCACACCACAAAGAACACATGAAGGTTGTAACATGCTCCCCCCGCGCTCAGTTCACTTCATCAGGCACTGTGTGCATGCCTGCTATGTAGCGTCGACATTCTGTGCAATGCTGCAGTACTAAGAGCAAAGCTTCAACACCCAATGCAGCCACTGTCCTCCCTGGCCCGCCTGCCATGACCCCACCCGAACCTTGACCCGGCACCCCAGGATGCCGCCCTGCACACCAGGATGCCACCCAGCAGCAGCGGGCTCACAGACCATGCTCAACTGCCTACCCTGCCTTTGCTGTGTCACATGCAAGGCAGCAGACGCATTGCATCTCCATGCGCTACCTTGTGTCATCCCTAAACCTTGCTGTGGCCTGCTTTAACACAACAGTGCGCAGCCGAGGGTGAGAAATGCTAGCTGTGACACTCCTAACCCTACGCAGCCAGGTAGGTGCCCAAACGCTGGCACGCCGCCTCCAGCTTGGCGTCGTCTTTGCAGTACGCGAAGCGGACTAGGTGGCGCGGCGGATCTGGCCCCACATAGAACCCGGATATCTGCACGCGACCACATCGCGATCATGTGAGGACGCAGTAGTGTCGCTGTTGCACTGCTGATAATGACAGCAGTGCACAACAGTTGTAATAGCCATTGCCGGCCGTGGCTTTTCCCCGAGCATGCCGTGCTGGTCGCGCTGCTTTTGTTGGATTTAGTGCCCCATTGGCCCAGTGTGTAAGTGTGACACTCACTGACCGGTATGAGTGTGACGCCCGCCTCCACCGTGAGGCGCTTGCAGAAAGCCGCATCGTCCTCCCCCTCTCTCAAGAACTTGCTGCAGCCACGTTGCATGGTGGGCCACATGCACGGACCAAGCAGGCTAGCCTAATTTTGCCCCTGGAGGGGTTATGTGTGTGGGTGTACGCAGTGACACACCAACACAATCGTCAACCTGTGTGGAGGAGGTGTGGCTGTTGAGGCGGTGCTGCTGGCCTACTTCTTCGCGCTGACGATGTGCAGGTTTGCACCAATGAAATCGTCAGCCTGTGGAGGAGGTGTGGGTGCTGAGGCGGTGCAGCGGTGGCCCACCTGACATCAGCCACCAGGAAGTAAGCCCCGTGTCCTGGCAGCACCCCCAAGCCCATGGCCTCCAGCTTGGGCTCCAACAGGGCACGCTTGGCTGCGAGGGAGGCGCCCAGGCCCCTGCAGGAGTCCGGCAGGTGAGCAGGCAACTGGCAGGAGGGAGCAGGTGCAACAGGCAGGCAGGCAGGTGGCAGGTGGCAAGCGGTTGCAAGAGCCGGGCCAGTGGCAGGGATCAGGTGCAGCAGGCAGGGGAAGGCAGGGGGGAGCAGGTGCAGCAGGCAGGCAAGCAGGCAGGTGCCAGGTGGCAAGCGTAGGTGCAGCACGCAGGCAGGTGGCAGGGGTGCCGCAGTAGACTGATCTTGACTGGACCTGAGTGCCAGGCACTGGCCTAGTCACTGCCACATTGAGCCACTGGACCTGGACCTACAGCACAGGAGCTTCAAGACGGAGAGACGGAGAGCTAAAGGAAGGATGTGAATTTCAGCGGCAGCACGAGAAGCAAGTAATGGAAGGCCGCAGAGCATGTGCAGTGCTTACCTAGTGTGCCCACCTAGCCCCCTGCACCTCATGCCCACACCCCTGGCCCTTGCCCCTCCTGCCCACACCCCAGCCCCTGCACCGCCCTACCTGCCCGTCTACACACCATCCCATGATCTAGGATTGAGAGGAGGAGCAGGAGCTGGGTGGTCTGGAGCAAGTCACTCACTGGTAGAAGCCTGGCTCATTGTCCAGCCCGTGCGCCACTGCCCGCTGCAAGCTGCTGGGCACTGCAGGCAATAGAGCATGGCACACCTGGCAGAGGCCGCACACAGGCTCTTGTGGAAGGTCAGTCTCGAGAGGGAGAGGGGGCTGAAGGGCAGGGGCAAGGGTGCAGGGGTAAGGGCGGAGCGAGGAACCATGCTGATTGCACATGCTGGTCAAGTAGCCAGCCAGCTCCATAATGCCTGACCCACTTAGATCATGTTATCATGTGGTTATGGCACCCCCATAACCCCCATGACGACCATCTAGACATGCATGCATGCATGCAACCAGTGAGGGGTATGGGGATCACATGGGCCTGGCTGCAGTGGGGGCAACCCCCAGCAGCAGCACCTAGGGCCTGGGATGGGCATGATTCATGGGATGGGCATGCAGGCCAAGTGGAAGGCCCCTGTAAAAGATCACCAGTTTGCAGCAGTGTCCCGCCCTTGTCACCTGTGAAGACCAGGAACTGGTGAGCCTTCACAATCGGCGCCATCAGAGCTGCAGGACCCGTGACCCAGCCCACCTGGCAGCAGTGAGCAGGTGGCAGCGAGGTCAGGGCAGGCTCAAAAGCTGGCAGCAAGGGGCTAGTCAGCAACAACCAAGTGGGTCGCAGGCCCCTTCTGGCATCTGAACCCGCACCCCTCCTTGGACCTCCACCCTTCCCTGGCTTGTGGCTTAAGGCAGCCAAGGACTGGGTGGTAGAAAACAGTGTTACCAAAAACTAGGATGGGGGCAGAGGCCACGTGCCTTTCTGTGCGCCCTTCCACTCCTCCGCCCCTCCTACTGCGCCCCACCTTCCAGGCAGTGAAGCTGAAGGTCTTGCCCGCTGACCCCATGCGCATCGCCCGGTCACGCATGCCTGGCAGCGCCCGTAGGCTGAGGTGCTGCGCCCCGTTGAACACCAGGTGCTCGTACACCTGCAGGGCGGCTCAGCAGCATGGGGCTGGGCAGCTGAGGGGCAGGCTGACTTGGCAGGGGTCTGGGTCTGGGGCCTGGCTGTGGCAGCGGCTAATTAAAGAGGGCTGTGGCAAAATGCAAGGGGCGAGGCAGGAGGAGATGATGAGTACTTTGATGCAGGCCCTGCCAACTGTTAACTGCTGGTCAATACAGTTTTACTTTGTAGGGGTCTGGGTCTGGGTTTGGGACTGGGGCTGTAGCAAGGGCTGCCTTAATGGCTGCCTAAAGAGGGTCCTGTATGAGAGAGCTCTGGAAGCGGGGGGCGGGGCAGGAGGAGATGATGAGTGTCATGGTGCAGGTCCCGCCAGCATTGCTGGCCAGTTCAAGTGCTGTGCCGGGCTCCAGGGACAAGGCAGGGGAGACCAGGGTCTCTGGAACCTCACTGGCCGTCTGGCTGTGCGGCTGTCACGGCTGCATCCCTTGCGCGACCACACCCACTGCCAGCCCCTGACTGACCTCGTCACACAGGGCGATGACGTCATGCTGCTGGCACAGACTCGCAATCAGCTCCAGCTCTGACCGGGTGAACACCTGGCGAGGTGGCCAGGCTGGGTGGACATGAATCTCAGAAAAGCAGGGCCTGGAGATGCCTGATGGTGTGACTATTACCAGCCTTGCTTGTGGCAACACTGATGCCAGGTGGGCACCAGAGCATTGGCTACCAGCTTGAGCCAGCTCCTCATACTTCTGACAAGCCAGCAAGACCGGCACATTCAACGCTCAGCACCCACGCTCAGCACCCCCACACAACGCACATGGCGTGGGTCAGGATATGCATCAGCTGCTCGTCCACTAACACAGCCAATACTTTGAAACTCTTGGGCCTGACCTGATTGCCGCTGCCTCCTCTCTCGCACCTTGCCGCTGGGGTTGTGCGGGGTGTTCACCAGGATGAGCTTGGTGCGAGGCCCGAATGCGGCGGCCAGCTCGTCTGCCGGCACGCTGAAGTCCGGCAAGGCAAGGCGCACGGGGCGGATCACCGCGCCCGCGCGTCGCGCCATGCTGACGTAGCTGTCGTACATCGGGTCGAACATGATGCACTGCGATCAGCGGGTGGTGGCAGGCGGCAGTGCTAGGAAGGCCACCGCATTTGCGGGCGTGCCTACAGATCTGCGCTAGCAACTCGTCACACTCACACTCTTTATAAGTGTGCAGAAGTGCAGGCATTCTCATGCACTTGTGAAGTGCAACGCTGCTGATGGCCACTAGCTGCTCCCAAGCCACACTGATTCTGCACAGGTTCAAGTGGTGGCTCAGTGATGGCTTTCCTTGCAGCAGGCCCACTGACCTCGTCCCCTGGGTTGATGAGACCCAGCATTGCAGCTGCTATGGCCTCCGTGGCGCCCACCGTGACCAGGGTCTCTGTGGCCCAGTCACAAGGGATGCCCTGCTGGGCTGCACTGTGCCGTGCCACCGCCTGTCGCAGCTCTGGGACACCCAGCAAGGAGGGGTACTGCGGAGTGGGTGGGGTGCGGTGGGGTGGGGTGGGGTGGGGTGGGGTGGGGTGGGGTGGGGTGGGTGGGGTGGGGTGGGGTGGGGTGGGGTGGGGTGGGGTGGGGTGGGGTGGGGTGGGGTGGGGTGGGGTGGGGTGGGGTGGGGTGGGGTGGGGTGGGGTGGGGTGGGGTGGGGTGGGGTGGGGTGGGGTGGGGTGGGGTGGGGTGGGGTGGGGTGGGGTGGGGTGGGGTGGGGTGGGGTGGGGTGGGGTGGGGTGGGGTGGGGTGGGGTGGGGTGGGGTGGGGTGGGGTGGGGTGGGGTGGGGTGGGGTGGGGTGGGGTGGGGTGGGGTGGGGTGGGGTGGGGTGGGGTGGGGTGGGGTGGTCAGGCGTCAGCTGTCTAACAACCAAGCTGTGCACACAGCTCCTGGGGGCTGATATAGTTGGGGCAGTGGTAGTGTCTGGCTGCTGGCCACGGAGTTGCTGGAGTTGGGCAGCTGGGTTGATGAGACCCTGTTGGGTTGATGAGCTGGGTTGATGAGACCCAGCATTGCTGGAGCTGGCGCTGGCGCTGGTGGCGGTTCAGGTAGGCGCGGAACTAATGCATGTCAGCCATGTAGGACTGACTGAGCTGGCAGTATCGCTGCCACTGCTGGCAGTGGTGCTGCTTTGCCTGGTGGGCGTTGTTGGTGACTGTGAGCCTTAGATGGTGCCAGAAGCAAAGCATGCATGTTTGGCACACCTGGTTGTGAAAGTCGTCCATGGCAGAGCTGGCAATCTGCTTCATGGACGCTGGACCCTCCTCATCGGGAAAGCCCTGGCCAAGGTTGACGCTGTTGTGCTCTACTGCAAGCTTGCTCATGACCTCGAAGATGGCTGCAAAGACTCAGAGGCAGATAACCAGGAATTGAATGCAAAGCACTAGGAGCAGCACCCTAGCAGCCCCATATGCATAACACATTGGTGGGTGGTGGTCCTAATGCGTGCACCAGAATGAATCAATTGGGCTTGACGGGCATGGTAATGAATGTGATGGTACGCTGGTGTATGCGACGAGCTCACTCGTGGGCAGAGAGCAAAACAACTCATTCAGCGGCTTCTGCGGCTTGGTGGGCGCCGAAGCTGTTGGAAGCTGGCCGCTCTCCGTGGCCGTCGTCACCATCGTGTCGCGCTGTAGGTGCTGTGGCCTGAGGACACAGCAGGTGCGTGATAGCCGTGAATGATCGGCGCTCAACCGCCGAACTGACCCGAGCGTGTTAACTTCGCCGAGGTAGACGCGTACGCAATACAGCGCGTGTGCACCATGGCCTATTACAACCCGCTCGTAGACGAGGAGGCTGGGTATTACCGCTCTGGCTCAAAGCGCTCCCTCGATCCCAGCTATGAGTTCGCCGATTCCATTGTCCGCCAGGTGGGTTCCGGCCATTCCAAGCCCCAACCTCGTTTTGGATGCTGCGCTGGCACTAATTTGCGTCTCCTCGGCTGCAGGGCTTCATTCGCAAAGTGTTTGGGCTCCTAGCCCTACAACTGGCGATCACAGCGGGCACAACCGCAGCGTTCCTGTTCAGGTACAGGCCCTTGATGCCAGCGCAGCCCAGCAACCAACAACCCAGGCGTCAGAGCTGACCTATTGCTAGATGTAAGACACCTTCCAATCATGCTTTGCTCTGCCTCTCCTGTAGTGCTCCTGTGAAAGGCTTTGTGGCCTCCAACCCATGGACATTGTGGACGGCCATGGGCCTCTCCTTTGTTTTAGTGCTGCTGCTATCCTTCTGGGACGCTGCTAGGTGAGAAGCGCTCTTGGGGATGTAGAAGGCACATGTTAAGAAGGGTCAGGGGCAGCAGCAGCTGGCTGGGGTATGCCCGCTACGGCAGCGGCAGCAACACTGGGATGAGCAGCGGATATGCAGAAAGACAGCAGGGCACAGGGCTCCTGGGACGGCTGCTGCTGCTACTGGCATCGCCACAGCTGCCGTTGCTGGTTGCAGGCGTCAGCACCCTCTGAATCTGGTGTTCCTGTTTGCCTTCACCGCCTGTGAGAGCGTGCTGGTGGGCGCAGCCTCAGCCACATATGATACCCATGTGGTGCTGCTTGCTGTGGGCATCACAGCAGGGGTGGTCACGGCCCTGGCCCTGTTTGCCCTACAGACCAAGTGAGGGCCAGGGGTGGGTGGTGTGGAACAGGTGGCGGGAGGGAGAGGGAGGGGTGAGGGTGAGGGGCTGAGAGGTCAAGGGATGAGGTATTGATGAGGAGTGGCTGGGAGGTGAGCCTCCGTGCGCATCGACTAAGAGGAAGGCAGCACCAGCACAGCCGCTACCAGTACCAGCACCAGCACCAGCCAAGTTTTAAAGCCAGGCACCCATGCTGACTGGTGCAGCAGCCCCTCTTGCAGTAACCATTTATCAGCCCTGCAGCAGCATCACACTTTGCCAAAATTTGCGTGATGCCCTGTGACACCACTCCTGTGACACCAGTCAGGGCTGCCGCACTGGCCCCTACGGTGGGCCACATGGTGGTGTTGCAACCTGGTGCTGGCCTGGGCGGCTGCAGGCTGGACCTGACAGCAGCAGGGGGAGCGCTGCTGGCGCTGCTGGCCACCCTCATCATTGCCTCCATCGTACAGTCCTTCGTTCACGTCTCCTGGCTGCAGGTGGGCAGCTGGCCTGTGGCAGACACCCCACTCCATCCTCCCTGCGCCCTGCAGCCCTGTGCTCTGAAGCCTTCTGCCCTGCCGCCCTGTCCTCCCAAGGCTAACTGAACCCCACGCCCTGTGCCCTGCAGCTGCTCATCAGTGCGGGCGGAGCGCTGCTGTTCTCGGTGTACCTGGTGTTTGACATCCAGCTGCTCATGGGCAGCGGGGCGGTGTCCATCAGCCCAGGTGGGCCCTGATGGCAGCTGGGTGGCAGGGCAGTGCTAGGACACACCTCAGGGTGCTGTCAACGCTGCATGTGTGGGGTTTCCTTGGTGTGGCCAGGAGGCAAGGCTTGGTCAGGGCAGGGCAGGCATGTGAGGGGCGCTAAAGGGGTAGTGGGAGGTATGTGGGCACCAGGCACTGCTTTCCAGGATGGAGGATGTGGGGCAGGCCATTCACATGGTTCCTGCTGCCAAGCATGTTAGCGCTGCTGCTGACGCTGCTGCCCGGTGTCGCTCCTGGCATGCAGCAGTCATTTGCCCCACCACGCATCACGTCAGTGATGGTGGTGCTGGTGTGGGTTGTGCTGATCAGGGCTGCAAGGGCCCTGCGGGTGCAGGTTGTGCTGATTGGGGTCGCTAGGGTTGCTGTCAGTGCTGGCCCTGCTGCTGCCACCAGCGTGTGCTAGAGGCTGGAGGATGGCTGCTGTCACCATTGCTGCTGCTGTTCTGGAGGGTATTTATTTCTGGTCAAGCACTGAGGTGGTGCTGATCCCGCGGCTGTCAATGGTGGCTGCTGTTGTTGTGGTGGTGGTGATGGCGCAGACGAGTACGTGTACGCCGCCCTTGCACTGTACCTGGACGTCATCAACCTCTTTCTGTACGTGCTGCAGCTGCTCAACGAGGTGTCTAGAAACGATTGAGAGTTTGCTGGAGGCAACAGAGGGATGTGTTGTTGCAAGTGTCTGGGTAGTTGAATCAGTCGTCAAGTGATGTGCATAAAGTGCATGGGAGGGGATGAGGGTGAGGGTGAGGAGGGAGGAAACGAAGGTCAAGTGAAGCCACTGGACTGCCAGCCACTGTCGGGACATAGGGACTGGGCTGGGACATCATGTCAGGCTGTCTGGGCAAGGGCCAGGAGTCCCCGGCCAGGGCCAGGAGTCTCTTGCAAATGAGCAGTTAGAAGGCCGGACAGTGATGCCATATAGCTCGTAGACATCCCAAACAGCTAGTATTGCATGGTTTGCCCGGCTTCCATGTCCTGCAGCGTGGACTGGGATGACATGGCTGTTGCGTTCCTGGCTGACTATTATGGCATGAGCAAGTGTCGGGGATCACGGAATGACCCTCCAGTCAATTGGTGCGGCTTGAGGCAGGATGGTGCAGGATGCCTGCATGCGCTTCTGGGGTGGTTGGGATCACAAGGCTGCATGAAGTTGGGAGGTGCTAGACTCGACGAGGTTGTTGGGCACACGTGTAAGCTCTGCACAGGTTTCATGTAACATGGTTAGGGTCAGGTGATTTGACAAGTGCAGTGAAGACATCGCCGTGTTATTGCGAAGGGGGACTGCGTTACCACATTCAGCTGTGACACGCCTGATAAAATGTGCGCATGGGTCAGTTTGGGTCACACAGGCCACCTCAGGACATCGCGTTTGCACCAGCCCGCTCTATAGCTCAAGCCGTGTCTGTGTCGCTGGCCTCTAGTACGGCCGCGATGGTGGTGGGCGAAGATGTTTCCCCGCGGATGAGCCTATAGTAGTGGTCTCTATCACTGGGCATCGCACAAATTGTTCCAGCGACGCGTTGCAAAATCACGTGACTGTCCAGTCGAGCGCAACAGGAGCCGGAGGTGCATCTCTAGTCCTAGTTGGCCCAGGTACGTGGCGTAATACTGATAAACGCGACATGCCCCGTGCCTTGACTGACCAGATTTCGGTGTTCCTGTGACCGGCGCCAGGCACTAGCCAGGGCTCCATCCGCGACCATTGTCACACACATGTGTTCGTAGGAAGCACATCTCCACAATAGGTAAGGTTGCTGCAACATGCAAGTGAGGTATGAGTGACAGCTTCACAGCTAGCCCATGGCACGCCTAGCCATGCCACAGCCGTGGCAACTAATAAAATGGTATGCCTCTTAGCTTGTGGCCTGTTTGCACCCAAATGAAAGTATAGCCCAAGTTTCATGTGGCATTGACGATGCGTTCAGCATAAACTTGGGTATGCTAGTGTCATGTCCTCTCACTACCACCATGTGCCATCCTATTCGGCTGCAGGAAGGCATGCCAAGGTTCCAGCACCCCAACCAGGGCAAATGCGTGCTCTGTTGCAAGTGCACTTGCCCCAACGTCACCAGGGTGTTCTATGCATGGGTAGCTGTGGGTGTGTACCAGGGGGAGGATGGGATGGAGGTGGCATGGCGATTGCGTCATGAAGCCTTGCGCCTTAAGGGTAGCCTCACTCGTGCACCTGAGTACAAGTTGCATGCCATTGGGCCAGCCAGTGTTGTGGACAGTCAGTTGAAAGCGGCTTGTGAAGCCAAAGACCTCGCCCTCATTGCTCACTATGGCTGTGTACAGCTTTGTCAGAAACGGCACCAAGCTGCGAATGGAGCATTACCATTCTTCCAAGAGCATGACCAGAAGGGGTTGCCAGCGCCAGCAGCCAGGATGGTGGGGGAGGCCTCAACTCCTCCTTCCCGGTGTCCACCCACCCTCCCAACAGCTTGTAGCAGTGATGGGCAGGGAGGGGCAGGGCTGCAGGGGCAGGGGGTTGGGCTGGCCCATGTGGCTGCAGGTCCTGCCCGGCGTCCTCCCACCATGCTGGTTAGCTGGTGGATAGTTAGCTGGTGGTTAGCTGGTGGATAGCTGATTGGTTGGATGCTCTGGCGGTGCACATGTCACCTGTCACCAACTAGACCCATGCTTGCCATCACACACCTCAACAGAGACACCTTGGCATGCCTCCCTGCAGCCGAATAGGATGGCACATGGTGGTAGTGAGAGGACATGACACTATGGGGTAGCATACCCAAGTTTATGCTGAACGCATCGTCAATGCCACATGAAACTTGGGCTATACTTTCATTTCGGTGCAAACAGGCCACAAGCTAAGAGGCATACCATTTTATTAGTTGCCACGGCTGTGGCATGGCTAGGCGTGCCATGGGCTAGCTGTGAAGCTGTCACTCACACCTCACTTGCATGTTGCAGCAACCTTACCTATTGTGTAGATGTGCTTCCTACGAACACATGTGTGTGACAATGGTCGCGGATGGAGCCCTGGCTAGTGTGTGGCGCTAGTCAGAGGAACACCGAATTTGGGCCAGTCGAGGCATGGGGCATGTCGCTTGTAATGGTGCTGCGCCACTTACTAGACATAACTAGGACTATAGATGCACCTCCCGCCACCGTCGCGCTCGACTGGACCGTCACGTGATGCTGCACAGTTCTGCGATAGGCATTCTGACCCGTACGACCTTACAACTACAAGCATCCAATAGCAAGCTTGCGTCTCAAGCACATTTAATGTGGAGGGCGCAACAGGCTTCAGGTCAGGCACAACCATCAGCGGGATACAGCGCAAAAGGACGATTGCAACGCACCAGGCGCAACTGCTATCCGTGGCCTATGGGCTCCGTTCGTCAAAATTTGAATTTTACCCAGGGCGTGTCACAGCTGAACCACATGCACCTCAATGTCGCCCCACTTTCCTTCGGATGGCGAATGATTGCCGGCCCTCCGGTTGGATGGCGACTTGATGTACACCCCAGAACGGGCCCTCCGCGCCGAAGCTAAGTCTCTGAGATGCCCCGAATAGTGCGTAGCATGGTGGAAGCAAACGGGATGATCCAGGCTGGAGTTCAACCCGCAAGTCCAGCCAAAGCTGACTGCGAGCAGCCCTGCTCCTGCTCCGGTCGCCTGCGTGCTACGCCCAGCAACAGTCATAACCTCTGAAGCCCAACTGGCGGGCACAGCCGGGGATGTAAGCGGGGGGGAGCTGGGAAATGGGCTGGGGATGGGGGATGTGCTGTGCAACTCATTCTCATGCCACCTTTAGACTCCTGCCCTAGCCTACCACTACCCTGAGATGGGCATGCCACGCCTCATGGCGCCCCACCATCACACACCGTGCTTACAATCATGGCAGGGTGGGGCTGCGGCAAGCTGGGTGACATTCCCAGGTCAGTACGGCCTCAGCAAATGTACCCTTCATGCAACTCGACAATTTTGAAACAAACATTGCAGGAGTTACACAAGGGTTCTGCTCTGCAGGGTCTGCAGGAATCACACAATAGGTTCGTACTTTTGATTGGGTTTCATCATGCAATACAGGTGTGTGCTCTGCTCAGTCGCAAATTTGTGCTGTGACACTTTAAAATGTTAGTTCACATCTCATCCAAGCTGCCCATGCATGTGTCGTATGTGCAGTGAGTGTATGCATCCCGACAGCACATAGCATCTTCAGTCTACACTGCAACAGATGGGGGAACAGATGACACGCCGCTCATCAACACTCAACACTCTCAGCACATCGTGGACCCCGCAAAAGACGAGCCTTGCAGCCTCGCATCATAACTGCTGCAGCAAGGAAGCAGCAATAAGATAGCAGCGCAGCTGTGAAGCACGTAAAGCATGCATCATGCACCATGCATTGCTGGGGTATCAGCTCTGTTGCCTACTTTGGCACCACCCACAGCCTGTATGACTGCTGGACTGAACCCATGCCCGTGTTGCCCACTCCCCCAGCCCCTCATGCATGTATGCAACCATGCATCTCGCATGGCTCGGATACTAGCAGAAACTCTGCATGGTCTTGATGCTGAGCCCACGGCCACTGCTACACCTCCTGTTGCTGCTGTTGCTCATCGTGAAGACACCAGCTCCACCTTGACCTTCAGCCGGCCGTCAGGGGCGTAGGCCCTGCGCTGCCAGCTCAGCGGCTCGTTCACAACCTTTGCCAAATTAGGCCCGGCCCACACACTATAGTAGTCCGTGTAGGTCACCTTGTACCGATCCGCGTGGAACGGGACTGTGCTTTGTGAAGGCATGGCTGCGCCCCCTGCGCTGCTTCCGCGCGAGCCCGCCCCGACTTCCGATCCGCCGTTTGACACGCCCCGGCCGCTGCCCGACCGCCTGGAGCCCGCGTCCTGGACTGGCAAGGCCAGCGAGCCGGAACCAGCCATGGTGCGGCGGGAGGGAGGTGCAGGCGCCGCCGTGACTAGCTCCAGCCCGGTGTTGGTGCGGAGCAGCTGCGGGTAGATGTGAACCCACTGCTCCAGCTCATGATCGTATACGCACAGGCGCACATCCGCGGACACAGCCCAAGACCGCGTGCCAGTGGGCGGTGCAGGCGGTGGCAGCGGCTCTGGCTGGGCCGACTCTGACACCTCTTCCACCGCCCCACCACTGCTGCTCGCCCAGAGTGCTGCCCGGGTTTCAAAGCTAGAGCCGGCTGTTCCTTGGGTGGATGCCGAACCTGCTGCCGGTACAGGAGCGTGGGATGCAGAGGGTAGAGTGTGTGCATAGCGCGCGGCATCCAGTAGAGCTGAGGCAGGCAGGAGGGAGTTGGGGCTGCGACCATACCCCAAGCGGCTGGGCTGGCCACTGCCTCCTGTGCCCCCAGCCAGTGACGTGTCGGTGACCCAGGCCCTCCTGGGTGAGCTGCGCGACCCGGTGGGTGGCAGCCTGTGGAAAGCATGTGAGGCCCCGGGTGGGGCAGCCCCTGTTGGGGAGCTCACGTTGCCTGCCCGCAGGCTGCTGATGCCGCTGCCAGGGCCATAGCCGGGGTGCAATGAAGACGGCAGGTGACGGCCGGTGCGCACCCTCGGCAGGCCTGCAGAGCTGCTATTCAAGCTGCTCCGTGGCATGAACAGCCCGGTTCTCACCGCGCGCGACTCCGGGCTGTCGCGGCTGCCGGTCATGGTGCTGTCGGGACTGGGCTGGGACATCATGGCGCCCAGCATCGCGTGGATGTCGGGCAAGGGTGGGGCCGCGGGGGGCAATGTGCACGGCAGGCCCAGTGCGGGGTACAGCACATGGACCGATACGCCGAGAACCGGCTCGTCAGGATCGCGCGCCACAAAAATGTCAAGCGCCCACACCCAGCCTGCCCACACAACGGTCGGAGAGGGCACTAGGTTGGGTGAGCTGATGCTGCCACTGCCGCCTGCGCTTGCGCTTCCTGCCGTGTCGTCACTGTTCACTGGTCCGCTGCTGCGGCGAGACTGCGAGTTGCGCGGGCTGCCGCCCTGCAGTGAGGACGTGGCACCACCAAGTTGTCCGTTGGAGCGTGGATCAGGGACTGCGCTTGTTGTCAAGAGGGAAGATGAGCTGGTGCTGCGCGTGCGCAGCTTCATCAGAGCCTCCATCTCAGCGCGCAGCTTGTGCACGGGGACCTCAAGCGTCAACACGCCCGCTGTTGTGCCATCACCATCTGGGCGGGCCTGCTCGGTCAGAGCGTCTGGCACACCACGCCCCGAGCCCAGCACTACGCAGCACGACAGGACAGGGTCAGGTTAAGGGCCAGAGTCAGAGTCAGTGTCAGGGTCTGGGCCTGGGTCATTCACTCCCGGTGCTGCTTAGTGTGTTGCAATGAGGGTCCCACGGAGTACCCTACTGCAGCGAGGGTGCACATTGCACATTGGTTTAGGTAGCAGCCAGCCTGCTCCCACAAGCGTGCCATCAGCTACTACAGACAAGCATGAGACACCTTGAAGGAGTCACAGTCCTCCCTGTTAGCTGCTGCCTCACAGCCTGCTGCCCACTATTGCCTTACCTCCTGTGGCACGTGCAGCATCCAGGCAGCCTCCCTTGGCCAGCGCAAACTGGGAGACCAGCTGCAGGAGACCCGTGCTGGGACCTTTTCTTGAGGCGGCCTTTTGCCTGGGGCCCCTGCTACGGCCGACTGGCACCGACTGGGAGGGCAGGCCACGGCTGGCTTGTCCTGTGCGAACGGCGGAGTGCGTAAGGCAGGCACTGAGGCTGCTCAGCGAGCTCGCGGGCGGCGCAGGCGTGTCAGCCGCGTCATCGTGGTGCAGTCGCCCCAGTGGGACTGACGACAGACTGCTGCGTCCCACTGTCAGGTTCGAGTCTGAGGTGGTCACACTCGCCCCCCCTTCGCTCACGGTCCCGCTACCGCACGCTGCACTGGCACTGTGCCGGGGCTTCAAGCTAGGCAGAGGGAGCTGGTGGCGTGCGGGGCTGCCTCTGTCGTCGCTGCTGTCGGCGAGGCTGGCGCTGTCCTCCGAGTCGTCAGATTCATCGGACCCGGAGTCGCCAGATACAGCGATGACCGCCGCGGCTTGAATGACCCAGGGCCTGGCCAGGAGGACGTGTAGGAAGAAGGACGAGGAGCAATGGTGCAGACGGCAGGCTTGCAGAAGGCCGGCCAGTTGCCGAGGCGTGGCCCTTGCCCCACGCCCCGTCTCCACATAATCTGTCAGAGCAGTCAGAACCGTGTTCTCACTCGCAACCTGCGGGACCCGCGATGCACCCATGCATCAAGCGTCATGCACGACACATTCCTGGGATCCATGCATCGTGCGTTACGAGCAGCCATGTCGACTGCCAGTGTGCACATCAGCCAGCGGTGAAGAGGCTGACAAGGCACTCATAAGGGGAGCTTACTGTTTAGGCTATGGACTTGACACAGCAAGTGGCTGCACAGCAAGGAACTGCTATACACAGATAAATGCCTAAGTTGAGCCACCCCGTTTCTCGTGTTCTCTTGATTCTTTACCGAAAGCCCCCGTTTTTTTTCCGCGCATCGCGTTCTTAAGTGGTTACTAGGGTGGTTGTCGGGCCGCGTCATGTTTGCGCGTTGTGGGAGGAGAGATCTCAACACTGCCGGGACCGCCGGTTTTCATATCATCCGGAGTTAAGTCCCGGCCGCGACTACCAGGAGCGTTTCGCGAAGCTTCCTCAACGCTCCTAGATACCTTGGTGGGTAACAAAGATGGTGCAGTCGGTGCGCTGTGTCAAATGTGCGGCTGTCCGGCGGTAGCGCTTGCCATGTTGGGCGGGAATTTTTGCAAGTAACAAGAGATGGCTTTTCTACTTGCAGAGCTCAGGCCCCGGCCCTTGCTCAGATAATCACCGCTTCTGCCACACGCGCTAGGAGGTCCAGCAGAGCTTCTAACGGGGCACGCCACAGGGCTAGCATGCTTGCAGCCGCCGCTCAGGCCTTCTTCAAGTACAAGAGGGGGGTTGCGCGCCCCTCTGTGCGTGCTGTGGCTAAACAGCATGGCGTACCCCGCTCCACCCTCAGTGACTTTATCAATATGGGGGGTAGGGTTGCTACAAGGGGAAGACCAACAGCTTTGACTGAGGCAGAGGAGATGCAGCTGGTCAGCATTGTTAAGGGGGCCCAAGCGCAGGGTAGGGGGGTGACCAGATTGGACCTCCTTGGAGCAGTGCAGTGGGCCTGCGAGGTCCGTGTGAGCAAGGGCCTGCCACACTTCTCCCCTAATGCAAGCCCGAGCAGCAAATGAAGCCATTGGAATAATAATGAAATTACTAATATGAATTAATATTGAAATAATACCGTACTAAACGAAGCCATTGAAGCGTGCGTTTGCCAAGACGGGCCTATAACCCCCCAACAAGGAGCAGCTGCTGGCATCTGCCAAAGCCCCCATCCAAGCTGGCAAGAGCATGGTGACTCTAATACCATGGAATTGCCTAAATGTCACCAACGATATGATGGATGCAGCTGTTAGTTGCTCAATGGAGAAGCAACCTCCGTTGTATTTCCGGGCAGTAGACCAATGCTACAACAGGCAGGAGCTGAAAGAGCAGGTTTCCATGAGGGCAGCTAAGTATGGCGGAGGGGCTCGCGTGTAGGGGGGGGGGCACATCGTGATGCTTTAATTGTCGACTCGCAACACAGCTTTTATGTGGATTTTTGGTGCCATCAGGGCCTCAACCCCATAGTTATGACATGCCTGAAGTGGGGGTAGCAAGTGTCTGTGGGAGTTGGCTGTGACGGGGCTGACTCAACTTAGGTTACTTTAGTTTGAAAACCCATATTTTCGGGTGGGCTCCACTTTCCGGGCTGCAGCTGCGCAACCACTTTGACTCATGAAACAACATGGGCACTGACGGGTAGTAGACTCAAAGCTCTACACGTAGGTATGAGTTGCTTGCCGAGCAGCCACCCCGTTGTGAGACTACACTGTTTTCTGGAACAAAGTGGCTCAACTTAGGCATTTATCTGTGTAGTGGCATTGCGGTGTAGCTATAGCCGTTAAGCTCTTGCACATCACTTGCACTTGCAGCACTTGCACAGCACTTGCACAACACTCACGCAGCACTTCAGCACTTGCACAGTACCAGTGGCCGCTTAGTGGTGACACGGATAACAAAACCGAGGACGGAGCAATGGCATGGGCAGTTGACCATGCCTGGTAGCAGCAAGCAGCAGCAGCACGCAGTGGCAACGTGCTTCAGCTTAGGAAACACAGGTCGAGAGGGAGTGCACACTGGTTGCAGGCAACATAGGCTACCTGCAGGTCTCGGCCGACCAGCAGCTGCTCCACTGCGTCAATGGGCAACGCCATCAGCTTGCCTCGGAGCTCCTGCAGCCAGCAGTCAACAGCCAGCAACCAGCAGCTAGGCCAGGTGTGTCAGGTGAGGTGGGGCACGGTGCACCGCCATGACAGCTGGCAGGCAGCAGACCATGTGGTGGTAGCTGTGATGTGCTGGCAGGGGGCCCCACCTGGACTAACCTTGCACTTGACACAGCCTGACGGACCCACCGCCCACTAACACAGCCACGGTACACCTTTTGCAGCCTTCCCCTCTAACCCCTCTCACCGGTTTGGTCCAGGCAAGCTCCAGGTTGCCTAGGTTGCTCACCACCTCCTCCATGGCCCGGCGCTGCAGTGGCCTCACCTGCAGTCAAAGGCACCACACAGGAGTTGCCTTGACAGCTGCAGCCACAACAGTAATAGGCTGTCAGGACCGGGGCCGGGGCCTGCCTCCTGGAGGCACGAGAGTGATGTGGCGGAGCGACACACTGGCATGAGCAGGTATGAGTTGGTAGCTGGTATGAGCCTAGTGGCGCAATGCCTTCGAAAACCCGGAAGAGCACCGCCAAGCAAAAGCCGCGTCCGACTAAAAGCCCGCAAAAACAAGGTTCGTCGCTGCGTGAGCTCACATCGCCGCTGCTCTTGCCAGCGCAGGTCCTCGTACGTCTCAAGGCAAGCAACGAGAGGAGCGGAGGGAGGGATGGAAGACGCAACGTCGCCAGGTACGCACGGGGCCGCATACCCTTCTAGCCTCGTATCTCCCGGCCATGTGTCTCATCCACAATCAATATCTCACTGTGTGCTAATACTGCTGCGCTGCAGGTCTTTAAAGTCCCGGGTGGCGCTGTGCTTCGAGGCTGCAAGAAACCAAGCGCAAGTCGATAGCGCACCTCCATCTCAGCTGCACGTGATCGCGGCCTTGTTTGTCTTGCGCATCTTCCTCACCTGTTTGGTTAGAAACCCCAACTATGAGTTTATCTGTGCCCCCACACCTCCAGCTGTGCAGCCTCCCCGTGCACCTGATGCAGCACCCCTACCCCCACTCCCCCTGCGTGCCCGTGCCCAGCCAGCAAGTATGGCCATGGACTGTGATCCTGATCCTCAGCCTGAGCCTGATCCTGATCCGGCGCCAGTGCCAGCCTGCAAGCCCACGTCCAGGCCACCTAGTGCCCGCCTTGCTGCCCTCCACCCACAACCCGCAGCACCCACTGGGCCACCCCTGCCCCTTGACAGCGAAGACCCTTTAATGCTAGCGCAGCTGCAAGTGTTCTGCATGCACTCCGCTAACTCCAACTTCAAGATAGTCTACGACCAGCTGTAGCGCCACCTTGAGCGCAAAGGGGCGCACATCCACCACATCCGCAAGCCGGTCTCTAATAATCCTAGCAACCAGGAGCTGTGGGCCATGCTGCAGCAGCTGGGAAGCACCAACCGGACGGGTGACCACAACACCATCAGTGCGCACACCATGCAGCTGGCGGTCGCCATGCTGCAGCACTTCTCCAGCCGAGGCTATCATTGGTGTTGTATCCGGCCTGGACCTGGACCTGGACCTGGACCTGGACCTGGACCTGGACCTGGACCTGGACCTGGACCTGGACCTGGACCTGGACCTGGACTGACCTGACCTGACCTGAATGCCTTCATGCATGTGCAGAGCGCTTTGTCAAGCTCTACGCGCAGCCTGGAGCCAGCAGCATGACCAGCCAGTGCGGAACATGATGTGGAGCCCGGTGGTGGCACTACGCAAGCCCCCACAGCCCCTGGGCAGCAGCCAGGAAGCCACACAACCAGCCGCCTCAGAGCCAGGGCGCAGCACTCCCCCGCCAGCCCAGCGCAGCAAGCAAATCCAGCCCACCCAGCCCCCCAAGGGCGAAGGCAAGGCCAAGGGCAAGGCTGCCAAAGCCAAGCCAGCATTACAGCCAGGCAGGTGGGTAGACCGGGACTGCAACGCAGCGTTGAACATGCAGCGCATCGGGGAGAGCAGGTGGCGCCCGCTGGAGCTGTGCTACTGGCCAGAGCAGGGAGCGCTGCCAGCCAAGGGCAAGGAGTATCCAGGCCTAGGCTACAAGCGGGTGCGAGACAAGCCACACAAGGCCCAGCAGCAGCAGCCTGCTGGGTCACAGTAGTGTGTGCCCACCCCCCCCCTAAAGCTGTTATCAGGTGGTAGGTGGTAGGCGACCATGCCCATGTGTATGCCATGTGCATGCCGTATGCATGCCATGTGCATGGGAACTCCACACAGACAAAAACACCGTTTTGCAGCAGTCCACGTTTAATGGTCCACAGAAATGAAGGCCCTAGTGAGGGTAAAGGTTTTGTAGTGGTCCACGCTTACTAGTGTAGGTCAAGGTGCTGTATTGCTTCTCTCCCAGGCACCCAAGAGTTCAGGTGCATGCTGCAGCTGTGCTCGTGTGCTGGCGTCTGGCTGGATGGCCCACCTTTGAGGGCCAAGACGCTGCAGAGGCCGTACCTTGTAACGGCTGTGTAACAATGTGTTTGACAGTAACAGAACATGCAGCTGTTCACATGCTCTGTTTGACTGCCCGAGCTACATGCTTTGGTCCATGATCATCACTCGGTGAAAGTCAGCCATGAAAACCCTGAGTTGCTTGGGAGAGACACAGACGTCTCAAAGCACAGCATCTAGCGGTGCTGGAGCTGTGCTGGTGGCCGGAGCAGGGAGCTCTGCCAGCCAATGGCAAGGGGTACCCTTGGCTGGGCTACACGCGGCTGCGAGACCGTCCACCCAAGGCCCAGCAGCAGCAGCAGCAGCAGCAGCCGGCTGTGGCACAGCAGTGTGTGCCCTCTTTGAACTGTCATCAGCTGACAGTCAATGCATGATTGTCATGCCCACCCTAGGCTCTAGCGCTATCGCAGGGGTAAGGCAATAGTGTAGTTGGTAGGCGCCCATGCCATGTGCACGGGAACATGACTCCATGCAGACAAAACAAGGCTTTGAAGTGGTCAGCCGCCCTCGCCCGAGACCCACCTGTGGGCTGGCCAACAGGGCTTGCGGCAGGTCCAGTATGGCCACAGTGGTGGACCAGGGCCAGCTGGCAGTGCTGGCTGATAAGGCTCGGGCTGCAGCCTGAATGCAGTGGGGCAGCGGCAGGCATGCATTACCTTGATGCACAATCTCTGAAGTCTGTACATGTGGTGTCTGAATGTGTGGCCAAACTGTGGCGCACATGTGCTGCCCCGGCTTGCAGGCTCCACGCATGCTGCTTTCATCTCCATGCAAGCTGCTGTTCAACGAGTTTGCTCGTTTCTGCCTGTTATCAATCTAGCCTGTCCCTGAGAGTCGCTGCTGTATGTTTGCTGCTGCATGTATGTATGTATGTATGGTCCCTGAGAGTCGCTGCTGTATGTATTGAACAGCATTGTGCTGTGCCAATGCGTTTCCTTGTTTTCCTGTAAGCGCTGGCTAATGCGGGCTGTAAGCGCTGGCTAATGCGGGCTGTAAGCACTGGGTAATGCGGGCTGAGTGCAGTATGCTGCTGAATGTGTGTGCCTCCTCCGATGTTGTATACCTCCGATGCCTGCCTCCTGGTAGTGAGAGAGTGATATGGCGGAGTGACACACTGGTATGACCAGGTATGAGCTGGTAGCTGGTATGAGCCTAGTGGCGCCAGCTTCCTGAGCTGACCTGGTTCATGCATATGCAAGTTGCTCACCATGACCACCAAGTCTGCCTGCCACTGGTCAGCCAGCCGGAGGGCGGCCACCAGCAGCTCTGGCTGCATCTCCAATGACCGGCAGCCCAGGGAGTGTGGATCGTACCTGCACCACAACACTCAAGCACACCACCAAGAAACACACCGCACATGACACCGCCCACCCTGGTCGCCTGAGCTCACGTGATGGCAAGGCAGCCGCTGTCCCATGCTCGCCTTATCTCTCAGCCCCTGGCTGTAGGTGGCAAGAATGGGGAGAACCTAACAGCATGGACCGCCGAGGCCCAAACTGCCTCGACCTCGAATGCCTATCGGGCAAATTCAGCCCAGACCTCGCTTGTACGTGGCCTACTGCCGACTGCCTGCTAGGCTGCGACGGTGTAACCGAGGCGCACCCACATGCCGCGGAGGACCACCAGGCCCGCGTGTTCTTGGCCCGGCCCTACGGGCAGCCGCACGACACATCCTCCTCCTGCGCCTCGCTCCTGCCCCGCACTGGCTGCGTTGTCGGAGCATACGCACGCCTCAAGCAACGAGCGCAGCAGAGGGCTTGAGTGCGCCAAAAGGACTGCATGTCCCGGCAGCTGTATGCTGTCGCGCTGTGGAAACGACGCTGAAGCAGACGTCCCCTGTCCTCGGTCCAGCTCCACGGTGCAGTCCGACAGAAACGGGTTGCCGAATAGCCAGGCCCAGTCCAGCTTAGCCATGCTTGACGAGCTTGACTACTGCAATGCCGCGAGTAGTGTAGAGGAGGACGCGGATGTTTCGCCGTCATGTCTAACCGCCCGCCCCGCCGCACGCACGCATTGCCATTACGGGTGCTGAAAATCGTCGGCGTGAAGGTGCATCCCTCGCATCACCTGGTAGCTAATCATTCCAACTGGCATGAAAACAAGGAACAGAGACGTTAAAGAAAGTGTATGGCTTAGAAAGCAAGAGGCAAACCAGGAAAGGACCATGACTATCGAGGAGAATGCCTGCCGTCACCTGGTCGCATTTCTTCTCTACAAGACACTTGTGCCCCAATACACTGACAGCTTCCATGGGCCCCGCCCCGCCCCGCCCCGCCCCGCCCCGCCCCGCCCCGCCCCGCCCCGCCCCGCCCCGCCCCGCCCCGCCCCGCCCCGCCCCGCCCCGCCCCGCCCCGCCCCGCCCCGCCCCGCCCCGCCCCGCCCCGCCCCGCCCCGCCCCGCCCCGCCCCGCCCCGCCCCGCCCCGCCCCGCCCCGCCCCGCCCCGCCCCGCCCCGCCCCGCCCCGCCCCGCCCCGCCCCGCCCCGCCCCGCCCCGCCCCGCCCCGCCCCGCCCCGCCCCGCCCCGCCCCGCCCCGCCCCGCCCCGCCCCGCCCCGCCCCGCCCCGCCCCGCCCCGCCCCGCCCCGCCCCGCCCCGCCCCGCCCCGCCCCGCCCCGCCCCGCCCCGCCCCGCCCCGCCCCGCCCCGCCCCGCCCCGCCCCGCCCCGCCCCGCCCCGCCCCGCCCCGCCCCGCCCCGCCCCGCCCCGCCCCGCCCCGCCCCGCCCCGCCCCGCCCCGCCCCGCCCCGCCCCGCCCCGCCCCGCCCCGCCCCGCCCCGCCCCGCCCCGCCCCGCCCCGCCCCGCCCCGCCCCGCCCCGCCCCGCCCCGCCCCGCCCCGCCCCGCCCCGCCCCGCCCCGCCCCGCCCCGCCCCGCCCCGCCCCGCCCCGCCCCGCCCCGCCCCGCCCCGCCCCGCCCCGCCCCGCCCCGCCCCGCCCCGCCCCGCCCCGCCCCGCCCCGCCCCGCCCCGCCCCGCCCCGCCCCGCCCCGCCCCGCCCCGCCCCGCCCCGCCCCGCCCCGCCCCGCCCCGCCCCGCCCCGCCCCGCCCCGCCCCGCCCCGCCCCGCCCCGCCCCGCCCCGCCCCGCCCCGCCCCGCCCCGCCCCGCCCCGCCCCGCCCCGCCCCGCCCCGCCCCGCCCCGCCCCGCCCCGCCCCGCCCCGCCCCGCCCCGCCCCGCCCCGCCCCGCCCCGCCCCGCCCCGCCCCGCCCCGCCCCGCCCCGCCCCGCCCCGCCCCGCCCCGCCCCGCCCCGCCCCGCCCCGCCCCGCCCCGCCCCGCCCCGCCCCGCCCCGCCCCGCCCCGCCCCGCCCCGCCCCGCCCCGCCCCGCCCCGCCCCGCCCCGCCCCGCCCCGCCCCGCCCCGCCCCGCCCCGCCCCGCCCCGCCCCGCCCCGCCCCGCCCCGCCCCGCCCCGCCCCGCCCCGCCCCGCCCCGCCCCGCCCCGCCCCGCCCCGCCCCGCCCCGCCCCGCCCCGCCCCGCCCCGCCCCGCCCCGCCCCGCCCCGCCCCGCCCCGCCCCGCCCCGCCCCGCCCCGCCCCGCCCCGCCCCGCCCCGCCCCGCCCCGCCCCGCCCCGCCCCGCCCCGCCCCGCCCCGCCCCGCCCCGCCCCGCCCCGCCCCGCCCCGCCCCGCCCCGCCCCGCCCCGCCCCGCCCCGCCCCGCCCCGCCCCGCCCCGCCCCGCCCCGCCCCGCCCCGCCCCGGTTGGTGGTTAAATGCTTCGATTTGGCGTAAGTACACTGTAACATAGCATTGATATGTCGCTGTAGAGCATGGTAGAGGATGCAGCGAAACAGGCAGCGTAAACGTAATCGAAATGCCTCGGACATTGAAGTTGACCGCGAGCTTAAGCCTCAGCCAGAACCAAGCCAGGCGCAGAAGAACAAGAAGGCCAGCGGTGCAGCGCGCAAAGACCGGCACGACAACAACACATGGCATGCGAAGAAGGCCAAACGGCATACCGTGATGAGGGGTGTGTGCGCTGCTGGTCTAGAGGCGGGAGCGGTCGTGGCGTCCGAAGTGGTCGAGCTGCGGGTCGTCACGCAACTCGAGGCTTGGGTGGAGGCCTGCAGCATGAGAGCGCTGCTCGGGAGCTTGCTACTGGGCCTCGCGGTGCGAGGCTGGTTCACGCGGGCCAGGGTGCTTCCGGACGGGCAGGAGGTCTTCGAGGAAATCCCAGCTGAGCTCGCGGTCATCCCGAACCTGGCGGAGCGCAACATGTACCTGCAGCTCTGCCGCGGCCTGCCTCCTCCCGGAAGGCGCTCTCAGCCCAGCGAAGCAGTGGAGGATGTGCTGGCCTTCTACCCGGGTCTCCACGACCGCCTCAAAGCTGTACCTCGCTATGCGCACGACTCCAACACCGTGGACGATGTGGGCACCAAGCTGGAGACCAACTTCGCCAACAGCCTCACTGAGCTGTTCCCTCCGCAGGGTTGAGCAAGGGGTGGCTCTGGCTGGAGCCCGGGTCATCGCTGGCTCACACGAGCACCAGCGCCGCGTGTGGCTGCCCGTGGGTGGCAGTCCAGCCTGGACTGAGCGTCAGCGCAGCTGGGTGGCGAGGAGTGTGCAGGGGAAGGTGGTGACCTGGCTAGAGGGTCAGGGTGGGGTGGTGCCTACTGAGGCCATGCGGGATGAGGTGGCCAGGCAGCGGAGGTTGCTGGGGGTGGGTGAGGGGGTGGAGGTGAACGACGCCTGGCTGGAGAGGGGGTGCAACCGGGGCAGCCTGCTACGCCATGCAGTGGACACCAGCAGACAGCTGGAGGCAGCCAACGTCAGCTGGCAGCTGGACTGGGCGGTCTGGCAGGCAGCTGGGGGGCAGCGCAACACCAGGCCCTACCGCCCCCCCTCCCCCTTTGCGCTCACCCCCAGCTGCAGCTGCAAGGCGCACCACATCAAGCTGGACACCCAGGCCATATTTGGCTTGATGCGTACTGCTGGCATGCTGCCAGCGGACATCACCTCCTTGGAGAAGTTCAGGAGTGGTGTGGACGGGCCCAAGGACAGTGAGGTGAGTGATCCTTGAGAGTGCTCAGGTCAGCCACTGCTTTGATTGTGGCATGTTGTTGAAGGCAGGTTGCTGGAGGCAGATTGTTTGTGGCACCCTTGGCCACTTGATGTCTCTAGGTGGTCTCAAGGTGTGTTGTGGTGGCTGATGTTGGCTGCAGGTGGCCAACCGGTGGAACGCCTTCCTGCCCAACCTCGCAGCCATCCGGCCCAACGTCGGGCAGAAATTCGCGCAGGTGGTGCACACTGACGGAGTCGCTATCAGCGTGATGTTCATCCGCCCCAAGCCAGACAGAGCCGCCCGACAAGCTGCCTTGCATGGGCAAGGAGGAGGGCGCTGTCAACCCGCTGGCGCACCTGGACGCCGATTGGCTGGGCTGCGACCCCGGGAAGACGAACATGGCGACAGTGGCCCACGAGGAGCGTACCCCTCCGGCGCTGTGAAGTCCGTGTGGCAGCGCAGCCTGACTGCGGGGCAGTACTACCGGCAGAGCGGCATCACGGAGCACGCCAAGGAGTCCAAGGTCTGGACGGCCGGCATCAAGCCTCAGCACGATCTACTGTCGCAAGTCACCAACTACACCGCCTCGCTGCAGCGGTACCGGGAGTACGCTGACACGACGCTGTGGACCTGGCCGGCCATGTGGGCCGAGCTGTCCAAGGCGCGCTGGTCCAACGCCAGGTTCCGGCTGTACGGAGGCAAGCAGCGCACGGTGGCCAAGTTCTGGGCTGAGGTGAGTAGGCCGTACCCCCAGCCAGTATGTGTGCCAGTATGTGTGCTCACAATGCTTGTCTTTGCCATGACTTGACCTGAGCTCACAATGTGTCTCTCCTTGTGTGCCTTGGCTGCAGACTGTCAAGGGTGCCAAGGTACGCTGCAACTCGGCTGCCACAGGTCGCCCCCTGGCCCTGGCCTATGGGGCAGCAGGCTTCAGTGGCAGTGGCAGCATTGGCAGCAAGGGTGTGCCTGTCAAGCAGATGCAACGGGAGGCATGCAAGCAGTTCCCAGGGCGTGTGGTGCTGGTGCATGAGTTCCGGACCAGCCGGGTCAGCTCTGCCCGCACCAACGTGGTGCAGGGCCAGGCAGAGTCCTTCAGGTGAGAGACCTCAGATGCATTGGCACTGTAGGAGTGGAGTCATTACATAGCTGTAGAGTGGCATCGCACACACCCCCTACACCGTTTAGGCTATACATGGCTTGACTTAACACTTGGTTTGGCAAGGAAGGATCTTACAAGTGAGCATTGACATATGTTGCCTTGCAGGTGGCTGTACCCGGTGCGCAGCATGGCGAAGCGGTCCCGGATCCGGGGCTTGATGTGCTCTACAAGCAATGTCATCAAGCGCAGGTTCTACGACCGAGACGTGTCAGCCGCGCTGAACATCCGCCGCATTGCAGCCGGGCCGGGCCGCCCACGCGAGCTCAGCAGCTGGCTGGGCCGCCCCGCCATGCCTAACCCAGGCAGGCCAGGCCAGGAGTGGGTGCAAGTGCGCGACAGAGGCCTGCTGCGGAAGTGGCAGCGGCGGCACCAGCGGCAGCGATAGTGACATGTGTATCATGCCATGAGCCAAACAACACAAACAATACGATTGCCCCTTACAAAGGGGATGTGTGTGCGCTAGAGTGTGCATAGGGTAGGGCTCTAGCGAATAGGTTAGGGACACGAGTCCCGACTCCTAGGTTAGGGACACACACCGGTCTCTCATGCTGTGGAGAAGTGTAGGGGCTCCACAGGAGAGGGATACAGCATTGTTGATATATCCATTCAGATATATCTGGGCAATAACACGATGGTTTGCACGGAGAGTGAGAAGTCACAGAGACAGTTTGCACGCCACTTTGCACGCCCGCGTGCAAAACATTGAATAACCAAAAAAAGGGCCCGGTTATTTTGGGCTCTCAGTGGATGGGCGGGCAAGGCAGCGGCCGCAAGCGCAAGGCCAACGTAGAGACCAAGACCAGGGCAGGGCACCACTCCAGACCAACTAGAGAAATGGATGCGAGCAGCGGATGTACATTATAGCGTCGCAATGCAGCGATGCGTTGCAGCGGTGCAATGGAGCTATCAGCAGAGCAGGTACAATCAACAGGTCAGTGCAACCTCCGATAGCCATACAGTCAACCCAGATGAGGATTGCAATGCGCATTGCACCAACCCAGCACAGGTGCCAGCCTTGCTGCATGTGCCCTGGCCTTGCACCAGCCATGCCCAGGTGCCAGCCCTGCTGCATGTGCCCTGCTGCACGACCACCATCACCACCAGCTGGGGCAACTGCCCTACCACCACCCACCAGCAGCTGTAGCCAAGACACCATCACCCCTCATGCTGCGACCACCACCACCACCCACCACCACACCACCATCACCAGGGGCAGCTAGCCTACCACCACCCCCTAGCAGGGGCAGTTGCCCTACCACCACCTACCAGCAGCTGTAGCCATGACACCATCACACCTCATGCTGCCACCACCAGCCCTGCCCCACCCCTCCCAGCCCTGCCCCACCCCTCCCAGCCCTGCCCTGCCCCTCCCCTCCCCTCCCAGCCCTGCCCCACCCCTCTCAGCCCTACCCCAACCCTCCCAGCCCTGCCCCTCCCCTCCCAGCCCTGCCCCACCCCTCCCAGCCTTGCCGTGCCCCTCCCCTCCCACCCCTGCCCCAACCCCTCCCAGCCCTGCCCTGCCCCTCCCCTCCCAGCCCTGCCCCACCCCTCCCAGCCCTGCCCTGCCCCTCCCCTCCCAGCCCTGCCCCACCCCTCCCAGCCCTGCCCTGCCCCACCCCTCCCAGCCTTGCCCTGCCCCTCTCCTCCCAGCCCTGCCCCTGCCCCTCCCAGCCCTGCCCTGCCCCTCCCCTCCCAGCCCTGTCCCAACCCCTCCCAGCCCTGCCCCACCCCTCCCAGCCCTGCCCTGCCCCTCCCCTCCCAGCCCTGCCCCACCCCCTCCCAGCCCTGCCCTGCCCCTCCCCTCCCAGCCCTGTCCCAACCCCTCCCAGCCCTGCCCCTCCCCTCCCAGCCCTGCCCCACCCCTCCCAGCCTTGCCCTGCCCCACCCCTCCCAGCCTTGCCCTGCCCCTCTCCTCCCAGCCTTGCCCTGCCCCTCCCAGCCCTGCCCTGCCCCTCCCCTCCCAGCCCTGCCCCTCCCCTCCCAGCCCTGCCCTGCCCCTCCCCTCCAAGCCCTGCCCCTCCCCTCCCAGCCCTGCCCCACCCTTCCCAGTCCTGCCCTGCCCCTCCCCTCCCACCCCTGCCTCACCCCCTCCCAGCCCTGCCCTGCCCCTCCCATCCCAGCCCTGTCCCACCCCCTCCCAGCCCTGCCCCTCCCCTCCCAGCCCTGCCCCTCCCCTCCCAGCCCTGCCTCACCCCTCCCAGTCCTGCCCTGCCCCTCCCCTCCCAGCCCTGCCCCACCCCTCCCAGCCCTGCCCCTCCCCTCCCAGCCCTGCCCCTCCCCTCCCAGCCCTGCCCCTCCCCTCCCAGCCCTGCCCTGCCCCTCCCCTCCCCTCCCAGCCCTGTCCCACCCCCTCCCAGCCCTGCCCCTCCCCTCCCAGCCCTGCCCCTCCCACCCACCACCACCACCACCACCACCACCACCACCACCACCCTGCCACCACCACCATCACCACCAGCAGTAGGGGCAGCTGCCCTGCCACCACCTACCAGCAGCTGTAGCCATGCCACCATCACCCCTCTTGCTTCCACCACCGCCACCAGCAGCAGAAGGGGCAGCTGCCCTGCCACCACCTACCAGCAGTTGTAGCCAAGACACCATCACCCCTCCTGCTGCCACCACTACCACCATCACCAGCAGGGGCAGCTGCCCTGCCACCACCCCTGTAGCCATGCCAGCTGTAGCCATGCCACCATCACCCCTCTTGCAAATAGCAAAGCCCTTCCTAGCAGTTGTTTTCCTTGCAAGAGCAACATGTTGTCTGACAGCTGTGCTGCGTACAACTATTTGCTGTTTACAGGCCCCTGTCGACTTGTCAACCCGTGTCCCCGAAAGTCTGTATCAACGAGTACCTGTGAATAGAGTACAGTGGAATATGCCGGATGTAACCGAGTTTCAGTGTGCCTGTGTGCCATCGCTACCATCGGCAGGGCATCCCATCGGAAACATCGCAACCACTCACAAGCGTCAGGGATGCGGCTTATAGTGTGAGGAGGCTTACAGTGCCCATGTATCATGGCCGCATTCACAGCCTTGCTGCAAGGTTGCTCTCACAAGTTACGAGTGACCAGGCCGCAAACTCGGCCCCGATGTGAGCTGTGACGCCCATCCTACTCAGCGCAGCGCGCTGATGCCTGCCCTGCAAAGAACGGGCGTCACAGCGTCAGGCGCAAACTCCCTCACTCCCCTCACACTCGGCCGCAAACCATCGGTATAACTACTGTCATACAGGTAGTTGTTCAACCCATGGCTTCAGCGTCGTACAGCTGCCGGGCTTTTTTAGCCATACACTTTCTTTCACGTCTCCGTCATACAACCGCAGTCTTAAGGCCATGTTCCTTAGCTTCTTCTGCTGCTTTGTCTACTGTTACTTGAGCTGCGTAGGGCGTAGCTTTCTTAGCCCCTTTAAAACCGCGATCACCTGCTGAAGCGCTGGCTATAGTATTGCCTTGAACATCGGTAAAAGTAACAATAGTTACAATAGTGCCGAAGCCCGAACTGCCTAGACCTCGAATGCCTCTCGGGCAAAGTTAGCCCCGAGCTAGCTTGTACGTGGCCTACTGCCGACGGCCTGCTAGGCTGCGACGGTGTAACCGAGGCGCACCCACATGCCGCGGAGGACCACCAGGCCCGCGTGTTCTTGGCCCGGCCCTACGGGCAGCCGCACGACACATCCTCCTCCTGCGCCTCGCTCCTGCCCCGCACTGGCTGCGTTGTCGGAGCATACGCACGCCTCAAGCAACGAGCGCAGCAGAGGGCTTGAGTGCGCCAAAAGGACTGCATGTCCCGGCAGCTGTATGCTGTCGCGCTGTGGAAACGACGCTGAAGCAGACGTCCCCTGTCCTCGGTCCAGCTCCACGGTGCAGTCCGACAAAAACGGGCTGCCGAACAGCCAGGCCCAGTCCAGCTTAGCCATGCTTGACGAGCTTGACTACTGCAATGCCGCGAGTAGTGTAGAGTAGGACGCGGATGTTTCGCCGTCAAATCTAACCGCCCGCCCCGCCGCACGCACGCATTGCCATGACGGTGCTGAATATCGTCAGCGTCAAGGTGCATCCCTCGCATCACCTGGTAGCTATTCATTCTTACCGCAATAAAAACTAGGAACGGAGACGTGAAAGAAAGTGTATGGCTAAAAAAGCAAGAAGCTAACCAGGAAAGGACCATGGCTATTGAGCAGAATGCCTGCGGCCAACTGGTCTCCATTCTTCTCTACAAGACACGTGTGCCCCAATACATTGACCGCCCCGCCCCGCCCCGCCCCGCCCCGCCCCGCCCCGCCCCGCCCCGCCCCGCCCCGCCCCGCCCCGCCCCGCCCCGCCCCGCCCCGCCCCGCCCCGCCCCGCCCCGCCCCGCCCCGCCCCGCCCCGCCCCGCCCCGCCCCGCCCCGCCCCGCCCCGCCCCGCCCCGCCCCGCCCCGCCCCGCCCCGCCCCGCCCCGCCCCGCCCCGCCCCGCCCCGCCCCGCCCCGCCCCGCCCCGCCCCGCCCCGCCCCGCCCCGCCCCGCCCCGCCCCGCCCCGCCCCGCCCCGCCCCGCCCCGCCCCGCCCCGCCCCGCCCCGCCCCGCCCCGCCCCGCCCCGCCCCGCCCCGCCCCGCCCCGCCCCGCCCCGCCCCGCCCCGCCCCGCCCCGCCCCGCCCCGCCCCGCCCCGCCCCGCCCCGCCCCGCCCCGCCCCGCCCCGCCCCGCCCCGCCCCGCCCCGCCCCGCCCCGCCCCGCCCCGCCCCGCCCCGCCCCGCCCCGCCCCGCCCCGCCCCGCCCCGCCCCGCCCCGCCCCGCCCCGCCCCGCCCCGCCCCGCCCCGCCCCGCCCCGCCCCGCCCCGCCCCGCCCCGCCCCGCCCCGCCCCGCCCCGCCCCGCCCCGCCCCGCCCCGCCCCGCCCCGCCCCGCCCCGCCCCGCCCCGCCCCGCCCCGCCCCGCCCCGCCCCGCCCCGCCCCGCCCCGCCCCGCCCCGCCCCGCCCCGCCCCGCCCCGCCCCGCCCCGCCCCGCCCCGCCCCGCCCCGCCCCGCCCCGCCCCGCCCCGCCCCCGCCCGTCATGGCCGGAGGTGGCCCTCAATGGCGTTTGTTTGTAGCCTTCCACACAAGTAGTCTCCTACCTTGGAGCATGCAACTTGCCGCGCAAGGTCCTGGAGGTCATGTCCTGTCCTGTATTCTAGAATTTTCCTGCCCACCCTAACGTATCACACGTATGTATGCTGAGCTCGGTTTACATTCGTGCTGCACAACTGGACCTGGGTGGCAGGCTTGCTAAAGTTGCGTATGTGAGCCGCACTTAACAAGGCTTCTCTTTGTCTTGCAAGGGAGCCATAAGCGATGCTTAGTGAGGACATAGGTCGGCTGCATACTCCCGAAAAACACTGTAGGTCCCAGTTCGTCTTACAGTAGATGACAGGGCTACAGCGGCCTCCTGCTCTCTCCTGGACTGCAAATGTCCCTGAGGTAAGTAGCTGGTTTGCAACACCGCCTGGAAGCTAGTCCACACACATAGCTGAGCAGCGTGAGTCTGTGTTTGGTCCAGCCCAACAGATTAGGGTGGGCATTGACCCAGATTGAGGTGGGCATCACCCAGGCAGTCAGTGCAGCCTCACTGGGACATGTGGTCAGGCCACCTCGTAGCAGATCAGCTGGCTTGGTAGGAGCTGACCAAGGGCAAGGTGCGGCAAAACACCGCCACAACACCGAGCGGTGGCTAGCACCCATCAAGCCCCACCTCAAGCACCTGGCAGCAGCCAGTTCAGCCAGCTCCTCCCTGGAGGCCAACCTGAAGCACATCATCGTCATCCTGGCCACCTGGGATGCTGTGTGGGAGGTGCACCTGGACCCAAGTGGGCACGGCAGCGGCTGCGGCTGTTCGGAGCCCAGGACCGGGCGCTGGAGCAGTTCTACAAGAAAGTGAGGCTAGGTGGGAGGGAGGGTTAGATACTGAGAGGTGGTGGGTTGGGCATGAAGTGAAAGACTAGTTGACTAACCTAATGCAACCATGTCAGCCACCATGTGTGCCTTGCTGCAGCCATGGAGCGCCATGGGCGTGCCAAGCACCTGGTGGTCTTCCTTTGTGCAGCTGGCATCGGCACCCAGGGAGGCTGGGGTGCTGATGTGGTGCTGCGGGCCTGCTGCAAAGTGGTGTGCAGGCCCAGGGGCACAGACCAGTTGCGGGGCAGGGTGGTGCTTGTGGATGAGCACCGCACCAGCCGGTTCACCTCAGCAGTGAAAGGCCATCAGCCTTGTGAGGAGCAGCTGGACCATGACCAGCCCACCTGGCCTGCAGACTGGAGGCCCCCAGAAGGGCAGGTTGACTACCGCCTGCTGCATCCAGAACAGAGGCAGCAGCGTGACCAGCCAGTGGGGGGCATGACGTGGTGCCCAGTAGTGGCACTACGCAAGCCCCCCCAGGCCCCATGATGCAGCCAGGAAGCCACACAGGCAGCAGCCTCAGAGCCAGGGCCCAGCAACCCCCCGCCAGCCAAAGGCAGGGAGCACCCAGAGCTGGGGTACAAGCGGCTGCGAGACGAGACCCAAGACCCAGCAGCAGCAGCAGCAGCAGCAGCAGCAGCAGCAGCAGCCTGCTGGGGCACAGTAGTGTGTGTTCCCATTCGAGCTGTCATCAGCTTACAAATAGTGCATGTCCGTCATGCCAACGTAATAGTGTAGGTGGTCGGCGCCCATGCCATGTGCATGGGAACATAACCCCACACAGCCCCACAACACTGACTGACTGGTCCCTAGTGGTCTCTAGTGGTCCGACTCCAAGGTCGGTCCTAGCGAGGGACGAGCGGCTGCGGATGTTCCCATGCCACAATCTTGCACCACAGGACTACCTTGTCGATACTGACAGCCTTATGTTTCAATGGTCTATGTCCTGGTCCAGCCGGCGAATGCAAGACTACAGCCTCATAAACACGATGTATGGATTTGCAAGCAAGTCAGCTGCGGCCGTTCAAAATTCGTAAGTTTGTGTTGTTGATCAGCCAGCTCGACTGCACCCCTGAGCACGCAACTCGCCCGCGTAAGGCAATGGCGGCACAGGCCGACAACTGCGATGCACAAGTACTGCCTTCCCGCAAAGAGGAACAGGCCGCTAAGATACTACAGCTAAGGGAGCAGCTACAAAGCAGTGGGCAGGCAGACTCGGCTGGAGCTCAACTTGTCCAAGGTGTGCTCACCCTGAGCTGCTTTGATTTGATACCAGCATTTGCTTGGATACCAGCATCGTCATCCAAATTGCATCGCAGGGGGGGAGCTGCAGCATGCTTCAGACATTGTCAGTGATGCATACCTGCATCGCTGGCTTAGAGCACGATCTTGGGATGTCCCAAAGGCATGTTTAGACATAGTGAAGCATGCGGAGTGGAGGGTGTCCTTTATGCCCAATGGCCGGATAGATGAGGTAAGAAGACCTAGCTCCAGCTGGGTATGGCAAGCGGCCTGGGCTCGCCCGATCATGACATCATAGCATGGCAACATTCAGTGTGAGGAATGTGGACTATGGTGTGCAAGCTGCAATGGAGGCTTAGCCAAGTAGCGCATAGGGCAGCCTCAGCATAGCAGGAGACAGAATCCTGCCTGAGGCAGGCAGCACCCTGTGGACATGCCACAGCACACTCAGCTGCGCACCGAGCTGGTGTCCCAGTGCCTCACTCAGTGCATAGACTGCAAGCTTGATAGCTGGCTTGGCAGCTTTGCTCTATCGCAGCCATACCTCGCCAGGCTGGTGGCTTCTAACTCTGCACAGCAACCCAGCACATGCAGCTTCCGCTTCATGCGCACTCATCGCTAACATTTGGTCTGGTTGCTTCTTACTGCGGCCGTGTGCACCGAGGAGTTTGCCAGGAGTCATCCTGTGCCACCAGCTCACATGCACGCCTTGCGGACTGGGCTACGCCAGGCAGAAGGCCTGTTGAGCAGTTCCCCCTGAGCCTCTAGGACACCAGCAAGGCCCAAAGTGCCAGCCAGCCTCAACCATCCTACCCTCCCCAGCATTTCTTTTAGCTGCTACCCCACCCCACCCTCCAGGCTGGGCACGCCCTCAATTACCACTGGCCTGACCATCACAGCCCTGACTGATGACTCCCGATGGCCTGTGCCTGTTTAGGCCACGGTGGCAAACGAGATTGCATGTGAAAAGCTGTACCTCCAGGGCATTGACCGCCAGGGGCGCCCTCTCATGATTGCCCTGGTAAGCACTGCCACTCCGCAGCCCAGCGGTTCGAGATACAAGAGGGTCAGTGTCAGGGATTTCAATTCACAAAACTTCGCGGTATGACCAAACGTGCATCACAGGCTGCTAGACAAGTGTTAGCTCCAGCTAAGTAAGCGCCCCATCCTCAGCCTTGACCTATCCACATGGTGGGCTGCACACTCAGCCTGGTGTGGTGTCAGCATTCACATTGGAAATGCTAGTATGCCAGCATATAGCTGAGGCAGTAGTGTGTGCAGAAGCCAGTATGCATGTGACTTCCGCACACTTAGGCTTGTGCATCTGGTCACGCAGCGGCTTGCTGCTCTGTCGGTACCCCTCAGCAGTTGCCTGCCTGCCTGCCTGCCTGCCTGCCTGCCTGCCTGCCTGCCTGCCTGCCTGCCTGCCTGCCTGCCTGCCTGCCTGCCTGCCTGCCTGCCTGCCTGCCTCATGCCTATTCAGGCGCGAAAGCACAATGGCTGGACACGGTCACTGGAGGAGCTTGAAAGAATGTGCTGCTATGTACTGGACGAGATGGTGAGCTGCTCGGTGACATGACCGACCTGAGTTCACCTATACTGACTTTAGCTAACCTCACATCACATCACCTATCCTGAGTCGACTTGACGTGACTCGACCTGACCTGACTTGACCCACCCTGACATGAGTGGACCTCACCTGACCTCACCTGACCCCACCTGACCCCACCTGACCTCACTTGACCCCACTAGCTACAAGCCTTAACTGCATGGCACGCTCTTGTTCCACCATGGGGCCTGGCCTGTCAAAACTAACAGTCACATGCAGTAAAAGTGTGTGTCCTGGTCCAGCTACCTTGTCCACATGGGACCATGGAGTGAGGGGGCAGGGGTGGGAGCAAGGGGCTGGGAAGGGGCGGGAGGTGAAGAGGTGCCTGCCTCCACCAGCTGCTCCCCTAGGGCTGCTGGCTGCTGGCAGGTCATGCACAGTCCATGTGCCAGGGATCAGGCAACAGTGCAGTGGCACCACTGCCACAGCAGCATGGGCACTGTTTGTCACCATTGTGCTCAGGCGAAGATGGCTGCTCCTCATGTTGACCGCAACCCGCGGGGCCAGTGCTGCACTTTGCTGGACCTCACCGACATGGCCATGGTCTCCATGGACGTCCAGGCCATCAAGACGCTACTCACTCTGCTGGGAGAGCATTATGTGGAGAGGTGTGCCCTGCGCAGGCACCTGCCCTGCACAACACAACAGCCACGGCCACACCTGACACGGCACTGTGCGGATGCCTCATTGGCAATGCTGGCCTTCTCTAGCCTTGCCACAGCTGAGCTGCACCCTCTGCTGCATGCAACCCTGAAGGTTAGGGTTAGGGTCAGGTTACTGGTGCTGAGGCAGCTGCAGTGCCAGCATGGTCTGAGGGAAGTAGGCAAGAGGTGCGGGGGTCGAGTCCTACCGCCCTGTGCACTGCAGGCTGGGCGCACTGATCTTTTGGAACCCGCCCCTGATCTTCTGGGGGGTGTGGAATTCTCTGAGCCCGCTTCTGCCTGAGGTCACGCGAGCCAAGATCTTTGTCATCGACCCCTCCAAGACCGCTTCCTTGGTGGAGCTGGTGGGTGCCGAGGTGCTGCCCACTGAGTATGGCGGCTGCGCTGAGCTGGCGGCGCCTCTGGGCAAGCAAGGCTGAGCATCATGGCTTTACTTCACTCCACACCCGTCAGCACCTTACTCACCAGTCCAGCGAGCAACACATGCCCCGGCCAAGGAGGATGGCACACCCGTCAGCGCCCCACTCACCAGCCCAGCGAGCAATATGTGCCCCTGCCATGGAAGAAACACGAACTTAGGCAGTCTGGCATGGCTGGGTAACAAGCTCCAGAGGCAAGTAGCTGGTATTCAACGCAGACTAGGAGCTCTTCCCACACACGTGCAACGGCACCACATGCAGGGTTGGCAGCCAGCTGTAGGCATGGATGGTGGTGGCAGCCGACATAAGAGGCTGCAGCTGCTGAGGCGTGAAGGCCTGGGGTTGTTGCCCTCCTGAATAGCTTGCTTGACCACTCAAGCAATGGAGGCACAGGGGGGTCGCAGCTGCCCCCCATGGCAGTGCAGATGGCGGAGCCAGGGCCAGCGAGCTATCTATTGGTCGAGGTGAGGTAGTAGGTGTTACACATGCGTGGGATGTGGTATGCCGGTGATATGGCAATTATTCATCAGACATCCATACAATACAATACAGTGAATGCATGCCGCCCGGACACCTTTGCTTCCATGCAACCCTGATGGTATGTTTGTGCTGAGCGTGCGCTGTTGGTGGTGCAGGAGCAGCACTGTCATTGTGTTGTAGACGTAAATGGACTGTTAGTGTGCTATGTATGTAAAACCATTGCAGGCTGTGCAACCTGGCAAGGCAGCCTGGCCAGCAATTGTGACCTGTGCATGATCTACTAAAATCGCGCAGCAGCACCGTCAAGTTGCTAAGCAGGAGCTGGCTTGTGCTTACGTGACCCAGGCAGGTTTCAGAGCATGCCAAAGGCATGCAGCTTAACAATCGCCATATAATCAGACGGGACGCACCCGAGATCTAACCAGACGGGACGCACCCTAGTCATGGCCTCAGATTGCATGGAAGCAATATTGGTCAGTGACGAGCGGTTGCCAGCTTTCTTGGTCCAGGACAAGCTGGCTACTCAGCACTGCGCAACTGGAATGGAGTTCAGCTCAGCAGCCATCAGGCCGGTCGAGCAAACCCTCGAAACCTTGGCGCTGTCAAGGTAGCCAAACACGACAAAAGAGGGGCCATATAGACCAAGCTTGATATGCCCGTTCCCTGCGGACAGGCCCACTGTATTAGTGGGGGAGTTTGTTTATGTGGCATTTCATGAAATTAAACTTGCCCACATTTGTCCACATTAAACCACATCTCTATGTCCATGTAGAGATAGTAAATAGTGTAGACTAGTCGACTATTTCGTCACCAAATCAGCTCGTTTCAGTCGCAACGGGGCGTACATTAGCTCACCAGACACGTCGTGCTAGTCTTAAGAGCAGTCAGTATCAGTTGCTATTCTGTTGATCTGCCGGCCAAAGGATTGCCCACTTCCTTATCGACGAACTCCGATGGCTGCAGCTGCTGGCCCATCGGGCGGCACGCAGCCAAAGAGGAAGCTGGGAGCATTAGAATTTCATCTACAGCAAGCGCTTCTCATTTCAGGTCTATGAGTTTCAAGGACAAAGCGTTTGCAAAGCCGTTTGCGGCGATTGTGACCAGTCCTATAGCTGCGTGAACATGTCTACCACAAATGAACACAAGTGCAAGCCAAAGCGACAGCGTGCGGACACGACACCAGATGGACCAGCAGCAGCAGCAGCCGCAGAGCTGCCTTTCCAGCGAATTGCGAAGTGCTAGAATGGTACAGCGCTGCCTCCCTGTGTTGTGGAGCAATTCTGGCAGAAATTCCATATGTTCTTTATATGTGCAGAGATCCCCTTCAACAAGGTCTGTCAAGATGTCAATGCCCGTGTCTTTGACTCTATATACATGTGAATGTTAAGTGCAACAATGATGACAACGAGTCTTCCCGTTGAAACTGCTAATAGCTCTGCAATCGCCTAGGACATTTTTTTTTGCATGGAGCGACTAGACTATCTCTATTCTAGTCAAAAATAGTACTATTTCGACTAGTACTATATCTTAGTACCTTACACATGAGGCCCCGCACATGCTGCATCTCACTAAACAGGTAGACACCCATGGGCTAGGCAGCGCTTGGCACCAGGCTACAGGGCTTTCATGACGACCACTGTCCAACCACAATACCCAGAATGCTACACTGGCTCTCCCTACTGCCATGTCGCCACAGCTACAACATAGTTGTTGTCACCGTCCGTTCACAAGGCATATACCATGGGTAAGCCATGACAGCAATGTCCACCAGCATAGCACAACGAACACAGCTCAGGTCAGTAGTCATGGGGCAATGGGGTCGTTGTGTTCATCACCCTGGCCTGATGCCCTCAGAGGCTCCATGCTCAGCCGCCTTGAACCAAAAGCCCTGTCACGGCTGGGCTCAGCTGCCCTGAGCAGCACCAGCACCAGCATCCATCCTGGCAACCCTCCCAACAAGCCATTGACCCACTTGCACCTTTGAGAGGACTCAGCCAGCTGGTCTGCTCCTGAGCTGGGCCAACCTCTACCCAGGCGCCAGCCTGCTGTCAGTGCACCATCTGGCTCATCAACCCTGCGGGCAACGCTTGCTTGAGCACAGGAAGCCCCGTAAGACCCACACATGAGGGGCTGTGGGTCGTGTGAATGGAGTTCACGTCCCACGCAATGTGTGTGTGCCTATCACGTTTTCTACTTCACTACTGCCTGACCTTAAGCAGTGTAGCAATGGCAGCAATAGTGGCAGGTGGCAGGCTGCTTGGCAACTGTCCAGCAGACTCCTATGCCTGGCACTCCAGGCCTGAAAGCTACGAGACTTGAGAAGGGAGGCCGTATGTTCTGGGTCATAGAGAGGCACGTGGGGCAGTGGGCCCACTGCCCCGTCTTCCCCAGCCTGAAGCCTTGCAGCCAGTCTGCCTGCCACCATTCCTGCCCACACCCTGCTGCCCTCCCCTGCCCTTCACGCACCATACACCGCCTCACCCTGCTACCGCCCACCACGCTTGGGCCCCCCAGCCTGCCGTCAAGCTCAACTTGCTTTGCCAGCCCGCTGCCTGGTGGGGGGCGTGATGGCCTTGGCAGTGAAGGAGCTGCCGCAGCCGCACGACGCCTCGCTATTGGGGTTGCTGCCCACCACAAATGCGCTGCGCATCAGCGACTCCTCCCACTCGATGCGTGCGCCCCGCAGCAGGTCCAAGCTCACACTGTCACACACCACCTGGGCACCCTCAGGCCCAAACACCCTGAGGGGCAGCAGCAGGAGCAGGGGCAGCATACTGGACATTCTGTACACTCTGGACATACTGAGAAGACATGTGGGCCAGCAAGAGCAGCAACTGGAACTGGAGCATGTGGAATCATGTGATGGCTGGCTTTGTGATAAGGGGTGTGGGGGGACCGAGCATGGATGTAGATGTGCATGCCACGTGGCCACGTGCACTGCAACCTGACCATGACAGGCAGGTGCCTGGTATGCTACCACTCACACGTCAGTGCTTTGGGGCTGAGAGTCTAATGAGAACTTGTACTGAAAGCCACTGCAGCCTCCGCCTTCTACTTCTATCCGCAATAAGACGGAATGCCCCTTCTCCTGCTGCAACTTACGTAGCCGCTGCAGGGGAGACACACCGTGCAGGTCAGCATGGCATGCAGGTCAGCATGGCATGCAGGTCACTTGCCGTGACAGTGCAAGGTCCTGCACGTTGCTGCTGCTGCTCCTGCTTTCATTTCATGACATGACGCGCACCTGGACTGCACTGTCGTCGAGAAGGAGCCCGTCGCCTTGGATATACCCCGCTGTGCCGCTGCTCACTCCCAGCGTCGCGAATGTTGGGGTTTGGAAGTTTGGTAGTGTGGGCAGCGCTGTATGCACTAGAGAAGCAGCACGCTTGCAACAGAAAGAAGTCGAGGTCAGAATCGGAACCTGCCCTGCGCCACACGAGCGTGACGCCAGGATCAGTCGGGCAGCTATAAGGAGCATAGTCGGTAGCCAGTGTGTAATGCGACAAAGTTACGACATCGAAGAGGCATGCATGCAGTGATGATGTTGACTTGCCGATTTTGTGCCTGCACCGTGATTGACAATCCTATTACTCCTATCATATTCCAAGATCGAGTATGAAGAGGTGATTAAGGTCCAGAGATGAGGGAAGTTAGTGTCAGTGTCAGAGAGGCCTGACCTGGCCTGACTGTCAAGGCTGTTCACTCTTCAGGAGGAATAGCAAAAACAATAGCTCCGACAACAGCAACACCAGGAACAACTGCAGCAGCAGCAGCAGCAGCAGCAGCAGCAGCAACAAGCTGTACACACACACATGCAAGATGCATAACATGTGCCTGCTGGGCATCCATGCCCTCAGCTTTCTGGGCACCCAGACCCTAGCCCTGCTGGGCACCCATGCAGCAAGCCTGCTGGTTAGCCAGCCTCGTGCTAGAAAACAGAAAGAAGGAGGGTTCCAGTCTGCTAGGTCAGGAGCGTGTAGGGTTTGCTGAAGCCAGGCTGCAAAAGTGCCTCTACGAGGAGGTGGGTACTGCCACCACACCGGAACACAAGCAGCCATCTAGTAGCACCAGAACTAGTAGCAGCAATGGCAGCAGCCGGAGCAACACACTGAAGGCATTAAAGACATGAAGGCAGCCCCTCATCCCTCACAAGGGCCTCCATTAGGGTCGGACCACTAGGGACCACTAGGGACCACAGGTAGTGTTATGGGGCTGCGTGAAGTCATCATCCCATGCACATGGTTCATGGCACATGGCATGGGCGCCTACCACCTACACCATTGCCTGACCCCTGTGACAGGGCTATGGTCTAGAGTTGGCATGACATGCATGTGCTACTTGCAAGCTAATGACAGCCCAAAGGGGACACACACTGCTGTGCCACAGCAGGCTGCTGCTGCTCAGGGGCCTGAGATGGCTTGTCTCGCACCCGCTTGTACCGCAGCTCAGGATACTCCTTGCCCTTGGCTGGCAAAGCTGCCTGCTCTGGCCACCAACACAGCTCCAGTGGACGCCACCTGCTCTCCCGAACGCATGTTCAGCGCTGCTTGCATTCCCTGCCTGCCCGCCTGCCTGGCTGTGGTGCCGCCTTGGCTTTGGCAGCCTTGCCCTTGGCCTTGCCCTTGGGGGGCTGGGTAGGCTCAGCTGCCTGCTCAGCCTCAGTGCGCTTGCTGCGCTTGGCTTGCAGGGGAGTGCTGGGCCCTGGCTCTTAGGCTGCTGCCTGTGTGGCTTCCTGGCTGCTGCATGGGGCCTGTGGGGGCTTGCACAGTGCCACTACCAGGCACCACGTCATGCCCCCCACTGGCTGGTCACGATGCTGGCTCTATGCTGGACGCAGCAGGCGGTAGTCAACCTGCCCTCCTGGGGGCCTCCAGTCTGCAGGCCAGGTGGGCTGGTCATGGTCCAGCTGCTCCTCACAAGGCTGATGGCCTTTCACTGCTGAGGTGAACCGGCTGGTGCGGTGCTCATCCACAAGCACCACCCTGCCCCGCAACTGGTCTGTTCCCCTGGGCCTGCACACCACATTGCAGCAGGCCCGCAGCACCACATCAGCACCCCAGCCTCCCCTGGTGCCAATGCGAGCTGCATTCAAGAAGACCACCAGCTGCTTGGCACGCCCATGCCGCTTCATGGCCACCTCAGCCATCTCCTGCTGCAGCTGCAGCCATGCACACAAGGCACACAGGGTGGCTGACATGGTTGCATTAGGTTAGTCAACTACTCTTTCACTTCATGCCCAACCCACCACCTCTCAGTATCTAACCCTCCCTCCCACCCACCCACACACACATTCTTGAAGAACGGCTCCAGCGCCCGGTCCTGGGCTCCATACAGCCGCAGCCGCTACCTTGCCCACTTGGGGTCCAGGTGCACCTCAGGTGGCTTCAGGTGCACCTCCAGATGCACCTCCAGGTGGCTTCAGGTGATGTGCTTCAGGTTGGCCTCCAGGGAGGTGCTGGCTGGACTGGCTGCTGCCAGGTGCTTGAGGTGGGGCTGAATCGGTGCTAGCCACCGCTGGGTGTCGCTACCAGCTGGCCTCACTTCTTGTCCCACACCTGTGAGGCTGCACTGGATGCCCACACCAATCTGTGGGGCTGGGTCAAACACAGACTCACGCTGCTCTGCTATGGCCTTGCCTATCAGGGGGAGTCCCACCGCATGGGCCGCTGCTGCTGTTGCACCTGTGGCAGCCACTGGGCCGCTATTGCTGCTGGAGGTGCCTGCAGCTGGGGGTGGGGCAGGAGGAGTGGGGAGGGAGCGTGTGTAGTGCACACACACCCTGACTCCGTCAGTCTCTACTGTCCTCTCGAACTCAAACCCCTGGTTAGCCAGCTTGCCTGTGCTGAACCACTTGTCCCACCTGGGTGAGCCATTGAGGTGGGCTGCCACCCATGCCACCCATGCAGCCACGCACCCAAAGCTCAACCCACTAATAAGGGTATTGCAGCAGGAAGGCAGTCCATGCAGCACAACAGTGCCCAGCCCTTGCCACCATCGCTGCCGCTGCCGTGGCTGCGGGCGGGAGGGGCTGTGTAAGGGTGCAGATAGTAGAAGGGCAGGTGTGTGGATAGCAGTTGTGTCACCTTGGGTTAGGGAGAGGCACAAGAGAGGAGAAGCACAAGAGAGGAGAAGCACAAGAGAGGAGGGGCACAAGAGAGGAGAGGCACTAGAGAATGGGCGGGGTGGTGGGATTGTGTGATGCACTTGCGCCGGCCTCAACCTTCCCATGTGCCTTGCTGTTGCATGTGACGATATTGCACAACGTCAAGGCAGCGTGCTGCTTCTACAAAGCCGCAGTACAACAAGGAGCACGTCATCGCGGCGGCCTTGCGCGCGTTGGCTCAGGAAGTGCTGATTGGCCTAGGGCAATGGCCTAGGCCCAAGTGACGGCCTGAGCGGTGAGAGCCATCATCATCAGCATGGTGAGGCCATGGTACCCCACTCCTAGCACCACACACTAGTGGCCGGAGGCCTAGGGGGGAGTTCTGACGCGGTGTTCCCATGCTGAGCCGCCATTGACAAGCCTCACCTGCTGTTCTTACACACAGCACACCAGACATGTGGCTTCATCCACCATTGTTTTGTGCAGCAGCATTCATTCATTCAGCAACATCCATTTGAAGTTGGGCTATGTCCAGGTCTGGTCACAGGTGTGTTTCCTAGCTGTCGCCGCTGTGGAACTTGACTATCATCAGGCGCACTCATTACGCTTCTAGCTGTGAGTACCTACATCATCATCACCACTACAGCTATTCGTTATTCAATTGAAAGCGCTGTCACACTTAACCTAAGGCTGGCACGTAATTCAACTTGCATCTACCCATACACTATGACATTGACGTGGCTAGATACTCGAGCGATAGAAGCTGAAGTACATCACCCACTTGTACACTCATCCTGGGACGACCCTGACCACGCTCTACTTCCAATGTTGAGCATCACTGCTGGTCGATGACGCTTTGGCAATGTTACTCATAACTTCTCAATCAGCTATGCACGCCCACTACTATGATGTGCCCATGACCCTGTCTAGCAGGCTGTCAATACGACTAACCCATAGTGGCGCACTCCCACTCACCCTGGCATGCCGCATCAGGCAATGTGAAGGGCGACATGACGGCTTGGGCCTACACAGCAGGCAGCTGGCTGATCAACACAAGGAGTCGTGCACTAGGGGTGTACTAGCACACAGGTGCTTAACATCTGCAACCAGGTGAGTAGCCAGGGTGCGCGTCATGGCAGAACCTGCAGAGTGGCGCCCTGTGTGCATAGTGACAGCCCAACATCACAGGAGCTTGGGCAGCCAGTCTACCAGTGCGGCGTCCAACAGTGCAGGCTGTATTGCCTACTGTAAGTCTCATATGAGACGAAAGGTGTGCAAGGCTGGTTGCAAGCCTCTATTGCTTGCCCAATGAGGTGCCTTCAACCCAGTTGTGACCTGGTCCTACCACTAGGATACCACCCAACGAGACAGGTCACATAGACGAAAGTGCACCCCCATTGCCCTTGTTAGCATGCACACGTTATGAAGCAACACCACGATGTCGGCACCGACACACCAGGTTTTGTCGTAAGCGCCAAACAGCCACAAAGATACTGAGCTAGGGAGAAGACGTCACCACTATTGATGAGTTGGGTATTGTGCCAAAACCAGCTTCATATAGAAACTGCAGTCAAGCGCACACAAGCAAGTGGACAACACTTGCAGGCTAAGGACATTTGTTGTAGTGGCTAGCGCATCGAGGCTATAGTGGATGCCAAACAGGCCTAGGAAGCGAGGGAAGCAGTGCAACATGTTGTTGGGTGGCATGCACACAACAGCTATAGGGTTAGTTGAGCTATATACAACCCCAAGCCCTGTGAGGCAGCGTACCATGTATGTATGACGGTCTGTTACAATAGCCATAATCAGGGTGTCTGCAAAATACAGGATCATGTAACGTCCCAAAACTCGGGCGTACACGGGGGCAATATGCCACCGATCTTAGTCGCATTCCAGTCGTTGCACCCCATCCTACGGCCAGGCTCCACGTCCTCCACAACTTACGCGTCTTCCGTAACTTGCAAGTATGGCTTGTACGTCGCAAATCCCAAGTCGTGTGTCAAATGACCAACCTCGCAAGCTGCACGGCTGCACCTCATCATTGCGTGTAAGCGCGGTAGCTCAATGGAGATAATGCCAGGATGACATGTATATCTAAAGATGCCAGACTAGCATGTAAACTTAGAGCTCTGGGCTCCGCAAGCTTTGCTAGCTGGGACTAGATGAGGCTAATGCTCCGCTCAAGGTGTTCAGCCGAGCTGATGACTTAAACGTCACATAAGTAACCCGCCGTCAAACGCGCTTTTATGTACCGGACGGCTGCGGGGTGAGCTTCTAGAAAGAAAGGAAGAACGAATCTCCCGAAGAAGCGTGACTGGACTGTTTCCTCCGTTCACTAGTTGGCCGCCCTAGCCTGCACTGGGACCGTCCCCTTCCTCGCGTTGGGAAGGATTCCTCCGTTGTGGGGCGGTCTCGCAACCTCTCAACTGCAGACCACTTACCATCTGAGCCACTAACAGCACGACGGGACGGGATGGGTGCGCTTCTTGAGAATTGACGGGCCGTGGACCCCAGAAATCCGACGATCGGATGCCCTCGCCTCGCTCTTTACCTGAACGAATGGCCTTGTCCTCGTCTCCGCGGCCATACACACCTCGGCCGCGCCTCAGTGTGTATGCATGCATCGTCTCGGAGTCCTCCATCATTTCGCATGGTGTACTCGGTCCACCGATGACCCCACTACTTACGGCTATGGCTGGCAGCCCCCTATGGGACCAAGCAATGGCGCAAGAGCACCAATCGCCCGAGCGATAAGCCGTGGTCTCAACGGCCTCAGGCATGCATATCCCATGATAGCTAGCCAGGCCGCATGTGATAGCGTTGGTGAGGCGCCATGCCACCGCCATGCTCCATAGGGTGTATCCATGGCCTTCAGTGCATCCTGGGCACAGGGTCATCTACCACCACTACTGGTTGTTGCCTTGGCGGCAACCACCCCTATGGCTGCGGAGCGTGCATCCGCACATAACAAGGGGCAATCAGAGGCTGTTGCCCATAGCATGGGCCCTAGGCAAGGAGTACCCTGGCCTAGGTTCCAAGGGGTTGCGAGACAGGGCACCCAAGGCCCAGGCTCAAGAGCCTGTGGCACTGTGATGTGCGCACTAGGCGCTGTCCAAGCTGCTGCTCACACAAAAGCATGGATTTCATGACGTCAATTGTTCCACCTTCAAAAGGGGGTGGGGACAGGGAGTTAGGATTTAGCCTAGACTACAAAGCCGGATTCTAGAACATGCAGTCCCTAGTTGAGAGGAGATATGTGTTGAACCAACCTTGGTGGTGGGCGACAGTGATGATGAGCAGGATGCAGTCGTACTATTGAGGGGTGCTTACCAGCCAATAGGTCTGATTTCTAGCCAGGGTCCAGGTGAGGATGGACAATCTCGAGTCAATGTTGCATGGAGGGGAGGCGTCGTTGATGTTTGAAGACTGCATAGCCAAGCAGGCGGGCAAGCATTGAAGTATTAGCATCACTGGATACAAGCAGTCAGTGTGGCGGGGTCCAGTATGGCAAGGCCATATGCCACAACACCACCGCCACTGCATGCCTAGCCTTGTGCCTCCGTTGTCCCCATCATGAGAGCTAGCTCAGTCCTAAACCTCGACAGCAAGTGCGAGGATAGGGTGGACCCGGCTTGGGGGAGATCCACCTAGGAAGGATCAGGCCTGAGCCCTGTTACCTAAAAATCAAGCAGGGGCAGAGGCAGGGGCGACCCACCGCGAATGATAAGCCACCACAAGGTCTGAGACTGGCTGTATTGGCAGACTCAAACAATGCAAGGTTTGAGTCCCAGTAAGCGTTGTTGGTCACTGCAACCACCACAGCGACCCACAACACAAGCTCCCCAGGAGCTGTGGCCATTAGGTACAAGCATGAAAGCGTTGTTGGCAGCATTAGGTGAGGCAACAGGTCAGAGCTGAACACAGCAGACAACACCCTACTCTGGCTGAGCTGACCATGCGGCCGGCAGCACCTGGAAAGCAGGTGGAAAAGGTGATGCTCTGGCCATTGCCCGAAATGGGGCCAAACAATATGGCTGGAAGTTGACCTTGAAACCCGCTGGTCACCGGGTTTGGGCCAGACACAGAAACACTCTGCCCTGCAAAGCAAACAGCCCCACACAACGTGGACAAGCGGAGGTGGTGAAGCATGCGGAGCCGTTGGTGATGCAACACACCACCAGCGCCTGCTCCTTACCCACCAGGTAGGGGAAGCGTTAATGCAGTGGGGCCGACACAAGCGTTTGTCAAGGGAGGGGGGGGTGCGGGCGAGGGAGGGGGGGGTGGAGGTGAGAAAGAAGACGTCACCACTATTGATGAGTTGGGTATTGTGCCAAAACCAGCTTCATATAGAAACTGCAGTCAAGCGCACACAAGCAAGTGGACAACACTTGCAGGCTAAGGACATTTGTTGTAGTGGCTAGCGCATCGAGGCTATAGTGGATGCCAAACAGGCCTAGGAAGCGAGGGAAGCAGTGCAACATGTTGTTGGGTGGCATGCACACAACAGCTATAGGGTTAGTTGAGCTATATACAACCCCAAGCCCTGTGAGGCAGCGTACCATGTATGTATGACGGTCTGTTACAATAGCCATAATCAGGGTGTCTGCAAAATACAGGATCATGTAACGTCCCAAAACTCGGGCGTACACGGGGGCAATATGCCACCGATCTTAGTCGCATTCCAGTCGTTGCACCCCATCCTACGGCCAGGCTCCACGTCCTCCACAACTTACGCGTCTTCCGTAACTTGCAAGTATGGCTTGTACGTCGCAAATCCCAAGTCGTGTGTCAAATGACCAACCTCGCAAGCTGCACGGCTGCACCTCATCATTGCGTGTAAGCGCGGTAGCTCAATGGAGATAATGCCAGGATGACATGTATATCTAAAGATGCCAGACTAGCATGTAAACTTAGAGCTCTGGGCTCCGCAAGCTTTGCTAGCTGGGACTAGATGAGGCTAATGCTCCGCTCAAGGTGTTCAGCCGAGCTGATGACTTAAACGTCACATAAGTAACCCGCCGTCAAACGCGCTTTTATGTACCGGACGGCTGCGGGGTGAGCTTCTAGAAAGAAAGGAAGAACGATTCTCCCGAAGAAGCGTGACTGGACTGTTTCCTCCGTTCACTAGTTGGCCGCCCTAGCCTGCACTGGGACCGTCCCCTTCCTCGCGTTGGGAAGGATTCCTCCGTTGTGGGGCGGTCTCGCAACCTCTCAACTGCAGACCACTTACCATCTGAGCCGCTAACAACACGACGGGACGGGATGGGTGCGCTTCTTGAGAATTGACGGGCCGTGGACCCCAAAGATACCAGAAATCCGACGATCGGATGCCCTCGCCTCGCTCTTTACCTGAAACGAATGGCCTTGTCCTCGTCTCCGCGGCCATACACACCTCGGCCGCGCCTCAGTGTGTATGCATGCATCGTCTCGGAGTCCTCCATCATTTCGCATGGTGTACTCGGTCCACCGATGACCCCACTACTTACGGCTATGGCTGGCAGCCCCCTATGGGACCAAGCAATGGCGCAAGAGCACCAATCGCCCGAGCGATAAGCCGTGGTCTCAACGGCCTCAGGCATGCATATCCCATGATAGCTAGCCAGGCCGCATGTGATAGCGTTGGTGAGGCGCCATGCCACCGCCATGCTCCATAGGGTGTATCCATGGCCTTCAGTGCATCCTGGGCACAGGGTCATCTACCACCACTACTGGTTGTTGCCTTGGCGGCAACCACCCCTATGGCTGCGGAGCGTGCATCCGCACATAACAAGGGGCAATCAGAGGCTGTTGCCCATAGCATGGGCCCTAGGCAAGGAGTACCCTGGCCTAGGTTCCAAGGGGTTGCGAGACAGGGCACCCAAGGCCCAGGCTCAAGAGCCTGTGGCACTGTGATGTGCGCACTAGGCGCTGTCCAAGCTGCTGCTCACACAAAAGCATGGATTTCATGACGTCAATTGTTCCACCTTCAAAAGGGGGTGGGGACAGGGAGTTAGGATTTAGCCTAGACTACAAAGCCGGATTCTAGAACATGCAGTCCCTAGTTGAGAGGAGATATGTGTTGAACCAACCTTGGTGGTGGGCGACAGTGATGATGAGCAGGATGCAGTCGTACTATTGAGGGGTGCTTACCAGCCAATAGGTCTGATTTCTAGCCAGGGTCCAGGTGAGGATGGACAATCTTGAGTCAATGTTGCATGGAGGGGAGGCGTCGTTGATGTTTGAAGACTGCATAGCCAAGCAGGCGGGCAAGCATTGAAGTATTAGCACCACTGGATACAAGCAGTCAGTGTGGCGGGGTCCAGTATGGCAAGGCCATATGCCACAACACCACCGCCACTGCATGCCTAGCCTTGTGCCTCCGTTGTCCCCATCATGAGAGCTAGCTCAGTCCTAAACCTCGACAGCAAGTGCGAGGATAGGGTGGACCCGGCTTGGGGGAGATCCACCTAGGAAGGATCAGGCCTGAGCCCTGTTACCTAAAAATCAAGCAGGGGCAGAGGCAGGGGCGACCCACCGCGAATGATAAGCCACCACAAGGTCTGAGACTGGCTGTATTGGCAGACTCAAACAATGCAAGGTTTGAGTCCCAGTAAGCGTTGTTGGTCACTGCAACCACCACAGCGACCCACAACACAAGCTCCCCAGGAGCTGTGGCCATTAGGTACAAGCATGAAAGCGTTGTTGGCAGCATTAGGTGAGGCAACAGGTAAGAGCTGAACACAGCAGACAACACCCTACTCTGGCTGAGCTGACCATGCGGCCGGCAGCACCTGGAAAGCAGGTGGAAAAGGTGATGCTCTGGCCATTGCCCGAAATGGGGCCAAACAATATGGCTGGAAGTTGACCTTGAAACCCGCTGGTCACCGGGTTTGGGCCAGACACAGAAACACTCTGCCCTGCAAAGCAAACAGCCCCACACAACGTGGACAAGCGGAGGTGGTGAAGCATGCGGAGCCGTTGGTGATGCAACACACCACCAGCGCCTGCTCCTTACCCACCAGGTAGGGGAAGCGTTAATGCAGTGGGGCCGACACAAGCGTTTGTCAAGGGAGGGGGGGGTGCGGGCGAGGGAGGGGGGGGTGGAGGTGAGAAAGAAGACGTCACCACTATTGATGAGTTGGGTATTGTGCCAAAACCAGCTTCATATAGAAACTGCAGTCAAGCGCACACAAGCAAGTGGACAACACTTGCAGGCTAAGGACATTTGTTGTAGTGGCTAGCGCATCGAGGCTATAGTGGATGCCAAACAGGCCTAGGAAGCGAGGGAAGCAGTGCAACATGTTGTTGGGTGGCATGCACACAACAGCTATAGGGTTAGTTGAGCTATATACAACCCCAAGCCCTGTGAGGCAGCGTACCATGTATGTATGACGGTCTGTTACAATAGCCATAATCAGGGTGTCTGCAAAATACAGGATCATGTAACGTCCCAAAACTCGGGCGTACACGGGGGCAATATGCCACCGATCTTAGTCGCATTCCAGTCGTTGCACCCCATCCTACGGCCAGGCTCCACGTCCTCCACAACTTACGCGTCTTCCGTAACTTGCAAGTATGGCTTGTACGTCGCAAATCCCAAGTCGTGTGTCAAATGACCAACCTCGCAAGCTGCACGGCTGCACCTCATCATTGCGTGTAAGCGCGGTAGCTCAATGGAGATAATGCCAGGATGACATGTATATCTAAAGATGCCAGACTAGCATGTAAACTTAGAGCTCTGGGCTCCGCAAGCTTTGCTAGCTGGGACTAGATGAGGCTAATGCTCCGCTCAAGGTGTTCAGCCGAGCTGATGACTTAAACGTCACATAAGTAACCCGCCGTCAAACGCGCTTTTATGTACCGGACGGCTGCGGGGTGAGCTTCTAGAAAGAAAGGAAGAACGATTCTCCCGAAGAAGCGTGACTGGACTGTTTCCTCCGTTCACTAGTTGGCCGCCCTAGCCTGCACTGGGACCGTCCCCTTCCTCGCGTTGGGAAGGATTCCTCCGTTGTGGGGCGGTCTCGCAACCTCTCAACTGCAGACCACTTACCATCTGAGCCGCTAACAACACGACGGGACGGGATGGGTGCGCTTCTTGAGAATTGACGGGCCGTGGACCCCAAAGATACCAGAAATCCGACGATCGGATGCCCTCGCCTCGCTCTTTACCTGAAACGAATGGCCTTGTCCTCGTCTCCGCGGCCATACACACCTCGGCCGCGCCTCAGTGTGTATGCATGCATCGTCTCGGAGTCCTCCATCATTTCGCATGGTGTACTCGGTCCACCGATGACCCCACTACTTACGGCTATGGCTGGCAGCCCCCTATGGGACCAAGCAATGGCGCAAGAGCACCAATCGCCCGAGCGATAAGCCGTGGTCTCAACGGCCTCAGGCATGCATATCCCATGATAGCTAGCCAGGCCGCATGTGATAGCGTTGGTGAGGCGCCATGCCACCGCCATGCTCCATAGGGTGTATCCATGGCCTTCAGTGCATCCTGGGCACAGGGTCATCTACCACCACTACTGGTTGTTGCCTTGGCGGCAACCACCCCTATGGCTGCGGAGCGTGCATCCGCACATAACAAGGGGCAATCAGAGGCTGTTGCCCATAGCATGGGCCCTAGGCAAGGAGTACCCTGGCCTAGGTTCCAAGGGGTTGCGAGACAGGGCACCCAAGGCCCAGGCTCAAGAGCCTGTGGCACTGTGATGTGCGCACTAGGCGCTGTCCAAGCTGCTGCTCACACAAAAGCATGGATTTCATGACGTCAATTGTTCCACCTTCAAAAGGGGGTGGGGACAGGGAGTTAGGATTTAGCCTAGACTACAAAGCCGGATTCTAGAACATGCAGTCCCTAGTTGAGAGGAGATATGTGTTGAACCAACCTTGGTGGTGGGCGACAGTGATGATGAGCAGGATGCAGTCGTACTATTGAGGGGTGCTTACCAGCCAATAGGTCTGATTTCTAGCCAGGGTCCAGGTGAGGATGGACAATCTTAAGTCAATGTTGCATGGAGGGGAGGCGTCGTTGATGTTTGAAGACTGCATAGCCAAGCAGGCGGGCAAGCATTGAAGTATTAGCACCACTGGATACAAGCAGTCAGTGTGGCGGGGTCCAGTATGGCAAGGCCATATGCCACAACACCACCGCCACTGCATGCCTAGCCTTGTGCCTCCGTTGTCCCCATCATGAGAGCTAGCTCAGTCCTAAACCTCGACAGCAAGTGCGAGGATAGGGTGGACCCGGCTTGGGGGAGATCCACCTAGGAAGGATCAGGCCTGAGCCCTGTTACCTAAAAATCAAGCAGGGGCAGAGGCAGGGGCGACCCACCGCGAATGATAAGCCACCACAAGGTCTGAGACTGGCTGTATTGGCAGACTCAAACAATGCAAGGTTTGAGTCCCAGTAAGCGTTGTTGGTCACTGCAACCACCACAGCGACCCACAACACAAGCTCCCCAGGAGCTGTGGCCATTAGGTACAAGCATGAAAGCGTTGTTGGCAGCATTAGGTGAGGCAACAGGTCAGAGCTGAACACAGCAGACAACACCCTACTCTGGCTGAGCTGACCATGCGGCCGGCAGCACCTGGAAAGCAGGTGGAAAAGGTGATGCTCTGGCCATTGCCCGAAATGGGGCCAAACAATATGGCTGGAAGTTGACCTTGAAACCCGCTGGTCACCGGGTTTGGGCCAGACACAGAAACGCTCTGCCCTGCAAAGCAAACAGCCCCACACAACGTGGACAAGCGGAGGTGGTGAAGCATGCGGAGCCGTTGGTGATGCAACACACCACCAGCGCCTGCTCCTTACCCACCAGGTAGGGGAAGCGTTAATGCAGTGGGGCCGACACAAGCGTTTGTCAAGGGAGGGGGGGGTGCGGGCGAGGGAGGGGGGGGTGCAGGCGAGGGAGGGGGGGGTCCAGGCGAGGGAGGGGGAGGTGCAGGCGAGGGAGGGGGGGGTGCAGGCGAGGGAGGGGGGGGGCCCAGGCGAGGGAGGGGGGGGTGCAGGCGAGGGAGGGGGGGGTGCAGGCGAGGGAGGGGGGGGGTCAGGCGAGGGAGGGGGGGGTGAAGGCGAGGGAGGGGGGGGTGCAGGCGAGGGAGGGGGGGGGGTCAGGCGAGGGAGGGGGGGGGTGCAGGCGAGGGAGGGGGTGGTGCAGGTGAGGGAGGTGGGGGGTCAGGCGAGGGAGGGGGGGGTGCAGGCGAGGGAGGTGGTGGTGCAGGTGAGGGAGGGGGGGGTGCAGGTGAGGGAGGAGGGGGGTCAGGCGAGGGAGGGGGGGGTGAAGGCGAGGGAGGGGGGGGTGCAGGCGAGGGAGGGGGGGGGTCAGGCGTGGGAGGGGGGGGTGCAGGCGAGGGAGGGGGTGGTGCAGGTGAGGGAGGTGGGGGGTCAGGCGAGGGAGGGGGGGGTGCAGGCGAGGGAGGGGGTGGTGCAGGTGAGGGAGGTGGGGGGTCAGGCGAGGGAGGGGGGGGTGCAGGCGAGGGAGGTGGTGGTGCAGGTGAGGGAGGGGGGGGTGCAGGTGAGGGAGGGGGGGGTCCAGGCGAGGGAGGGGGGGGTCCAGGCGAGGGAGGTGGTGGTGCAGGTGAGGGAGGTGGGGGATCAGGCGAGGGAGGGGGGGGTCCAGGTGAGGGAGGGGGTGGTGCAGGCGAGGGAGGTGGGGGGTCAGGCGAGGGAGGGGGGGGGTCCAGGCGAGGGAGGGGGGGGGTCAGGCGAGGGAGGGGGTGGTGCAGGCGAGGGAGGGGGGGGTGCAGGTGAGGGAGGTGGGGGGTCAGGCGAGGGAGGGGGTGGGTCAGGCGAGGGAGGGGGTGGTGCAGGCGAGGGAGGGGGGGGGTGCAGGTGAGGGAGGGGGGGGTGAAGGCGAGGGAGGGGGGGGTGAAGGCGAGGGAGGGGGGGGTGCAGGTGAGGGAGGTGGGGGGTCAGGCGAGGGAGGGGGGGGTGCAGGCGAGGGAGGTGGTGGTGCAGGTGAGGGAGGGGGGGGTGCAGGTGAGGGAGGAGGGGGGTCAGGCGAGGGAGGGGGGGGTGAAGGCGAGGGAGGGGGGGGTGCAGGCGAGGGAGGGGGGGGGTCAGGCGTGGGAGGGGGGGGTGAAGGCGAGGGAGGGGGGTGGTGCAGGTGAGGGAGGTGGGGGGTCAGGCGAGGGAGGGGGGGGGTGCAGGCGAGGGAGGGGGTGGTGCAGGTGAGGGAGGTGGGGGGTCAGGCGAGGGAGGGGGGGGTGCAGGCGAGGGAGGTGGTGGTGCAGGTGAGGGAGGGGGGGGTGCAGGTGAGGGAGGGGGGGGGTCAGGCGAGGGAGGGGGGGGTCCAGGCGAGGGAGGTGGTGGTGCAGGTGAGGGAGGTGGGGGGTCAGGCGAGGGAGGGGGGGGTCCAGGTGAGGGAGGGGGTGGTGCAGGCGAGGGAGGTGGGGGGTCAGGCGAGGGAGGGGGGGGTCCAGGCGAGGGAGGGGGGGGGTCAGGCGAGGGAGGGGGTGGTGCAGGCGAGGGAGGGGGGGGTGCAGGTGAGGGAGGTGGGGGGTCAGGCGAGGGAGGGGGTGGGTCAGGCGAGGGAGGGGGTGGTGCAGGCGAGGGAGGGGGGGGTGCAGGTGAGGGAGGGGGGGGGTGCAGGTGAGGGAGGTGGGGGGTCAGGCGAGGGAGGGGGGGGTGCAGGTGAGGGAGGTGGTGGTGCAGGTGAGGGAGGTGGGGGGTCAGGCGAGGGAGGGGGGGGTGCAGGCGAGGGAGGGGGGGGGTCAGGCGAGGGAGGGGGGGGTGCAGGCGAGGGAGGTGGTGGTGCAGATGAGGGAGGTGGTGGTGCAGGTGAGGGAGGGGGGGGGTCAGGCGAGGGAGGGGGGGGTCCAGGTGAGGGAGGGGGTGGTGCAGGCGAGGGAGGTGGGGGGTCAGGCGAGGGAGGGGGGGGTCCAGGCGAGGGAGGGGGGGGGTCAGGCGAGGGAGGGGGTGGTGCAGGCGAGGGAGGGGGGGGTCCAGGTGAGGGAGGGGGTGGGTCAGGCGAGGGAGGTGGGGGGTCAGGCGAGGGAGGGGGGGGTGAAGGCGAGGGAGGGGGGGGTGCAGGCGAGGGAGGGGGGGGGTCAGGCGTGGGAGGGGGGGGTGCAGGCGAGGGAGGGGGTGGTGCAGGTGAGGGAGGTGGGGGGTCAGGCGAGGGAGGGGGGGGTGCAGGCGAGGGAGGGGGTGGTGCAGGTGAGGGAGGTGGGGGGTCAGGCGAGGGAGGGGGGGGTGCAGGCGAGGGAGGTGGTGGTGCAGGTGAGGGAGGGGGGGGTGCAGGTGAGGGAGGGGGGGGGTCAGGCGAGGGAGGGGGGGGTGCAGGCGAGGGAGGTGGTGGTGCAGGTGAGGGAGGTGGGGGGTCAGGCGAGGGAGGGGGGGGTCCAGGTGAGGGAGGGGGTGGTGCAGGCGAGGGAGGTGGGGGGTCAGGCGAGGGAGGGGGGGGTCCAGGCGAGGGAGGGGGGGGGTCAGGCGAGGGAGGGGGTGGTGCAGGCGAGGGAGGGGGGGGTGCAGGTGAGGGAGGTGGGGGGTCAGGCGAGGGAGGGGGTGGGTCAGGCGAGGGAGGGGGTGGTGCAGGCGAGGGAGGGGGGGGTGCAGGTGAGGGAGGGGGGGGTGCAGGTGAGGGAGGTGGGGGGTCAGGCGAGGGAGGGGGGGGTGCAGGTGAGGGAGGTGGTGGTGCAGGTGAGGGAGGTGGGGGGTCAGGCGAGGGAGGGGGGGTGCAGGCGAGGGAGGGGGGGGGTCAGGCGAGGGAGGGGGGGGTCCAGGCGAGGGAGGGGGGGGGTCAGGCGAGGGAGGGGGTGGTGCAGGCGAGGGAGGGGGGGGTGCAGGTGAGGGAGGTGGGGGGTCAGGCGAGGGAAGGGGGGGGTGCAGGCGAGGGAGGTGGTGGTGCAGGTGAGGGAGGTGGGGGGGTCAGGCGAGGGAGGGGGGGGTGCAGGCGAGGGAGGTGGGGGGTCAGGCGAGGGAGGGGGGGGTCCAGGCGAGGGAGGGGGGGGGTCAGGCGAGGGAGGGGGTGGTGCAGGCGAGGGAGGGGGTGGTGCAGGTGAGGGAGGGGGTGGTGCAGGTGAGGGAGGTGGGGGGTCAGGCGAGGGAGGGGGGGGTGCAGGCGAGGGAGGGGGTGGTGCAGGTGAGGGAGGTGGGGGGTCAGGCGAGGGAGGGGGGGGTGCAGGCGAGGGAGGGGGTGGTGCAGGTGAGGGGGGGGGGGGTGCAGGTGAGGGAGGTGGGGGGTCAGGCGAGGGAGGGGGGGGTCCAGGCGAGGGAGGGGGGGGGGTCAGGCGAGGGAGGGGGTGGGTCAGGCGAGGGAGGGGGTGGTGCAGGTGAGGGAGGGGGTGGTGCAGGTGAGGGAGGTGGGGGGTCAGGCGAGGGAGGGGGGGGTGCAGGCGAGGGAGGTGGTGGTGCAGGTGAGGGAGGGGGGGGTGCAGGTGAGGGAGGGGGGGGGTCAGGTGAGGGAGGTGGGGGGTCAGGCGAGGGAGGGGGGGGGTCAGGCGAGGGAGGGGGGGGGTCAGGCGAGGGAGGGGGGGGTGCAGGTGAGGGAGGGGGGGGTGCAGGTGAGGGAGGAGGGGGGTCAGGCGAGCGAGGGGGGGGTGAAGGCGAGGGAGGTGGTGGTGCAGGTGAGGGAGGGGGTGGTGCAGGTGAGGGAGGTGGGGGGTCAGGCGAGGGAGGGGGGGGTGCAGGCGAGGGAGGGGGTGGTGCAGGTGAGGGGGGGGGGGTGCAGGTGAGGGAGGTGGGGGGTCAGGCGAGGGAGGGGGGGGTGCAGGTGAGGGAGGTGGGGGCGCAGGCGAGGGAGGTGGGGGCGGAGGCGATGGGGAGGGCGGTGGTGAAGGGGGAGGGGAGGGACTTGGTGGCATCTGCAAGCGGGACAGTAACATGCACATCAATATGGCAGCAACTGTGTAGTCTTGAGGAAAAGGCCAGATTTCACCAACCTGCTGCCCTTTCATGATAACACATAGTGGCCATGTTGCGTGCACATGCTATTGCTTTTGCTACGCTATTGGTGTGTCGGGGTGTGTGGCCAGGCTGGGTCTCAGGCAGGCTGCCAGGGGGGCTCACCCACCGGGGGGATCAGCAGCTGGGAGTTGGTGGGCGGCAGGGGGGGAGAGGGGGGGGGGTGAGGTGGGAGCGGGGGTGAGGGGCTGGCAGGGGGGGGGCTGGGAGTAGGGCTGGGAGGTGTTGGTAAGGGGGGTGAGGGGGGAGCAGGAGGGGGCCGGGGGCTAGGGGGCGCTGGCCCTGGCCTGCATACGTGCACAGTGCCAGGCACGCTGCCGAGTTGCACTACTACCACCCCGTGCCGATGTTGCAGTTAGGTCAGCAAGCGCCTGTTGAGCACTTTGAACTGTGGTGGTGCTTGGCAGCACTCGTGCATACGGGGGTTGACACCTGATGCACCACCCACTCCAGTAGTAGCCTGCAGTGCATGGGGTGCTCAACCCCGAGCAGGCCCTTGCACTCCAAGCAGGCCCTTGTATGATGCGGGTTAGAGTGCCTGCCTGCGGGCTGTCTTCCCCTACCAGCCCCCCTGAGGCAGCTGCCTGAGAACTGGTGGGTGGCAGCACCTTTGCACGTGACCTTTGCAAGCAGGCCCTTGTATGATGCGGGTTGACACCTTTGCATGTGATATACAAGGGCCTGCCCGGGGTTGAGCACACGGTGCACTGCAGGCTACTAGAGTGGCTGGCTGCACTGGGTTACCTAACCCTAACCTAACCCTAACCCTAACCCTAACCCTGGTTACCTAACCCTAACCCTAACCCTAGCCCAGGCTACTACTGGAGTGGCTGGCTGCACTCAGACCAGGAGTGAGGGCAGCACAGCTGCACCAACGGCAACAAGGGCAGGGCTTGACTCACGGGGGGGGTGCTGGGGGTGGGGGTGAGGGAGGGGGTGAGGGCTGGGGGGGCGAGGGTGAGGGGGGCGGGGAGGGGGGCAGCAGGGAGGCCTGGCAGCGGTGGAAGGGCATGCCATAGCGGGTGAAGAAGCCCAGTGAGTCCCGGGTGATCAGGGCGCCGCGGCTGCAGGCAAGCAGCACAGCCAGGAGGCCAGCCAACACCACATGGTGCCCGACTGGCACTGAGGATGAGGCTACTGAGGATGAGCCTGGCACTTTCAGCGTGAGACAGGCACAAGGTCAGGCAACCGGTGCTGCCACCCACCAGTTCTCAGGCAGCTGCCTCAGGGGGCTGGTAGGGGAAGACAGCCTGCAGGCAGGCATCTGGGGAAGACAGGCTGCAGTCTGGGCCCAAAGCAGGGGCATCTGGCACAGATCATGGTTGATGACTCCGATGGCACGGACAGAGGGTTGGTGGGGGAGCAGCAGTTTGCACTGGGGGCTGCACAGGGCTTCTACATGCCCCTTGCGGCCTGCTGCCCCTGATTATTGCCTGCTGCCAGTTTTGTCGTCCTTTGCTCTCATACTGAATTCACAGCACAGAGTGACATGGCTCAAATTAGACCAACATTTTCATAGTCCCATGTTGGCCCATGGTACGCGCATGGTACGACAGGCAAGCGAGCAGTAGGCCTCGTCAAAGGCGGTAGCGCCCACACACGGCAGCGTCATCTAACCTCATCTAATCTCATGGAGCACTCAGCTGGGGGTGTGGCCACCTGAAACTGCTTGCTGCTGAAGACCCAGGCACACTCACACGGTGGCCCTCCTGACAGGTTGGTGTGAGGCCAGTCTCCCTCCCTAGGTGCGGGCACAGCATAGTGGATACAACAACCCACCTGTCAGGCTCCGTGGTGAGGAATGTGATGGTGACGCGCAGTGTGGGCCAGGGGCCATTGACAAGGGTCCTGTTAGCCAAAAAGGAGGCAACGGTGCGATTGCCAGCGCAGAAGTCTGGCACTTGCACCGTGATGTTGCTGTCCTGCAGGTAGTCACGCAGTAGCTGGGCCACCTGCAAGCACAGGGACAAGCTAGAGGCAGATCTGTTGCAGATAGATTGCGTTGAAAGTGGGCACCCAAGCATGGGAAGCTATGCCAGGAGCATGATGACCACTCACATCCATTGCAAAGTAGCCCAGTCCCGGCATCAGCTCCTGGGCCGTGAGGGAGGTGTTTAGCAGAGCAGTGGTGTTGAGGGCCAGCAGCTGGGAGGCGCACATGCCTGGGGCAGAGAGCCCTTGAAGGCTCAGGCTGGGTGACTGCTGTGCCTCAAGCAGAGCTTCAATGCCCGAGCCCCAGCTGGTCAATAGCGACCAAAGGTCCAGGCCGTACAAAGTTATGAAAAGCAATCAAGTCTCCCGGTAAAAGTTCCCCCTGTACGGGGGAAGTTTGTTGGCTGTAGATGGGGGAAGTTTTAAATTGCCCAACCGCGCTACTCGACAAGCACGAGCGACTAGCAACCCATACTACGGCTTGCTGGGCTCCATTGCAAGCTGTGACGCGCAACCTGGACGGCCCAGAGGTGGTCACTGGGGGCGGTTACTGTAATCGTTGATGAACGGCCGCAGCGATGCCGACCACAAGCCGTCCCTTAACACCAGCCGACCCACTCCCGTACACGCAGGAGTTATGACCCCGCCGAGGCAAGCGAGGACAACGCACAGCTGAAGGACAGCAAGAAGACACGCGTGGAGCTGAGCTAGGCGCGGGCCAGGCGAGCTACAGGTGAGATGGTTAGGGTAATACCTAGCCACTGACACATTATGGGCAGCACTAACAATTCGCCCCTTGCATTACCCTTGCCATAACTCTGTTGTTGTGTGCCTATACATGCAGGCCATCCACAATAACAGTTCAAGGAGACCCCAACAACTTAGAACGGCAAGACCGGCGACCCGCCGCCCAGCCGCCGCCCCAGCCCTGCCCCACCCCCTCCCAGCCCTGCTCCACCCCCTCCCAGCCCTGCCCCACCCCCTGTCAGCCTTGCGTTGCCCCTCCCCTCCCTGCCCAGCCCTGCCCCACCCCCTCCCAGCCCTGCCCCACCCCCAGCCAGCCTTGCGTTGCCCCTCGCCGCCGCAGCCCAGCCCTGCCCCACCCCTCCCAGACATGCCCCACCCCTGCCAGCCCTGCCCCACCCCATCCCAGCCTTGTGTTGCCCCTCCCCTCCCTGCCCAGCCCTGCCCCACCCCCTTTCAGCCCTGCCCCACCCCCAGCCAGCCTTGCGTTGCCCCTCCCCTCCCTGCCCAGCCCTGCCCCACCCCCTCCCAGACATGCCCCACCCCTGCCAGCCCTGCCCCACCCCATCCCAGCCTTGTGTTGCCCCTCCCCTCCCTGCCCAGCCCTGCCCCACCCCCTCCCAGCCCTGCCCCACCCCCTGCCAGCCCAGCCCCACCCCATCCCAGCCCTGCCCCACCCCATCCCAGCCTTGCGTCGCCCCTCCCCTCCCCTCCCTGCCCAGCCCTGCCCCACCCCCTCCCAGCCTTGCGTTGCCCCTCCCCTCCCTGCCCAGCCCTGCCCCACCCCCTCCCTGCCCTGCCCCACCCCCCTGCCAGCCCTGCCCCACCCCATCCAAGCCCTGCCCCACCCCATCCAAGCCCTGCCCCACCCCATCCAAGCCCTGCCCCACCCCCTCCCAGCCTTGCGTTGCCCCTCCCTGCCCTGCCCTGCCCTGCCTGTAGTGTGTGTGGCAGTGCAGTCTTCAGGCAGCAGCAGGCTGCAGGTTTGCTGCAGTGCATGTGCAGCAGCAGCAGCAGGCTGCAGTGCATGTGTTACAGTGCATGAACAGCAGCAGCAGCAGGCTGTAGTGCATGAGCAGCAGTGCAAGGACAGCAGCAGCAGTGGATGGGCAGCAACAGCAGGCTGTAGGTGTAACGTAATGCAGGCTGCAGGTAGCACCAGGCTGTAGGTGTGCTTCGGTGCATGAGCAGCAGCAGCACTACTAGGCTAAAGTGCATGTGCTGCAATGCCTGAGCAGCTGCAGCCGCAACAGTCTGTAGTGCATGACCAGCAGTGCACAGGGCACAGGACAGCAACATGTGCGGTGTGTGTCTGGTTGCATGCAAGCTCATTTCAAGGCATAGATCTGGCATGGTCTGCGGTGGTCTTGGTAGCTTCATGCAAATGAAGGCATGCAATATGCGGTTGTTTAACCATGCCATTGCTTGTGTAGCCGCATATGGACACCACATTGGTTGTGTAAGACAATTCCCCCGGTGATCGGCAATTGCAACTCGAATATCAGGGTATACAATAGACCTAGCGTACTTGACCGTGCCAGTTGCAGCGTCGATGTAATACCGCGTGGTAGCATATGGTTGGGTTTGGTGCGGATCACTGCCAGGCCTGCACTTGCTAAGCATGACCGTGATGCATACATGCAAAGGGGGTATGTAGCAAGTGGCTACCACGTTTGCAGCTTTAGCGCATCACCACGTGGTGGTGCTGTCCATACAAGGGGCATGTGGCGCACCACACCCTAGCATGTGGCTGGATCTGGTGAGCCTCCACTATAGGTACCATCCATGGTCCAGCTAGCTGTGACACATTGGGTGTGGATCACTGCCAGGCCTGCACTTGCTAAGCATGACCGTGATGCATACATGCAAAGGGGGTATGTAGCAAGTGGCTACCACGTTTGCGGCCTTAGCGCATCACCGCGTGGTGGTGTTGTCCATACAACGGGCGTAGGTATCATTTGAGAAGAGGATACACGGCTAATGACCAGCACCGTTTTCTTCATTACATCTTGACCATTCACAGCTTACAAATCACGTTGTGTGGCATGGAACTAAACGGAAGCTCAGGACAGCCTTTTGAAAGCTTTTGTACCATGCAACTTTCTTCTCAGATGGGCTCAAAGTTGCTGCTGATTTCTAATACACGACTGCACTGCCACACACCTACAGCCTGCTGCTGCTGTCCATGCACTGCTCATGCACTACAGCCTGCTGCTCTTGCTGCTGCTCATGCACCGAAACACACCTACAACCTGTTGTTGCTGCTGCTGCTGTCCTTGCACAGCTGCTCACGCACTTACAGCCTGCTGCTGCTGCTGCTCATGCACTGCAGCAAATGCACTGCAGCCTGCTGCTGCTGCTCATGCACTGAAGCACACCTGCAGCCTGCTGCTACCTGCACTGCTACACACCTACAGCCTGCTGTTGCTGCCCATCCACTGCTGCTGCTGTCCTTGCACTGCTGCTCATGCACTACAACCTGCTGCTGCTGCTGCTCATGCACTGTAACACATGCACTGCAGCCTGCTGCTGCTGCACATGCACTGCAGCAAACCTGCAGCCTGCTGCTGCCTGAAGACTGCACTGCCACACACCTACAGGCAGGGCAGGGCAGGGCAGGGAGGGGCAACGCAAGGCTGGGAGGGGGTGGGGCAGGGCTTGGATGGGGTGGGGCAGGGCTGGCAGGGGGTGGGGCAGGGCTGGGAGGGGGTGGGGCAGGGCTGGGCAGGGAGGGGAGGGGCAACGCAAGGCTGGCGGGGGTGGGGCAGGGCTGAAAGGGGGTGGGGCAGGGCTGGGCAGGGAGGGGAGGGGCAACACAAGGCTGGGATGGGTTGGGGCAGGGCTGGCAGGGGTGGGGCATGTCTGGGAGGGGTGGGGCAGGGCTGGGCTGCGGCGGCGAGGGGCAACGCAAGGCTGGCAGGGGGTGGGGCAGGGCAGGGAGGGGGTGGGGCAGGGCTGGGCAGGGAGGGGAGAGGCAACGCAAGGCTGGGAGGGGGTGGGGCAGGGCTGGGCAGGGAGGGGAGGGGAGGGGCGACGCAAGGCTGGGATGGGGTGGGGCAGGGCTGGGATGGGGTGGGGCAGGGCTGGCAGGGGGTGGGGCAGGGCTGGGAGGGGGTGGGGCAGGGCTGGGCAGGGAGGGGAGGGGCAACGCAAGGCTGGCGGGGGTGGGGCAGGGCTGAAAGGGGGTGGGGCAGGGCTGGGCAGGGAGGGGAGGGGCAACACAAGGCTGGGATGGGTTGGGGCAGGGCTGGCAGGGGTGGGGCATGTCTGGGAGGGGTGGGGCAGGGCTGGGCTGCGGCGGCGAGGGGCAACGCAAGGCTGGCAGGGGGTGGGGCAGGGCTGAAAGGGGGTGGGGCAGGGCTGGGCAGGGAGGGGAGGGGCAACGCAAGGCTGACAGGGGGTGGGGCAGGGCTGGGAGGGGGTGGAGCAGGGCTGGGAGGGGGTGGGGCAGGGCTGGGCGGCGGCTGGGCGGCGGGTCGCCGGTCTTGCCGTTCTAAGTTGTTGGGGTCTCCTTGAACTGTTATTGTGGATGGCCTGCATGTATAGGCACACAACAACAGAGTTATGGCAAGGGTAATGCAAGGGGCGAATTGTTAGTGCTGCCCATAATGTGTCAGTGGCTAGGTATTACCCTAACCATCTCACCTGTAGCTCGCCTGGCCCGCGCCTAGCTCAGCTCCACGCGTGTCTTCTTGCTGTCCTTCAGCTGTGCGTTGTCCTCGCTTGCCTCGGCGGGGTCATAACTCCTGCGTGTACGGGAGTGGGTCGGCTGGTGTTAAGGGACGGCTTGTGGTCGGCATCGCTGCGGCCGTTCATCAACGATTACAGTAACCGCCCCCAGTGACCACCTCTGGGCCGTCCAGGTTGCGCGTCACAGCTTGCAATGGAGCCCAGCAAGCCGTAGTATGGGTTGCTAGTCGCTCGTGCTTGTCGAGTAGCGCGGTTGGGCAATTTAAAACTTCCCCCATCTACAGCCAACAAACTTCCCCCGTACAGGGGGAACTTTTACCGGGAGACTTGATTGTGAAAAGCGGGATTGCCGTCGTTTCGGATGGCTGAGGCGGCGGGGTGAACAGCGATGAGGCAGGAGGCCGTGGTGACAGGATGGGAGGTGAGGGCGCGGGCATTGTGTCCGTGGGTTGCGCAGATACGCCCGCAGCAGGTACAGCTGCGATGCAAGGTTGATGGCATTTAATGGTCCAGCTGATACTAAGTACACTAGGACCTGGCGCGTACCGTGGAGGAAGATTAGACAAACGAGCAGGGCGATGAATGACATCGCCAGGCAACGACGACGAGCAGGCATCGCTGTAGACATTCTGGACAACCTGGAGGAGCTCAGTAAACAGTAGCTAACTAAGTCTCACTTATCACAGTGTACTGGCCCCTGTAGGACGGCTGTAAACAGTAGGGGTATTGTAGGACGGCTGTAAAGTGCAATCACTGCGCCAAACACAGTGTGGCACCCTTGCAATGGACTCCACCCTTGGGTGGGTTTGGCAGCCTCCTCAGCTCCCGTGTGCTTGGTCTGTGACTCTGGCCATGGGCTGCCTTGGCCTTGGCCTTGCCCTTGCTGGGTGTAGGAAGGTCAGGGTACTGTCTGTGACCTTGCTCCTGCTCCTGCAATCCTGCTCCTGCTCCTGCTCCTGCTCCTGCTCCTGCTCCTGCTCCTGCTCCTGCTCCTGCTCCTGCTCCTGCTCCTGCAATCACTGCGCCAAACACTTAGGGCGGTTCCCCCCCCAGCCTGCAGGGCCCCCATGCCCCCAGCCTGCAGGGCCCCCATGGCCCCCAGCCTGCTGGGCCCCCAGGGCTACAGCCTGCAGGGCCCCCAGGCCCCCAGCCTGCAGGGCCCCCAGGCCCCCAGCCTGCAGGGCCACCAGGGCTACAGCCTGCTGGGCCACCAGGGCTACAGCCTGCAGGGCCACCAGGCCCCCAGCCTGCAGGGCCACCAGGCCCCCAGCCTGCAGGGCCACCAGGGCTACAGCCTGCTGGGCCACCAGGGCTACAGCCTGCAAGGGCCCCCAGGCTCCCAGCCTCTCTGGCCCGGAGGCCCCCAGCCTCTCTGGCCCGGAGGTCCACAGCCCCCAGGCCCCCTGCCTGCTGTGCCCCCAGGATCCCAGCCTCCTGCTAGGAAACAGAACCAAGGAGGACCGGGAGAGTGGCTGAGGTCCGTTAACAGCTTCCAGGGCTTCCAGGATGCATGGAACAGAGGCCAGCCAGGAGTCAGACCACCCTTAAAGCAGCTAGAGGCCGACCCAGAGAAGCGCCACAGGGAGGGGAAGAACTACAGCTGTCAGATTGAGTCCTTCAAGGACTGCATATTCACCCTGGAGGTCCTGAAGGCGGTCAAGGGCTTGACTGTGGAGCAGCTGCAGCAGCAAGCTAACCAGCAGTGGGTCAATGACGCTGCCAAGGCCAAGGGGCCAAACAAGAACAGGGTGGGAAGGCAATGGTCTGGCCATCGAAAGTGGTTGGAGGACACACACCCGGAGTGCTTCCTAGCTGGAAGGGTGCTGAAAAAGAATCCCTCCATGTCAGCACATGATGCCTATGAAGGGGTCCAGGGGCTTAAGGAGACTCTGGCCACACCCTCTAGGGCACTGAAGAAGGCCAGGGTGGCAGCAGGATTGCACAGCCCTGATGCAGCTTCTGTGAACAGGGCTCTTCAGTTTGGGGAGCCTATGGGAACAGGGTCTGATGTGGCATCATGTGCTGACACGTTCATCACACAGCTGCAAGAGAAGGCCCGTGCTCTGGCAGGCAGGAGTGAGAGCCAGTCCTTCAAGGAGGTAGCTGAAGAGGTCGAGCTAAGCAAGCTCTCACAGCTGGCTACTGCACTCTCCCTCCCTACCACTGATCCCTCTAAGAGAGGCCAACAGGGCCTATGTGGCTACTCATTGTACCTCTCCATGAAGCGGGCTGGGATGGAGGCTCTGCATCCGGGACTGCAGCCATCTCAGATCACCCAGCTCCTGGCATCCGCTTGGAATGATGTGGGGGCAGCTGTTCAGTCAGGGTATAAAATGTATGCTGCCATCGTCAACAGGTTGGAAGGAAGGAAGTGACACTGAGAAGGCTGGTTGGTGTTGCATTGGCAGCGCATGACTTGGCTGAGCCCACAGACCATTGTATGAGAGTGTTGGGCTTGGTGTCGGGCTACTTGTTTAGATATGTTGCAACCTGATGCTGTTGCTCAAGCACTGCCTTATGAGTGAGTTAGTGTATTGTGCAGGAGACTGCTTGCTCTCTTTGTTCTTTCGTACTCATGTGTAGGCATGACGTTGGCAAAACGAGACGAGACAAGCTGTTGTGTTGGAGGTTATTAATCTTACATGTTGAAAACATAGCATGATTGCAAACAACCTCAAACAACAACAAACCATGCTGCTGTTGCTCATGAACTGCAGCACACCTGCTGCTACTAGCACCATGCACTGCCACACCCCTACAGCCTGCTGCTGCCCATGCCCTGCTACCCATGCCCTGCACCCTCCTGCTGCTGCTCATGCCCTACAGCCTCCTTCTGCTGCCCATGCCCTGCAGCCCATGCCCTGCAGCCCATGCCCTGCAGCCTCCTACTGTTGCTACTGCTCAAGCCCTGCAGCCTCCTGCTGCTGCTCATGCCCTGCAGCCTCCCTCTGCTGCCCATGCCCTGCAGCCCATGCCCTGCAGCCTCCTACTGCTGCTGCTCATGCCCTGCAGCCCATGCCCTGCAGCCTCCTACTGTTGCTGCTGCCCATGCCCTGCAGCCTCCTGCTGCTGCTCATGCCCTGCTGCCCATGCCCTGCAGCCTCTTGCTGCTGCTGCTCATGCCCTGCAGCCTCCTACTGTTGCTGCTGCCCATGCCCTGCAGCCTCCTGCTGCTGCTCATGCCCTGCTGCCCATGCCCTGCAGCCTCCTGCTGCTGCTGCCCATGCCCTGCAGCCTCCTGCTGCTGCTCATGCCCTGCTGCCCATGCCCTGCAGCCTCTTGCTGCTGCTGCTCATGCCCTGCAGCCTCCTACTGTTGCTGCAGCCCATGCCCTGCAGCCTCCTGCTGCTCATGCCCTGCAGCCTCCTACTGTTGCTGCAGCCCCATGCCCTGCAGCCTCCTGCTGCTGCTGCTCATGCCCTGCAGCCCATGCCCTGCAGCCTCCTGCTGCTGCTGCTACTCATGCCCTGCAGCCTCCTGCTGCTGCTGCTGCCCATGCCCTGCTGCCCATGCCCTGCAGCCTCCTGTTGCCTGCAAGCAGTGCCACACCCCTACTGCAGCACACCTGTAGCCTGCTCCTACTAGCAGCATGTACACCTGCAGCCTGTTGTTGTTGCTCATGTACATATGCAGACCAGCCTGCATGCACTTGTAAGCTGACAAAGGTAAGCTGGCTCTGGCTCCCGCCATTTCCGCCCTTGCTGCGTCCTGCTGCGCTCGGCGCTCGGCGCTCGTCGTGCTTAGAATGCCCAGACTCGAATAACTGCGAGCGGCACAGAGCGCAGGCACAGAGCGCCACGGCAGTGTTGCAAACAAATAGCACGAGCAGCCCTGCACCCACAGCGACGTGACCAACCTGCGCTGACCACGGCCTCACGCTTGAACAGGGCACGGACCACGCTGGAACATGGCATGGCAATGCGGGGCGTGACAGTGGCTCACCCTCGACGACGTCGACTCCTTAACCCAACCCCCCTCCAACGAGCCTCCGAAACCTCCTACCCCCCGACCAGCACGGGAGAGCCTCCCCACCCCACCGCTGCATTCCTGGGGACCTGCCCGTGCCCCCCGCGCACTCCGAGGCCGTCCGTAACCTCCCGCATGGCCCCCTCAAAAAGCGTCCGAAACCTCAGCCCTAACAATAGCAATAATAGCAAGCCAAAAAATATTAGCAAATAATAGCAAGCGATTCTTGCAGCGCCTTCATTTGCTTCCTAGCGCAATGGCTGAGCCTGGGTGCGCTGCGCCCCCTGAGCACCTGGTTGATAATGCGCCGTTGGAGGCCGACTCCTGGACCCAAAGACTAAGGAACAAGACCCACACTATCGCAGCCCTGCTTTCAAAGTTGAAGGGCAGCAAGGCCGTGCGCACAAACTATCGCGCAATGGTCGACCTGAAGAAGGTTGTCTGAAGAAGGTCGTGATCGCTGGGCGACGATCAGCTGCTCCAACATGACGACTGGGCAGTGCCAGCATAATGACCATTGCCTGAAGCAGTGCCAATTCAGCATGCTAGGCTAGAGCCTACAACCCTGCAGCTCACCATGCATGCTCTGCCCTGCCTGCCATTGCTGCCTGCCTACTTACAGCAGGAGCTAGCACCCTCTCCACAAAGAGGTTGAAGACTACCTTGAACACCTTGTACGAGGAGACACGAATGGAGAAGGATGCTGAACTAAAGGATCACCCTTGCTCCAGCCCCAGCCCCAGCCCCAGCCCCGGCCCCAGCCCCAGCCTCAGCCCCCGCCCCCGCCCCAGCCCTGGTCCCAGCCCCAGCCCCTGCCCCTGCCCTAGCCCCAGCCCCAGCCCCAGCCCTAGCACCAGCCCCTCCCCTCCTCCTTGCTGCGGCCAGTCCACCACCTCTCAGTCCATCCATATTCTATCCACCATCTACCATCGATGGCTGGCGTCATAGGCGGGCAGCACCATCTACCATCTACCCATCTACCATCATCTACCATCTACCATAATCTACCATCTACACATCTATCATCTACCATCTATCATCTACCATCATCTACCTACTGTGTATGCTACCTGTGCGATGTGCGTGCGTAGGCGGGTGAGAGTCTAGCGATGAAGGTAGGGCTGGGTGGTGTGGGTGGGGGTGGGTTGGGCTGGCCTGGCCTGGGCGGGGCGGGGCGGGGCACTTGATCCCTTGCTCGTGCTTCACTCAGGTGACAGGTGGTGATCCCCGGTTGCTGCTTGGGGTCATCATGGACAGCCCTTCCACAACCGTGCTGCCCTACGCCTTTTGGAGCGAAACTACCCCTCTTGGATCTCACGCGCTTGCCTCGTCTCCCGCCTGACGTCTTCACTTCACTCCATCTTCTCCCCACTCCTACTCCTCGTCACTTGTGCACCTCCGTCGTGCTTTGGTTGCTGCCGACTGTGGTGCAACGTTAGACATGGGCAGTTGGGAGTGGCTTAGTGCCCGGTGTACCGTTGTAGTGACCGGCCACCCCTTTTGCGTTGTTTTCATGAAGTTTCTATGGATTACTTGTAAACTTCAAGCACCTCACGTGCCCCCTTGCTTGCGGTAACAAGTCTCTTCTGTCACACGGAGGGCAATGTCTTAACAGACACGAAAGACAGCGAAAACTCTGCACCGGACAGGGACAGAACACCGTACCTCTCGATCCCCGGACCCCCGGACGCCCCTTGAGCTAATATTAGCAATACTGCCGCTAATATGAGCTAATATTAGCAGTTTGGCTCGGAGCTAATACGCTTGGCTATGCCCTACATACGCCCCGCCCCGCCCCGCCCCGCCCCGCCCCGCCCCGCCCCGCCCCGCCCCGCCCCGCCCCGCCCCGCCCCGCCCCGCCCCGCCCCGCCCCGCCCCGCCCCGCCCCGCCCCGCCCCGCCCCGCCCCGCCCCGCCCCGCCCCGCCCCGCCCCGCCCCGCCCCGCCCCGCCCCGCCCCGCCCCGCCCCGCCCCGCCCCGCCCCGCCCCGCCCCGCCCCGCCCCGCCCCGCCCCGCCCCGCCCCGCCCCGCCCCGCCCCGCCCCGCCCCGCCCCGCCCCGCCCCGCCCCGCCCCGCCCCGCCCCGCCCCGCCCCGCCCCGCCCCGCCCCGCCCCGCCCCGCCCCGCCCCGCCCCGCCCCGCCCCGCCCCGCCCCGCCCCGCCCCGCCCCGCCCCGCCCCGCCCCGCCCCGCCCCGCCCCGCCCCGCCCCGCCCCGCCCCGCCCCGCCCCGCCCCGCCCCGCCCCGCCCCGCCCCGCCCCGCCCCGCCCCGCCCCGCCCCGCCCCGCCCCGCCCCGCCCCGCCCCGCCCCGCCCCGCCCCGCCCCGCCCCGCCCCGCCCCGCCCCGCCCCGCCCCGCCCCGCCCCGCCCCGCCCCGCCCCGCCCCGCCCCGCCCCGCCCCGCCCCGCCCCGCCCCGCCCCGCCCCGCCCCGCCCCGCCCCGCCCCGCCCCGCCCCGCCCCGCCCCGCCCCGCCCCGCCCCGCCCCGCCCCGCCCCGCCCCGCCCCGCCCCGCCCCGCCCCGCCCCGCCCCGCCCCGCCCCGCCCCGCCCCGCCCCGCCCCGCCCCGCCCCGCCCCGCCCCGCCCCGCCCCGCCCCGCCCCGCCCCGCCCCGCCCCGCCCCGCCCCGCCCCGCCCCGCCCCGCCCCGCCCCGCCCCGCCCCGCCCCGCCCCGCCCCGCCCCGCCCCGCCCCGCCCCGCCCCGCCCCGCCCCGCCCCGCCCCGCCCCGCCCCGCCCCGCCCCGCCCCGCCCCGCCCCGCCCCGCCCCGCCCCGCCCCGCCCCGCCCCGCCCCGCCCCGCCCCGCCCCGCCCCGCCCCGCCCCGCCCCGCCCCGCCCCGCCCCGCCCCGCCCCGCCCCGCCCCGCCCCGCCCCGCCCCGCCCCGCCCCGCCCCGCCCCGCCCCGCCCCGCCCCGCCCCGCCCCGCCCCGCCCCGCCCCGCCCCGCCCCGCCCCGCCCCGCCCCGCCCCGCCCCGCCCCGCCCCGCCCCGCCCCCGCAATGAATAGTGGCTTGCCTTGCTAAATACTGGTCGCAGGGCACACGTATTCTCGGGTACAAGATCATGCCCCATCAGGCTGCATTGACAGCGATCAACATCAGTACATTGTGTAGCGCACGAATGCAGTGCTGAATGCAGTGCGAATGCTGCGAGTGTGACGTGAAAGTGCATACTTAAAGCGTTTAAGACATCCGTTTTTTTCTGCTGCTTCCCTGGTAGAGGCCCCCGGTGCTGGCCAGGTCCCCCTGCGCTTGCTGAGAAATTACGGGTTAACCTGATCGCGATAATTCGCGCGTAGGGAGTGCCAGCCAGCGGGTGCAGCATCATAATGTCATCAAACATGACCGTCGCGGTTTCGGTTCTGGGAGTGTACGTGGCCGCCGTGCTGCTATGCGGCGTGTGGGGCGCTTGGCTTACCTGGAGGCGGGTAGCGGGCAACACGCAAGTGGTAGGTTGGCGTTACTGTGCACCACGGTTTTGCTCACGCGGATCAGGTGGCGGCGATAAGGAAACCCACCGTCGAGCAACGGAAGCGTAAGGACTGCAGTGGCTTAGAATGCCAGTGCAGTGTAGCATTGGGATCTGCACATGCATTGCACGTCGCAAGTCCTAAGCTGCGAGCACAACATGTCTTTTATGGATTGCGATGATACATGCAGCTCCGCCACTGCCGCCGACTGCTATCCTTCATCTCCGTTCACAGGACCACATCCTCTTCTTCATAGCCCCACTCTGTTGTACCTATTACTTGTGCCCTTTCATCTGCTGCTCCCCCTTTCCCTCCATACTCTACTCCTTTCCTACCGGCATCAACACGATTCTCGCCCTCGCCCTCCTTTTGTTTAAAAACTTTCACCCCTTTTGCCCAACCCCATTCTCCCTTCTCCCACTCTTCCCACCAGGCGCGGGAGCATTTCATGGCGGGCAATGGCCTGGGCATGGTGGCCTGGTTCTTCAGCATGGCCGCCACCCTGTTCTCCGGCTACTCCGTCAGCGGCATTGTCAACGAGGCCTACGGCAATGGCTGGACCGCCACGCGCTGGATCCCTGCTGGTGTAGGTGTGTACCTCGGCTTCATGTGGCTGGCTCCCCGGTGAGCAGCAGGGCGGGGCGAGGCAGGGGCGAGGCAGGGGCGGGGCAGGGGCAGGGCAGGGGCTAGGCAGGGGCAAGGCAGGGGCGAAGCAGGGGCATGGCAGGGGCGAGGCATAGGCAGGGTAAGGCAGGGCAAGGCAGGGGCGAGGCAGGGGCAGGGCAAGCAGGGGCGAGGCAGGGGAAAGGCAGGGCTCCCATTAGGCCAGGTGGTCAGGGAGATGAGGTGGGGCAAGTTTGTCTGACCGGCCCCCTGGCTCCAGCCAGTGTGCACATTTCGCTGCACAGGAGGTAGCTTGCTCTTGCCACAGCACCCCTCTGCCCCCTTTCGCTGAGCTTGAGCGCTGCTGGTCACAGGGCCCCCACTTCCCCACCCAGCCATGCCCCTAGGGCACCCTGTGCCCACGTGGTGGGCACAGATTGCCCTAGGGGGTTAGGTTAACCCACTCTGTGCCCCCCCATCCCCCTCCAGGTGCCATGCCCTGGGTAAGGAGCGCGGCTACATGACCATCTCTGAGCTCATCTTTGAGCGCTACCTCCCTCCCCGTGGCCCCACCTGGGTCAGTGTTTGCTTTGTTGGCCTTGTAACAACTCACCGCTCGCCGCCCCTGCTGACAGCCCACAGCCACTAACTTCCCCTCTACAGCATGATGCACCACAGCTGCACACCTTCCCCTTGACCTGCTGTCAACAGCTGTGTCTGTTCCCGTCCCCTGCCCCTACCATCCAACCCCCCTGTCTCCATGCACCCTCCCTCTACACCTCCCTCTACACTTCCCTCTACACCTCCAGCTTTCATCGTTTTCACTGCGGTGCCCGTGACCCTGACCCTCAGCCCACACCCCCAGCCCTCTACTGCTGCCCCCTGCTTCTGCAGACGGCTCACACCCTGCGGCTGCTGTCCTTCGCCTGCCTGCAACTGCCTGTCTTCACCTACCTCATCACCCAGCTGCGCTCCGTGGGCCAGGAGGTGTCAGTGTTCACTGCGGGCGGCGTGCCACCCATGACGGCTGTGCTGGTGGCTGCCGGGGTCATCCTGGCCTGCGACCTCATGGGCGGCATGCGGGCTGTGGCGTACACTGACGTGCTGCAGGTGGGTTGGGGCAGGTGGTTGGGGCAGGTGGTTGGGGCAGTTGTGGCGTACACTGACGTGCTGCAGGTGGGTTGGGGCAGGTGGTTGGGGCAGGTGGTTGGGGCAGTTGTGGCGAACACTGACGTGCTGCAGGTGGGCGGGGTGGGGAGGGTTGTGGAGGAGGGACTGCAGCAGGGCTGGGAGAGGGAGGAGGGAGGGAGGGCAAAGGATGAGCTGAGGACCGTGTTCAGAGTGACTAGGCTGGGAAGGGAGGCAACAGCACCTGGGGGTATTGTGTCCAGTGTACTGCCGCCCTGGCATGAGCTGAACACGTGTGGGTGATGGGATGTGTGAGGAAGTGACGTGTGGTGTGAGTGGCCGCACATGGTGGCTGCACATGGCTGCCATGCGCTCCTGTTACTTGGCAGTGCACACCATGTGTGGGGCCAGCAGCGCCTGACCCCGACCCTGACCCTGACCCTGGCTGTGGCGGCGGCTGCAGGGTGTGGTGCTGGCCATTGGCTCCATCGTGTTCCTCATCATCCAGCAGACCCAGCTGGGAGGGCTGTCCACCGCCTGGGGCTACTGGGCCGACCCAGCCAACCTCACTAAGTGCGCCGCTCCAGGGTCACCAGCACTGCCTCTGACAGGCCTTCCTGCCCACCTCAGCCGCTCCACTATTGTTACCATGAACCCCACTGCCCTGCTCAACTTAGCTGTCAATGGGAAATGCCTCACATTCACACCTGCCTAGAAGCAGTTGACACCACCAATACCACAGCCACAGCCACCACCACCCACCACCGCCACCTCCTCAAGCCACCACCACTCCCACCACCACCGCCGCTGCCACCACTACCACCGCTGCTTGAAGCACCTGCCACGGCCACCGCGGTGGATACCGTTGCCACCACCGCCACCACCGCTGCCACCACCTCTGTACCACTCGCTCAAACCCAGGCCAGTCAAACCTTGCAGAGCAATCCAGCATTTGCCCCACACCCCTTGCTGTGCCCTGATGGCCCCTGCAGGCCTCTGGTGGCTGGCATGCAGCTGACCCCTGCCAAGGTCACCACTGTGGCGTATGCTGACTTTGTGCTGAAGACCACGGTGGCCGCCACCATGTTCCCGCACCTCTGCCAGCGCATGTTCTGCTCGCGCAGCGCAACAGTCATGCGGCGAGGCCTGGCCGCCATGACCTTCACCTTCTTCCTTGTGCAGCTGTAAGTGATGAGCAGGGGGGGCGGGCGGATGGGTGCTGGGAGGGAGGAAGAGGGAGGGGAGGAAGATGAAGTGGGGAGGGGAGGAGAGGTCAAGGTCAGCAAACGGAGACACGCCACACATCAGAGCAGGCTGCTCATTACCACCTGGCAATGCCTGCTCATCTCCCTGTCTTGCTCTCTAGCTGACCCCCTGTGCCCCTCCCCTGCCCCACCCTGCTGCCCATGCCCACGCCCTGATCCAGCCTGTTGCCCCACCCTCCTGCCCATGCCTATGCGGTGTTCTGCTCCCTGCATCTCCTGCCAGCTGACCTTGTGAACCTGCTGCCCCTCGCTCCCCTGCCACACCCTGCTGCCCCTCCCACCCTGCTGCCCCTCCCACCCTGCTGCCCACCCTGTTGCCTGCAGCTCCTCCATGATTATCGGCTGGGTTGCCATCAGTGCCCTGCGTGGACGCATCAAGCCCGGTGTATCAGTATTTGGCTCCTCCCTGCTGCTTGTGGCCGAGCAGGGTGAGGGGTCGGGTGGGGAGGGGTAGCAGCAGGGTGGGGGGCAGTGGTGGGAGGGGCTGCCTGCCTTACCTACCCCCGCTGTGCCACTGAGCAGAGCTAGGCCAAGTGCGGCAGAGCAGTGGACCAGAGTGAGGCAGTGCAGCTTGCTGCCCCTCGAGCCTCCCTGCTGCTGGCACTGCTAGCACTGCGTTGCCCCTGCCATGCTCCCCTGTGCCATCAACTGGCAACCCTTACACTGTGACCGTGGTGTGTGGCCCAGGAGCAGGCAGCAGCAGCTGGTGCTCTAGCTGTGTGCGATGCAGGTACCGGTCAGGCCCTGGCGAGCGCCCTGCTGCTGGCCAGTGCCCTGTGTGCCATGATGAGCACGGCTGACTCAGCGCTGCTGGCCTTCAGCACTATGTGGGTGGGGTGCAGTTAGGTCAGTGCAGCCATGTCAGGCCATGTCAGGCCATGTCTGGTCATGTCTGGTCATGTCTGGTCAGGTCAGGTCCAGGTCTGATACTACACAGATCAAGTTTTCAATGACACTCTGGCAATCACTACACTGGAGGATACATCTTGAATGAGAAGAATAAGGCCAAGCTAGGTCAGGGCATGTGACAGTACGTCAAGCTCTTCATCACGCTCATGTTGTCAACAGCTGCTGCCGCAGTCAACACCACCATCACCATGACTGCAGCAGCTACCCTGTGTTTCACGTGTGCCACCCCTGCTGTCCCCACTGCCGCTGCTGGTGAGTTGCAGGTGGGTGCGTGATCTGGTGCGCCCCTACCTCTGGCGCCGAGTCAGTGAGCCCAAGCAGCTGCTGGTGGCCAAGGCCATGGCCATGGTTGGGCTGGCCATAGGCGTGGGCCTCAGCATCCGAGTGCTGCAGACTGGCACCCCGGACCTCAGCAGCCTCTTCTCCCTGCAGGTGGGGAGGGAGGAAGGACAGGGGCATGGGCAGGGGTTGGAACTGTGGGCAAGGTTGTGGGGAAGGTGCAAGGGCAAGGGCTGACTGAGCTGGTCTGGGCTGGAGTGGGGCTGGCTGGACAGGTGGGCTGATCTGCTGTAGTATCAGGGAGTTGATGGGGGTGGGTGGGACCAGCTGTGGTAGGAGGGAGTGCCATGCAGGAAGGTGAGCAGAGTTGGTAGGGAGGGGTTGCGCTGCTAGGGTGCTCGTGCCAGGCTGCCGGGGTGCTTGTGTCCACTCTAAGCTCCCGCAGTGTCCAGGTGCTGGTCCAGGTGCTGGGGTGCAGACAACAGCCAGCAGCAGGTGGTGGATGTGTGCCCTGTTTGCCAGCATTGTGTGACCCCTGCATTGTGTGACCCCTGCATGGAGTGTGACATGACTGCAGAGTGTGACCCCCATCCATGTGGCACCCAGTGTGTGGCTAGGCCTGCACTGGAGGGGCCTCAGGGCGGAGCCAGTGCTGGCAGGCATGGTGTCAGGACTGGGCGTCACGCTGGGCCTGGTGTTCTCACCCCTCAACCTGCGCCGTGCCGCTGGGGATGACATGACGGCCAGTGGTGAGTCTGCTGCTAGCAGCCAGCCGGGGTACACCCAGCCCACTGCTGCCCACAGCCTGCAGGTGGTGGTTGGGTGGCGCTGGTTGAGGGTGCCTAGCAGCTCAGCAGTGCCAAGACAGCAGGAGCAGCAGCAGCAGCATGGGGCTCTGGACTGCACCAAAGCGAAGGGGTGGCGGGCAGTGAAGCAAAGCGGCCTGGCAGAACTCCCTGCTCAATACCCTGTCAAGCCTCAGCCCAGTGCCCAGTGCCCCCTGGGCCCAGTGCTTTCAACCCCTGCTTTGCCCACCCACCCACCCAACCAACCAACCACCCAGCCTGCCACCCAGCCACCCTCCCAGCTCCCTACCACTGACACTGACCACACCTTGGCCCCCGTCAGGCCTTTGCCCACCCACCCACCCACCCAGCCACCATTGCCACTGACCACACCTTGGCCTCAGCCCTGGATATGACCCTGCCCCACCCACCTGCCCCCTTCGCCCCTGCCATGCAGGCCTGTCCTCCGCTTGGATTGGCTTCTGTGTCAACCTCTTTGTCACTGTTGTGGGAGGGCTGGCCATGCAATACGGCCCTCCCCTGCTGGCCAGGCTGCGGCAGCCCCGCATGGCCACCTCGGCCACCTGGACCCAGGGCGGTGCCCAGGAGGAGCAGCAGGGCGGCGCAGCAGGCAACGCAGCCACCCCTGCCTCCCTTATCACGCCTGGAGGCTCTAATGCTGCAGGTGGGCAGGACGGCACAGGCAGGCCGACAGCTGCAGGCTCGTGTGAGGTGGTACAAAAGAGGTGGCAAAAGCGAGGTGTCAAAGGTGCCATGAAAGAGGACCAAGAGGCTTTGCACTGCAACTGGGATGGGGCCTAGGTGCAGGAGGGGAGGATGGGCGGGTGTTGCTGCTTTGTGTTGACTGGGTTATGGTAACGGAACTAGCTTCAGGTGTTGCGCTCACTGCTGAGCTGAGTCGGGCACGTCAAACCAGCCAAAGTGAGTCGTCACACGTGGATTTATGATGGTGGTGATGTTGGCCGCCGCTGATGTGACTGCTGGCTGTGCTGCTAGTGCTGCTGGAGCCACTGTGTGGCACTGTGTGTGGTGAGCAGGCGGCAAGGAGGCGGCTCACCCGCTGTCCCTGGACATTGGTTCAGCCCGGGACCCCCTGATCCACCCCAGACTGCAGGTAAGCCTGACCCTGACCCCAACACCTTGGCACCCACATCCTACCCACCCACCCCTCTCACCTGCCCACTCTCCCAAGTCATGTATTGCTGGTTCACACTCGTATTGAACCACCCTCCCCTCACCCTTCCCACAGCTCCTGGCCTCCTGTGTCAGCCTCACTCCCCACCCCTTGCTGTGTGCCTCGTGCCCTGACCCAGCCCCAAGCCTCTTGCCTGATCAGGCATCATGCTGTCATTGTGATGCATCCATCATTGAGAAGGGAGGAGTGGAACATGTGACCGGAGCAGCAAGCTGGCATGTCAAGCTCCTTCATGAGGGCCCAGCATGCACTATCTGTGCCTGCCGCTGCTGCTGCTGCTGATGCCGCTCCTGCTGCCGCTGCTGCTGCCCTGGGTGTCCCAGGTGCCCCTGCTGGTGGTGATGCTGTTCACCATCCCCTTCTGCTTCCCCATCCGGGCCCCCAACACCTGGGTGGGCTCCATGGCGTCCTGGGCATTCGTGTCCCTGCTGCTGTCAGGTGGGACCCCACCGCCTGACCGACATGCATACCTTAACAAGCATGCCATGTGCCTCCCCCACACCCACACCCACACCACCAGCCTCCCCCTTACACCTGGTCCCAGAAGCCACTGCAGCTTGACTGCAGCGTGGTGTGAACAGGTTGGCTCTCAACCAACTAGGCTTGGCTGTCAGCAACAGGTGGTCAGTGGCGGCTGCACACGTGTTAAACTGGTGCACCAGGCAATGGCTGATGGCCTAGTGTTATCACCCTGACCTGGCCCCACCACCTCACCCTGACCTGGCCCCACCACACCATCCTGATCCAGCTGCCAAGCGGCCCGCTGGCCCTCAAATGCAGGGAATCCAGGTTTGCCCTGCAGGCACAGCAGCCCTATGCTCAGCACGCCAAGGGCATGCTCACCTTGTGCGCCATGCGGACAGCACATGGCAGTGTACCTGGTGTGCTTTCCTCAGCTGCTGCTGCTGCTGCCTGGCCTGCAGGCGCCATGTCCGCGATTGCTGCCTTTGCCTACCTGTTCCTGTGGGAGGAGTTCAGCCCGGCCCCCTCATTCGCCTTTGGGGCCAAGCTGCCGGTATGCCATGGCTCACTGCGTGGTGACAAGGACGGCGGGATGGGCAGCGGGGAGCTGGCTGTGGAGCTCCACCCCACACCCGCAGCCACCCCTACTCGTGCCTGACGGAGGTCGCAAGAAAGAAGAAGAGTGCTACTTCAGCGAACGAAGGTGGCAACAACGAAGAGTGCTACTTCAGTATAAGGGAGGAGCTACCGCTTGGGGTGTTGCCTCCTCCCACCTGCCTATGCCCGAGCTGATGGCAGTGCAGTCTGCGCAAATGTCCCACACGTGTCCCGTAGCGGCCTGGGCTGGATGCAGTTGCTTCCCGAGCCTGAGGTGATCAGGCTGAGGCCCTGCTCGTGATCCCCATTACTGTCCGTATGCATTACTGTGTGCCTGGCGACGTCGGACATTTCCCCCCGGGTCATCGAAACCTGTCGATTTTTGCAAAATCGATGGGGTCATCGAAAGGGGATCGATTGCGATCGAAGGCGGTCGAAGCTGATCGAAATATGTCGAGCGACCGATGGGTGGCCGCCAGAGACTCCCCCCGGGTCATCGAAACCCGCAAAATCGATGGGGTCATCGAAATAGGGTCGATTGCGGTCGAAACTGGTTGAAAGCTGCCGACCGAAGGGCAGCGACGGGCGAAGGGCCGAAGGGCACCAGGCATCCCAACCATCATAACATCATAACATCATATTGAGGCAACGTATTGAACACACTAGAGGTGGTGCAAACCCAGCAGGCCATCTATATAACACGGATTTATGTTCTTCAGGTTGCATGCAGGTTTCGCAAGGGAAGCGAAGGAAGCGAAGGAATCGCGAAGGACAGCACACAGTAGCCTGGATGAGCTAGCAGCCAGGAGCAGCCAGCAGCAGCCCGGACCAAACACGCCACAGTGATAGAAGGCATGCGACCAGGTCGAGCGAAAGGAGCAAGAGGCAGCGAGGAGAAAGAATGGGAAGCCAGGGAAGCCAGGGAAAGGTGCGAGGTGGCGCTCATCGATTTTGTGCCTTGTAGGCGAAGAAGAATGGCCTTGGAGTGCCTTGTAGGCGAGGAAGAAATGCAGTAGAAGAGAAGTAAGAAGATTTCTCCGGCAGAACGTCCGCCTGGAGCGCGGCCTGCTTCCACAACTTATGCCAAGTAGCACGGGAAAGGTGCGATGATCATCAAGAAATAGCTACTAGTCAATTGGTAAAGAATGTGTGGCATGGGTTGCTTGCAGGTGAAGTGGATTGGAGAACTGGTGAACTGAAGGATCCTGGAGCGCAGGTGAACTGAAGGAGCCTGGAGCGCAGGACCAGTCGTAAGCTGGAAGCCATGAAGTGCAGCCAAGGGAAGCAGCTTGGCAGAGCAGCCAAGAGCAGCCAGAAGCGGTTAGAAGCCAGGAGCGGCAGCGATGAGCGGCAGCGATGAGCGGCAGCGATGAGCAGCACCCACCCCCCACGTCCCACACCCAACCCCATTCCCCCCTCACGCACTCAACCTAGCAAGTGAGTGAGTGGTGAGTGGCTAGCCCTTGCAACTGTGTGGCTTTATGTACCTAGTCTGACCGCTGTCATGCCCTTGTTTTTCTGCAGGTTCTGACGGTCACACCCATCCGCCATTACTACCATCAGCACCTCCCCTCCCACTTCCCTTTCCCTGTACACCCACCCCCTCTATATCTGCCAACACACTTCCACCCCCTGCTTGCGCCCAGCCCAGCCGCCAATCCCAACACCCATACCCATTCTCCCCTTCCCTCCCCTCCCCTCCCCTCCCCTCCCCTCCCCTCCCCTCCCCTCCCCTCCCCTCCCCTCCCCTCCCCTCCCCTCCCCTCCCCTCCCCTCCCCTCCCCTCCCCTCCCCTCCCCTCCCCTCCCCTCCCCTCCCCTCCCCTCCCCTCTCCTCCCCGACAGGTGTGTGGCAGTTGTGGAAGGGCGCAAACAGTCAGGAGTCAGCTGATCTCTCTACCCTACCTTGCAGCGAAGAGCAGTAGCCAAGTGCAGCCAGGAGCAGCAGCCAGGAGCCAACAAGCAGCTAAGGAAAGCAGCTAACAAACGCAGCCAAGAGTCGTAGCTTGGGGACGAAGCAGCCAGGAGGTATAGTGAGGTGTTTGGCCAGCCTGCCCACCTCTAGTCATGCATGTCCTGGTTTGTTGATCACAAGCATCCCCCTTGCTTGCTGCAGGTCTTACAGTCACACTCCAACCCCTTGGCCCCTTTACCCTAACCCTACCCTATCCCATCACCAACACCTCCAAGTCTCCTACACCCCCACTTCCCCCCTCCCCCTCACTTTCCCCCGACATCGAAGTCCCTTCCCTACCCTACCCAGCAGCCAGGAGGAAGCCCCCTCTTGTCCCTCTTCTCCCCGCCCAATCTTATTCCTCTTCTCCCTCTCCTGCCTGCCCTCTCTTCCCCCCCTTCTCCCTCTTCTCCCTAACCCCTATAAGAAGTGGCTAACCACCTGCCGGTAAGTAGCTGACGCCCAGCCCAGCCCAGCTGGCCTCCTGCCCCTTGGCCTCTTCCTCCGTCCCTCTCCTGTCCCACCATCACCACCTCCAAGTCCGCAACCCCGTCTCCCCCCACCCCAGCGGGCAGCCTGGAGCGGGCAGCCTGGAGCCAGCGCTAGTAGTAGCAGCCAACACAGCCCTCACTAGCCATGCCAAGTCAGTCACCCTACCCGCCTCTCCCACTCACCCGCCTCCTCCATACTAGTAACATACACTACCCACCCAGGTCACATTTGGGTGACCTGGGTGTAAGTACTAACGTCGCCTCGTAAGCCACGCAACGCCAGTCACCTGTAGTACTTCGACCGTGTGCGCCCTGAACATGTTCCACTTATATTTGCCAGTAGCAACCCCGTGGTTGCAGCATCTGATCTAGCTTTGCACACTTTCAAACGAAAATGGTGACGTGACACATGAACTGACAATGAATGATATGTAATGCGAGAGATAAACTGAGTTGTATGTTTAAGCCATAGTGCCATGGCAGGCAACAGTGCACCAGGTAGTGAGGTAGACAAGAATTCATCAAGCACAAACACACGTCAGTGGAACTCAGTGCTACTTGCCACCGCAGGCGTTTCCGACTGTCAAGAGGGACACTACACAGCGCATGCCAACGACTGCAGCCAACGATACGCACATACACATAAAACCCTAAGCCTTGAACAACTCCTCAATTTGCAACTTAGGGCCAGTTAGCAAGCACCGCACCTGCCTCAGTAGCAGCCATCTTGTCAGCAACGAGAGCAATGAGACGTCGGCAGCATGCAAAGCCAAGGCACTTGCAGAAGAATACAGAACAGTGTGCTCGGCAGCTGTGGGTCCCAGTGCTCTTAGGAAGCCTTTTTTCTTTGTCTCAAGGGCTTAAACTCTGCACCACCTGCCACCTGGGCTGTGCGCTTGCCACCTTGCCGTCTCAATGCATGTGCCATGTCTGCATCAGACACGTCAGCATCCAGCCTCCTGGCAGCAGCAGCTGGCATGGCTGATCCAACAGGCGTGCGCACCGCACTCAAGCTGGCTTGCGGGACTACAGCTGGCATGGAAGCTGGCTGGGCGCCCACTGGAGCTTGAGATGCTGCTGTGTGAGGGGCTGGGGCCTGGATGTCTTGCTGTGGCTGCGCTTGCAGCTTCTCAATGGCTGGGTTACACTTGTTAAACGACATTCGTCCTAGGAGATGCTGGGGCAGTGGGTCTCTGTCGTACACTACCCTGCACCCCCTTGTAGTGCCTGTAGTGCCTGTAGTGCCTGTGGCCCCTGCTGCTGCCTCAGCTGCTGCTGCCCCTGCTGCTGCCCCGGCTGCCAATGGCACTGCAGGTGGTTGTAGCACTGTCTCCACCTGCAAACAGCCAGGCAGTGGCATGCACCTCCAGACCCTGCCAGCTCCCATCACGCACTCTATAAGTGCACCATTGAAAGGCGTCTGACAAAGACGTGAAGCTTGCCAGAGCTGCTGCTGGCCCCGGACATACTGCCAGGAAGGTGTGCTTAGTGTGCTGCTTGCGGAGGTGGTGCGCTGTCACATGTCTCTCTCTGCAACTGCCCACTTACTTAATAGCCTAATAGCTGACCGGGGGCCACTCGATAGCACAGCAGGGTGTCAGGTGTCAGCACATGTGCTGAGAGCATGCTGTAGGAATTCATGTCTCGTGCTGCTTGCGGCTATGCTTATAGCTGCAGCTCCTGAGGCTGGGTCGTGCTCTGAGAATTATTCCTTACAGCTGTTCACTGGCGCACCGGTGTCTCCTCCTGATGGTCCTGATGTTCAGCAGCAGGTGCTGCTGCGGCCGCGGCGGCCTCTGCTGCCTCAAGCCGCTTGTGCTCCTGGGCACGTTGCATAAACTTCATTTGATGAAGCTTGCTCGACAGCGATGACTTCTTCGTTAAGTCCGACATGGCGGCACGCTGTCGATGTGGGTTTCTGCAGATAAGTAGTCAACGTGGAATGTCAGGCTCTACTCTGGGTCAGCATGGGCGTGAGCCTTGTGTTTTCACATGTGCAGCGGTATCTCAAAAAATGTCTCCTAGCCGCAGCCACGACAGGAAAGATAGATACATCGCCGTAGTATCCCACCAAAAACAGTTCCCAGTGAGGTGGGGTGTGGGTAGAGCTAGGGTGGTGCGGTGGTGGGCATGTGGAGTAGGTGGTACGGAAATGGGTATGTGGCGTGTATCATACACAGTGGGCCAACAAAAGTGGCCTGTAAAGAATAGGTAGCCTTCTTTGGCATGCAGGAAGGCTAGGGTGCTAGCTCCGTACTGAGCTAGCTGACGCTTTCACCGGTGTAAACATCATCACCAGACCTGCGGCAAGGTAGTCCCAGAGAGACCCGGAGCCCAGGCGAGGGGGCCGGGGCCATCAGCATGGTGCTCATTCAGGCTGTACGGCCCTGAGCCCTGTAAGGTGCACCTCCCGGCACAGCCCTGCCCACCGCCGTCTTGACTAGGGAGCGACCAGCCAACTTAGAATTGTAGTCATACACCTTACTGGGCGCGCCCTTAGCTGCTGGCTAGCTGATGACAGAAGGATCTAGCGTTCCTGGGCCGAAGTCGAGCGTGCTGTCACTAGACTAGACGAGTAGCCTTGGACTATGGCGACGGAGAGGCCGGAGTTCGCGGTCTGATAAGGAAAGCCTAAGGAGCAGCATGGCCGTGCAGCCACTGAAGCAGCTCAGGCGCCCCCCCCCCCCCCCCCCCCCCGACTCCGCCAGGAGCAGCAGCAGCAGTATGCAGCACTCAACCCCATGGGCAGACTGCAGCTAGCCCAGGCCAGAGGGCTGGGTATCTCCAGCGTATGAGATAGACCAGCACTGATTAATAAACCCTGCTGCGTGCCAGTGAGAGCGTGTAGCGGCCACTGGGCTTGTGCCACTAGCCTGATCGGCTTTCATTCCGTCACCCAATTCAGGCGAGTAGCAAGCCACTGAATGACCAAGTGCGCAGTACCCAGCAGCTGCAGCAGCAGGCATGCGAGGATGAAAGGCATCGAGTTCATCGCCAGAACCCCCTTACCCTCCCCAGCGCCTGCTGCACTACCCCCTGTGCCTAGCCCCATGACTGGCCTGGCCAGGGGCATGGCAAAGACTGCTGCTGCAGTAACTCTCCCCGCTTGTGTTGTAGCTCAATAACATAACACCCCCTCCCTATGCCTCCTGGAGGTGCGAGAGTGATGTGGCGGAGTGACACACTTAAAATGAGCAGGTATGAGCTGGTAGCTGGTATGAGCCTAGTGGCACAATGCCCTTGAAGACGTGGAAGAGCACCGCCAAGCAAAAGCCGCGTCCGACTATAAGCCCGCGGAAACAAGTTCGTCGTGGTGTGGTCCGCTGCAACTGTGCTGTGCTGTGAGCTTGGCGCTGTGTGAGCACACACTGCCACCGCAGGTCCTCGCAAGCAACGAGAGGAGCGGAGGGAGGGATGGAAGACTCAACGTCGCCAGGTACGCACGGGGCCGCATACCGTCCCAGCCTTGAGTGTCCCGGCCTTGTGTCTTATCCACAACCAAGATCTTACTGTGTGCTGATATTGCTTCGCTGCAGGTTACTAAAGTCCCGGGTGGCACTAAGAAGCTGGCTAACCAGGGGTTTGAGTTCGAGAGGACAGTAGAGACTGACAGAGTCAGGGTGTGTGTGCACTACACACGCCCCCTCCCCGCTCCTCCTGCCCCACCCCACCTCCAGCAGCAAAAGCACCTCCAGCACCCCACCTCCAGCAGGCCCTTCCAGCACCTTGGCCCTCAACCTTGAGCCTTCATTGCAGTCGAACACACTAATTGTGGACCACTACAAAACAGTGTTTCTTCTGTGTGGTGTTCCCATCGCATGGCATGCTCATGGCCTATACATGGCATACACATGGTCATGGTCGCCTACCACCTGCAGCATTGCCTGACCCCTGTGACAGGGCTACACCGTAGAGATGGCATGACACAACATGCACTAATTGAAAGCTGATGACAGCTCAGAGGGGGGGCAACACATTACTGTGCCTCAGCAGGCTGCTGCTGCTGGGCCTTGGGTGGCTTGTCTCGCAGCCGCTTGTACCCCAGGGCAGGGTACTCCTTGCCCTTGGCCGGCAGAGCTCCCTGCTCTGGCCAGTAGCACAGCTCCAGTGGGCGCCACTTGCTCTCCCCAATGCGCTGCATGTTCAGCGCTGCATTGCAGTCCCTGTCCAGCCACCTGCCTGGCTGCGGTGCTGGCTTTGCCTTGGCAGCCTTGCCCTTGGCCTTGCCTTTGCCCTTTGTGGGCTCAGCTGCCTGCTCAGCCTCAGTGCGCTTGCTGCGCTTGGCTGGCAGGGGAGTGCTGGGCCCAGGCTCAGAGGCTGCTGCCTGTGTGGCTGCCTGGCTGCTGCGTGGGGCTTGTGGGGGCTTGCGGGGGGCTACTATCGGGCACCACATCATGCCCCGCACTGGCTGATCACGCTGCTGGCTCCAGGCTGGGCGCAGCAGGCGGTGGTGCACCTGCCCTGCTGGGGGCTTCCAGCCTGCTGGCCTGGTCTCCCTGCGCTTGTTCAGCTGCCGCTCACAGAGCTGCTGGCCATTCACTGCTGAGCTGCCCCGGCTGGTGCGGTGCTCATCCACAAGCACCACCCTGCCCCGCCGCTGGTCTGTGCCCCTGGGCCTGCACACCACCTTGCAGCAGGCACGCAACACCGCATCAGCACCCCAGCCCCCCCTGGTGCCAATGCCAGCTGCTCCAAAGAAGACCACCAGCTGCTTAGCACGCGTGTGGCGCTCCATGGACATCTCCTCCATGTCCTCCTCCAGCTGCAGCCATGCACACAAGGCAAACATAGGGTGGCTGACATGGTGGTACCAGGTTAGGCATGGCACAGTCAAGTACTCTTTCATTACATGCCATCCCACCACCTTTAATCCCTCACCCTCCCTCTCTCCCACCCATCCTCACCTGCTTAAAGAACAGCTCCAGTGTCCGGTCCTGAGCTCCGTACAGCCTCAGCCGCTGCTGCGCCACCCCTAGCCCCTCCTGCGCCTTTCAATCGGATGCGGCTCTGGATCCGCGCTACTGGGCCGCTTCCTAGGAGGCATTGCGCCACTAGGCTCATATCAGCTCACACCTGCTGATAGCTACAGGAGGCGATGTCACTCACTCAAAAGACACTTCCATAGGCCTCTCCAGCTGCTTATCAGCCCACTGCCCGGCCTCCTCCCTTAGCACTGAACAAGGAGCAGCCACCGCCCTGTTCACATGTGCCAACGGTGCTGCGTGCAGGTGGGGCTTTGTCTTGCTGTTGCTAGATGTGAATTCCCTGCTGACGGATAGAAGCGGCGGCTTCCTGCCTGACACCTTTAGGAGAGCAGGGCAGCAGTACCGACTGTCTACGCCTACGTTTGGCAGCCGCCCGGAAGACAATGCGTACTCCTCAGTCTATGCCAGCACCAGCGACGCCATGTCCAGCAATGCGCTGTGCAAGAGGATTCAAGTGGTGGAGGAGCAGGTGAGGCATCATTGGCATCACCACTATAAACTGCCATGGCCGTAATCATGGTCTTCTCAATAGTCCTGGGTTCACTCCACACTCCAGGGTTTCTAGCTGACCACCAGCAGCCGCACAGCCTGCAGCCATGACTCCCAGGGGCAAGCTGGACCTGGCTACTTGTGGCCACTCCACTGCCACATGCACCAGGCCTAGTCTCAGACCTGATCATTTGTCCAGCCTGCCATATGCACTCAGCCAACTTGCAGCACCTTCGCCCTCACTAGGACCGCCCTGCCGTGGACCGCTACAAAATGGTGTTTTTGTATGTGTAAAGTTTCCATGCACATGGCATACACATGGCACACACACGGGCATGGTCGCCTACCACCTACACGTTTGCCTGACCCAGAGGGCTATGATCTAGAGTAGGCATGACAAACACGCACTAATTGGAAGCTGATAACAGCAGGCTCCTGCTGCTGCTGGGCCGTGGGTTGCCAGTCTCGCAGCTGCTTAACCCCCTGTTCAGGGTACTCCTTGCCCTTGGCTTGCAGAGCTCCCTGCTCTGGCCAGTAGCACAGCTCCAGAGGGCGCCACCTGCTCTCCCCAATGCGCTGCATGTTCAACGCTGCGTTGCAATCCCGGTCCACCCACCTGCCTGGCTGCGGTGCTGGCTTTGCCTTGGCAGCCTTGCCCTTGGCCTTGCCTTTGCCCCTGGTGGGCTGGCTGGGCTCAGCTGCCTGCTCAGCCTCAGTGCGCTTGTTGCGCTTGGCTGGCGGGGGAGTGTTGGGCCCTGGCTCTGAGGCAGCTGGCTGTGTGACTTCCTTGCCTGGCTGCTGCATGTGGCCTGTGGCAGGATGCGGGGGGCCACTACCGGGCACCACATCAGGCACCGCACTGGCTGGTCACGCCTCTGGCTCCAGGCTGGGCGCAGCAGGCGATATTCCACCTGCCCTATGGGCCGCTACAGTTGCTGCATCTGGGGCTGCCGCTTGGCGGCTGTTGCTGCTGGAGGAGCCCGCAGCGGGGGGTGGGGCAGGAGGAGTGGGGAGGGGGCGTGTAGTGCACACACACGCTGACACCGTTTGTCGCTGCTGTCTTCTCGAACTCAGACCCCTGGTTAGCCTGCTTCATTAATGACCTGCAGCGAAGCATTATCAACACACACTAAGATCTTGGTTGTGGATGAGACACCAGGCCGGGACACTCAAGGCTGGGACGGTATGCGGCCCCGTGCGTACCTGGCGACGTTGCGTCTTCCCTCCCTCCCTACGCTCCTCACGTTGCTTGCCTAGAGGCGTGCGAGGACCTGTGGTGGCAGTGTGTGCTCACACAGCGCCATGCTCACAGCACGCCACAGTTGCAGCGGACCACACCACACCGCGGCTTTTGCTTCTACTCTCAAAGGTTGTGGCAGCCCTGGCCCTAACCCTATATCACATAGATACAGCACAGCAGGCCCTTCCAGCAGCAACAGCCACCCAAAGGCAGCTCCAGATCCAGCAGATGTAACAGCCCATGCAGTGGGACTCCCCAGCATTGGCAAGACCCTAGCGTGTGAGTTTGTGTTTGACCCAGCCACACAGGTTGGGGTGGGCATCGACCCCGGCGTCACCCGGGCAGTGAGTGCAGCCTGGGACATGAAGTCGGGCTAGCTGGTAGCAGACCCTGGGAGGGTCAGATACTGAGAAGTGGTGGGTTGGGCATGAAGCGAAAGACTAGTTGACTAACCTAATGCAACCATGTCAGCCACCCTGTGTGTCTTGTGTGCCTTGTGTGCATGGCTGCAGTTGAAGGAGAAGATGGCTGAGGTGTCCATGAAGTGCCATCAGCGCCCCAAGCAGCTGGTGGTGTTCTTGGGTGCAACTACCATTGGCACCAGGGGAGGCTGGGGTGCAGACGCGGTGCTGCGGGCCTGCTGCAAGGTGGTGTTCAAGCCCAGGGGCATAGACCAGCGGCGGGGCAGGATGGTGCTTGTGGATGAGCACCGCACCAGCCAGGTCACCTGGTCAGTGAAAGGCCAGCAGCTCCGTGAGGAGCAGCTTGACCATGACCAGCCCACTAGGCCTGCAGACTGAGAGCCCCCAGCGGGGCGAGTCGAACACAGCATGCTGCGCCCAGCCTGGAGCGAGCTCTGTGACCAGCCAGTGCGGGGCCTGATGTGTGACTGGTAGTGGCCCCACGTAAGCCCCCCCAGGCCCCATGGAGCAGCCAGGAAGCTGAGCAGCCAGCAGCTTCAGAGCCAGGGCTTAGCACTCGCCTGCCAGCCAAGCGCAGCAAGCGCACTGAGGCTGAGCAGGCAGCTGAGCCTACCCAGCCCACCAAGGGCAAAGGCAAGGCCAAGGGCAAGGCTGCCAAAGCCAAGCCGGCACCACATCCAGGCAGGTGGGTAGACAGAGACTGCAATGCAGCGCTGAACATGGGGAGAGCAGGTGGCGCCCACTGGAGTTGTGCTACTGGCCAGAGCAGGGGAAGTTGCCAGCTAAGGGAAAGGAGTACCCAAGCTTTAGGTATAAGCGGGTGCGAGACAAGCCTCCCGAGGCACAGCAGCAGCAGCAGCAGCAGCAGCAGCCTGCTGTGGCACAGTAGTGTGTGTGCCCCTTTTGAGCTGTTATCAGCTTTCATTTAGTGCATGTTTGTCATGCCAACTCTACATCATAGCTCTCTGGGTCAGGCAGTAGTGTAGGTGGTAGGCTACCATGCCCATGTGTATGCCATGTGTATGCGTACAGACAGGAACACCGTTTTGTAGTGATCCACGCACGATGGTCCACGGCAATGAAGGCCCTAGTGAGGGTCAAGGTGCTGTATCGATTCTCTCCCAGGCACCCAAGGAATCAGGTGCATTGAGTGGGACAGTGCCTTAGTGCTCATGACACGTCTGAGGTTCTCTGCAGCTGTACTCGTGTGTTGGCGTCTGGCTGCATGGCCCACCTTTGCGAAGAGTACATGTGTGGCAGCAGCTTACTGAGCGGTGGCCTTGGCATGGGAAGAAAGGCAGACCCTCACAGGCAACTGTGCTACAAAGCTGCATTGCTGAGTTGGGCGAGTGTGAGGCAGGTGGTCATCATCATTGTCTCGATGAGAAGATGCAATATGTATGTAGTGTGTCGTGTGTTGCCACCGCTATGAATGCCAAGAGGGGAGACTGCAACAGACATGGTCTGTAGGGTGTAGGGTGTGGTGTAGGGTGCAGGTGTTTGTGACGGAGAACCCTGGGTGTGAGTCTCGTCGCCAGCCTGGTTCCACCATAGCCAGGCAGGCTGGCAGGCTTGGTCCAGGCTTGGTCCAGGCTTGCTGCAATACTGAGCAATGGAATTATGACATCAATCTCCGGCTGCAGCACCTGGCAGCAGTCACCCCAGCAGGCACCTCCCTGGTGGCCATCCAGCGGCATGTTACTGTCGACGGTGAGTCCCGCCCTAGTCTGTCACGGAGAAGTCTGTCACGGCAACTGAGCAACGCGTATGTTTTCTTAGGTGTGTCACAGCTGAGTGCAGATAGCGTGATGCAGCTGGTGATGCAGTTGTGTCACGTCACTCATAATGAAGATTCGTGGCATTAGGAAGCGGCCAGGGGGGCATTAGGGGGCGGCCAATATGCCACGGTGGCATGCCCAGGCCTTGCTGCTGCAAGAGTAGGACCGGGCCTATATTGATTCCGTGTGAGTGACGCGCGTCACTGGCATAGGCCTCCCAGCTTTTTTATGATGTAGGCTGAATCATCCAATCAGTGAATGCTGTTTCTCGTCACATACTGGCATGTGTTAGGGCTGAGGTTTCGGGGCCCATGCGGGAGCCCCCCTACACGCGCGTCAAGTAAAACTGCCATCATCCTCTGCTGCGTTCATCATGCTGTCAGACACGCTGCAGCGCTTCCCTGGCATAGGGAGCGCTGTGTACCAGCACCTGAATGCTGACAGCCGCAGGGCAATGCGCCTGGTCTGCAAGCAGCTGCGGGCAGCCATCGATTACGCTGTCGATAGCCTCAACATATCCGACAGAGATGACCCGGATGAGGTGTTACAGCGGCTGGCCCGCACATCGCTGCGTCCTAGCAAGCTTTACTTGGGAAGGTACGCAGAAATTGGTGCTCAGCTCACCTTGTGGGCAGCTGCATTGTTGGCGCGAGAGCTGGTGCCTGTCCTTCGCGGGGTCCAGCACCTCACCTTTCGTCCAGCTTTGCCACTATCAGTTGCCTTGGTGAATCGCTGTGATGATTACACAATCCTCTCTCATGCATGCTGGTTGGCCCACCCTGTACAGCCATGGGTTATGCACTGGGTCAGGCAAGCCACACGCCTGCTGCTGACACTACTCTGCAGGTGATGTCATCAACAATGCCACAGCTGAGGAGCCTGAATATGCGCTGCTATGTGGATGTGGCTGCCTGCCGGGCTTGGCAGCGCCTACCACACCTGTCCAGCCTTACTCTGGGCTGGACTCTTCCCAGTGATCCAGCTGCAGCCAGTCCACCCAGTCCACCCTTTAAGGGCTTGGAACACATCAATTCTTTGAGATCACTAGATCTGCCCCCTTCAAATGCCATGGTACGAGCCGGTGTTGCTGGAGCTGATGGCATTTGCTGGCATCAGCATCTCTTACTGGGTCGTGTTTGTACAGGTTGATGAGGGCAACCTGGCAGCTTGCACGCAGCTGACCAAGCTTTATGGCATACACTGGTTCCCAGGCCTGACCCAGCTAACACGGCTGCAGCAGTTGGACGTGTTCGGACTCTTGGCCAGTGACAGCCTGCCCCTGCTGGCCACGCTGCCCCAGCTGGCTGACCTAAGGCTGCTGGCCTCTTCAGCCCAGCAGCCAGCTGTCACGCTTCCTGTTCCAGCACCTGACCTCACTGACAGTGACCAGCATCCACTCCCGAGACCTGGCCGCTCTAGAGTGCCCGCAGCTGCAGACATTGGTAGTGGTGCGTTATTTGGAGGTGGACTGCGCAGGCAGCTTGCGTGCATGTGCCAGAGGCATCCTGCAGCACTGCAGCGCCATCCACGCAGTGTTCACTTACAATCAAGGCCAGGAGTTCGAGACAGCAGCAGCTGGTTCTGGGGTGCTGCAGCTGGGCCCGCCCCCCTCAGCCTCAGTGCTGCTGGAGGCACTGGCACCATGGCAGCCGCGGTCAGGGAAGGCAATAGAGATGTTGGGGCTATGGCATCTTTCCGATGTCACCCATGAGGCCTTGGAGTGGCTGCCGGTCAACATCAAATCCCTGCAGCTGAAGTGAGTCATGGCCATGTGCAGTCAGGTTGCAAACCGGGGGTCTTGTGCATTGTGACTGCTGGTGCACTGTGGACCACTGGACCTGAGTGAGTTACTAATGTTTGGTGCTTGGACTGTACAGCAGACAGGGTACCTGACCTTAGCCAAACTGTACAGCAGACAGGTGTTTGGACTGTACAGCAGACAGGGTACCTGACCTTAGCCAAACGCCAGCTGCAGTCATCCAGCCACCCACCATGATGCCCTAGCAATCGTGTAGGGTGTGACTTAGGTCCTCAAGCAAGCAATGGACATGGCCTAGGTCAATTGGCATCATATGTGCTTCACCAGTGCTTCACCAAGCAATTGATCTGACCATGGTTCATTATAATTCTGCTGCCTGTTCAACCCTACCCTTCCACACTGTCCCTGCTGCTGCCTGCCCAGGTTCTGTCGCCTGCTGCCTGGCGCGTTGAGCTCTGTGGCCACCCGCCTGACACAGCTGACGTGTTTGAACCTCCGCACCTCCCCTGTGGTGCTAGCGGAGCTGCAGCTGCTGGCAGCCAGGGCACAGCAGGGTGCCTCACTCATAGTCTTCATGCCAGTAACGATGAGCAAGGACGATGTGGCTGCACTGAAGAGCTTTGTTTCCTACATCAAGAGCGGGACAGGACATTTACCGTTTGCTAATTGCATTTTTGCAGCTGAAGATGACTCTGAGTAAGATGAGCGCAGAAAAGAGCCAGGACCTTCCCCTTACCAGCAGCAGCAGAATAGTGAAGGGCCTCTAAACCTGCCTCCTGCCCCCCCCATTCCTCATACTGCCTCCTCCCAGCCTGCTGACCGCCACCCTCTCTTACGCGTGTGATGCCCTGTCTGGCGCCGCCGCCACCCAGCTGCCCAGCCTAGGTGCCCATGAGCTGGCTGTGCTGGTGGAGGGGCTGTCCCGCTGCCAGCTGCAGGGCGTGGACTCTCGCCTGTTTGCTGCCCTGGGCCATGCGGCCGTGCCCCTTCTCCCCTGGCGGCCTGGCCTCACGGCTGGCAGGCTTTGCCCGGGCCAGGCAGCGCCATGCCCAGCTGGGCAATGCAGCGGCTCAGGTGGCAGCGCTGCAGGCTAAGGCGTTCACCTGCCCGCAGCTGGCCAACCTGCTGTGGGCGCTGCCCGTGATGAGGGTGGTGGACAGGCAGCTGGTGGAGCGGGTGGCTGAGCTGCTGCTGCAGGGCCCGCTGGCAGGGCCAGGGCTGGGTGCAAGGGGGCAGGCCAGGCCGGGGTGTGGGCAGGGCCAAGGCCGGCACCCAGCACTGTGCCCACCCCTGCTGCCACAGCCCCGCATGGCAGAGCACAGCCTGGCAGCCTGGGTGCTGCAGGCCACCAGCCCCCCTGGGCTGCAGCCGGCAGGGAGGCCGGGCAGGGTGGTGCAGGTGTGGGTGTGTCTGCTGCCCCTAGCCCTGGCCCCAGCCCAGCTCCTCCCTGGACTCCTGTGACGACCTGTTGCCCCGCAGCAGTGCAGCCTCCCTGCTCCAGCAGCTGGGCTGGGTGGAGGGTGATGAGGAGGATGAGGAGGATGAGGATGGGAAGTGGGCTGAGGTGGAGGGGCTGCCACCATGCTACAGCTTGCTGCCAGTGGTGAAGGAGGCGCAGCGGCTGGACAGGGAGCAGCAGCTGGTGTGACCCCATCAGCAGGCGCAGCAGGTCAAGTGGCAGCAGCAGCGACTGGGTGTGCTCCCCCTAGCCAGGTGCTGGACCCAGCGCAGCCAGCTCCACCTGGTCAGTGGCAGCCACCACAGCAGGGGCAGCAGCAGCAAGGGGGGCAGGGCCCTGGCTGCCCAGCCCCATGCCCGCTGGCGCCAGTCCATGCCTGCCCTCCTTGGCTCCTCCCTCTGCTGCGCTGCAGCCCTGTCTGCTGGGCCATGCAGGCCACGCAGCGCCAGCTTCACCTGGGTGCTGCTGGCCTGGGCCTTTGCCCGCGCCCGCTACCACCACCACCACCAGCTGTATGACAAGCTAGGGGAGGCAGTGCTGCAAGGCCTGCAAGGCAGCCACCTGATGCCCAGGCTGCAGCAGGCCAGCAGGGCTGCACCACCACACCCAAGGTAGGGTGGGAGGGGCAGGGCCAGACGCTGATAACTTGCCCCCATGTGACCTGCTAGGTGCTTTCCAAGATGTTGTGCGCATTGCATGCAGCTGGAGGAGGAGGCAGCCATTGAGTCCCAGAAGCGGTGGGGAACACACAAGCAGCTAGTGGTGTTCTTTGGCAATGTTGGCATCGGGTGGGGGGTCAAGGCTGTGCTGCAGGCCTATCGCAATGTGGTGGAGAGGCCCAATAGCGGCAAGCCAACAGACAAGCTGCTGGGCAAGGTGGTGACATTGGATGAGTTTTGCACCAGCCGGGTCAGCTCAGCTATGAACAGCCCCCAACCATGTGAGGCGGGGCTGGACCGCAGCAAGCCCACCAGGCCACCAGGTGTGGGGCCTCATGTGGTGCCCTAAGCTGGACCAGGCTACCCCTGGGGACATTGGCAGATGGGTGGACAGGGACTGCAACGCAGCCCTCAATCTCGAGCGGGTAGGGGAGGCCCAATGGCGCCCAGTAGAGCTGTGCTGGTGGCCACGCAAAGCAAGGGCTCCTGCCCTAGGCAATGGGTACCCAGCAATGGGATTCAAGAAGCTGCGAGACTGAGCACCCAAGGCCCAGCCCCAGCAGCATGCAGCACAGTGATGTGTACACTAGACAGTTCTTAAGCTGCTGCTTACATCGAGCATGTGTTCACTGCCGACACCTATCGCCCCACCCTCCTGAGGGGTTGGGAGGTCATAGAGATGACGCACAGATTGTAGGCAAGATAACAGCCCGCCAACAGCTACAACAGGCTGTAAGCCCCGAGCAGCAACGCAGCCAGCAATGTGGGACTAGCCCACCAAGGGCACAAGGCAAGGCAGTGAAGCTCGACCCCTAGCCATGCAGCCATGCAGCCAGCTGTTTACATGTTGGGACCAGGTTCTGCCTGTGCGTGATGTAGGTGTGCTGGTGTAGGTGTGTGGGCGAGTTAGTGGACTTCAATTAGCGAGATAGTTGGTGGTTTGTAATAAAGACCTGTTTTGAGTAGCATAGAATTGATGTGTTTAGGGTGCGGGTTTTCTCATTAGTTCTAATGAGATCTAATATTAGTCAAGTGCGTCTCATTAGGTCGTCTCATTAGGTCGTTGTTAGACGTGGCTTGACAAGGTTCCCACTGAGGTTCGGTTCCCGAAGACAGCAACCTGCTTCTATGTTCTGGTCGTCTTACACATGTCCCCTTACAATCACTGAAGTATACTCATGCTCGTGTACGCTGTATGCTCGTGTACGTGCCCGTGCATGTGCCTGTGCCATAGACAGGCTCATTCGTGCCACACACAAGAAGATGTGGTTTGTGAATGGGGTAAGTGTTAGCCGTTTACTATTTGAAGAGTACTCATCTCCGCCTTCTTGATGCCCAACCGTCCCGCCTCATAGGTTTGACCCCATGCTGACCGTTTGCGCCATTATGTGCATGGGAAATAAACCCCCGTGCTCATTTGGAGGTACAGGGCCGCAGTTGTTCCCTTCATTTCGCCGCTTGCTAGAAGCGCCTCCGCTGCGGGATTTGCAGACATGTTGCCTGCTTGCTTGGCTCAGACTCGAGACATCACGTCCATCGCCACGTCCTCGCCACGTCCTCGCCACGTCCTCGCCACGTCCTCCCGCGGGCAAGCCTTGCAATGGCCGTAAACCAGGCTATCCGAACCGTACTGGATGTCCCAAGTGTCCTTGAACCACAGACGGCAGAAGTTCTTTTTTTTGCATTACCCCGCTTGCTAGCCGCGGCCGTGGCTGTGGATGCAGCCGCGGCTGTGGATGCGACCAGCGCGCTGTGGTCACACGGGTTACACACGGGTTACAGCAACGCCGACTACTACACGACTAATAACACGACTAATCTAATGAGACAGCTCTGATGACACAGCTTGGTGCACAACTCGCCAACCAACTTCCGTACCGTTGGCGGTTGGCAGACATTTGGCAGACTTAACCCCTACCTGCGCCAGTAACGCAAGCAGTCAGAGCAGATGCATCGCCAGTCCTGCACACAATCAGGCTGCGTTGACTCTGCTGTAGTGCTAACTCAGCGGGCTAGCACATCCCATCGCTGTCCGCGAGCGAGCCTGCATTTGCATCGATGCACCTGCGGTTTGATAGTTGCTGCGTTCATAGCCCTATGCATCTGGTGAGACATAAACCCGCGCTAAAACTTGGCAGTCCGTAAGGGCACAAGAATACAACAGAAGGGTTCAGCAAAGCTAACTTACTGCCAGCGTCTCACTTTCATATTGAGATAGCGTTTCTGCCGTACTGGCTGTCCCCAGGGACCAAGCATCGAGGACACAACAAACGCCCCACCCACCGGCTCAGCAAGCCAGCTTCATGGGAACCAGGAACCTAAAGTCACAATTGATGGAGCAACAGGTAAGCAAGCAACAGCATACTGGCAGCAATCTATGGCATGCTGCAAGCAAACTAGCCCTCGAGTGCCTTGTCCACAGTTGCTCGCCTCTGAGGCTACCATCAGACAGCTGCACTCCGAGCTGCAAACAGCACATTTACGGTCCAGCCTGAAGCTTCGGCGTGTCAAGGAGTTGGACATCATGCTCCATGAGCTCCATGTGAGTACTTTCACACCCCGCGCTTCACTGGCTTGCACTTCTGCATCACCCTGTGGCCAGTCACTTCTGTGGGCCCATCATTATTGCCACTGTGGCCCATTGTACCACACACAGCAGATCTCCATTTAACCTGCTAGACCCTGCTAGACCTGCTAGACCTGAGATGACCTAGTCAGAAGCTGGCACATGGGAGTGTGTCACCTCACATTGGACTGTGTCACCTGAGGCCATGCTTCTGGCTGGTGGGACTAGGCAGGTGGAAGAGAGCAGTCTGCTCAGGGCGGATTTGCACAGCCATGCCTTGTCATGTTGCGCTGGAGTTTCTTATGGTCCTGGGTGTCAACAGGGCAGGGTAGTTGCTCCCTGGGTGAGAGCAGTGCTCTTTGCATCTGAGATCCGCGAACCCATCATCCTTCCACTCATCGCAAGAAGATAGCCAGCCATCCCTCATTAGCCTGCTGAGACTCTGGGGTGCCTGGGACCTCTAGGCAGGATGACCCACACACTGTCCGCGGCTGTGCCATGTTCTTTGTGTTGGGTATCCGCGACCCCCATCATCCTCCACCCTCTAGGTCATCCCACTTCCAGCCATCCCTATCAGGCCTATGGGGGGCGGAGTCTGGGGCATGTGAATGGGAGTCCTGAATGGGGCACCAGAGGACAGGCGTGCAGTATCCCTGCAAGACGCAGCCCATGGTTGTCACCCACCACCTCTCAGCCCTTAGCCCCATCTCCCCTCCCCTAGTAAACCATGTCGAGGCGCGTCAGCCCCATGAGAGGCAGCACCATGCTCCTCCAGTGTCGAGCATCGCCATGTGCGTCTTGTGCGTGCTCTTGTCCAGCAGCACCATGGCTCATCAGGCATGCACACCCAATGATGATGATGTGGCTTACACCGCTTAAGCCGTCATGAAATGCCCACTCAAAGGGACAGCTGCAGGACTGCTTGCCCACCTGACCAGTCAGGCACTGGGTTTCAATTCAGTCAGTGGCATCACTACCACCCTTTGGGGTCACGTATGCCTCATGCCTGCCTATCTCCACGCTCATTGCAGGACGTGCTTGAAGAAGGACCGCTGCTGCTTGACGGAGATGATCTGGCGGAGGCAGCAGTGGGGTTGGGGGCCTGCGAGGCGGCTTCCAAGGCGCTAGAACGCCGAGTGCAGCTGTGCAGGCATGAGCTGGCTACTCTAGGCTGGCAGCAAGAGGTTGCAGCAACAGCGAGCACCATACGGTAGCTAGCACATGGCTGGGTCTTCCGTTGTGTCAGAAAGACTGCTGTGCAGTGTTGAAGCAGTGCGATTGAGTCTACACGAAACCGTGGCATGTCATAATTACAGCACGGCAGAAGAGTGTACATGTACCAGCGTTTGCGTGACGACCGTCACACTTATTCAAGTTAAGCTGTCACGTCGTTTTCTTGGCTAGCCCCGCCACTGCTCTGTCAATGGCTCTCAACCGCTCCACCAGGGGCGGGTGGCTGTAGTGATAGGCGCTGAACCTGCAGGGAGGACAGCGACACAGCAATGGTCGCCCAGGGCAGAGCCAAATAGCCATGCCAGGGTGATAGTTAAGACAATGTGAACAATCTTCGTCATGGTAGATTGTCTGTGCAGTCTGTGGCTCAGCCCAATGTCAGCACAGTACACCTGCCTCCAGCATTACTGGGGCTGCTAAACTGCATGGCACCACCCGTGTGTAAGTGCCAGGGGTGTGACATTGCCCCTCTGCAGTGTGACCAGGTGGCACATCTGTGCTTCCTGTGCACATGGAGCCTGACAGCCTAGCTGACAAAACCCTTGTCATCACATGTCACGCAACGGCCTGCTGGTGTGTGAAGGGTGTTGGGAGGCAGCGTAGGCGGTGTGATGCAATGCTGACAGGCTGAGCAAGTCTGATCAAAGCCTGGCTGCCCTGCCCTGTCTGTGCCGCCATCCCTTTCCCTGTTACTACTAAGGTAAAACCTCCTTATTGATCTTGCAGCAGCAGCAGCAGCAACAGCCACGTCCACATCAACAGCATCGTGCCATGCCATGCCAGTGAGCAGCAGACAGAGCAGGCAGGCTGGTGGCAGCTGGACAGCAGCGGCAGCGTGTCACATTACAACAGCAGGAGGCTGGGCCAGGCCTGTGAGGTGGGTAGGAGGCTGGGTGGGGGGCTGGGCAGGAGGCTGAGTGGGATGCTCACCAAGGGTCCACATGCATGGCGCCCTTGTTCTCCTCCTCCATGACCAGCAGGGCAGTCTTGAGGGGCACGCCATGGCCTTGCTGCACTGCAAAGTTGTCAGCCTGGAATTCAAAGGTCCTGCTTACACAGTGCATGGCAAAGTTGATGACCTGCGGGTAAGGCAGCCACACCCACACCCACCCACACTCAGCACTGCTGCCATCAGCACCATGGGCACACATGTAGTCACACAACCGACCCCATTACAGTCTGGTAGCATCATACGCAGCAGCGAGGCAGCAGGTGTGGGCACAGTTGGCAGAAGGCCATGAGAGGCCTCTAGAAGCCCCATGCAGGCCCCATGCAGGGCCTATGTCGACCCCATGTTGGCCCCATGCAGGCCCCATGTTGGCCCCAGAGCACTTGCTGCAATGCTGACACATTTGGTGACAGGGCATGAAGGCACCTCTAGGAGCATGACTGGCCCTCAGCCCCACAGCAGCTACAAACCACTGGACACCTCCAGGAGCATGCCTCCCACACAGCTTCAGGGCAACCCTTAGCAGCAGGGCCCTGCATGTGCAAGGCCTGGCAGCCTGGAGCAGACGGCTGGAGCGGTGCAGGCCACCCTTCCCTGTGTGGAGTGCAGGCCACCCTTCTCTGGCCTCATGTTGCGTGAACAAAGGAGCAACCACCCGCACAGTCACGGTCATGGCTACCACCACCACCCACCCACCCATCCACCCACTGACCCACCCACCCACTGACCCACCCAGTTTCATAGCGCGAAACGGCCTCCCAAATAGGGCTTTTCATAGCGAACGCTATCAATAGCGCAAAAAAAAAAAAACTGCCACCCACTGACCCACCCACCCACTGACCCACCCACGACCCACCTCATCCACTGGGGTGCTGATGAGTTGGAACAGCACCAGCGCCACCAGGGCAGGCTGCTCGCCGTGAAAGCCAAAGGCGGTGTACAGCCCTGGCTGGCTGCGGATGAAGGCCAGCAGCCCAAAGTTGATCAAGGTGATGGCCTGGCCCACGGCAAAGTTGATGGGCGTGTGACGCAGCTTCCAGTGGCCTTCGGGGCAGGCGGGGCAGGGGGCAGTGGATTGCAGCTGGCCTATCGCTGCTGCTGCTGCTTGACACAGTGGGCGGCAATAGTACATGCCACCCATGCACTAGTGATAACACAGGTTTGGCTCCATAATGTTGGCTTCGTAATCTAGGCTTGCATGGCCATCATAATAAAGGCTTGCACGGTCATTGTGCATGTGTCTTCTGCTGCTGTCAATGCTGCCCAAGCTCTCTTCTGTTGCGTTATCTGTGTGTGTTGCAACAGGTGTCCAGCCCGACAGCAAAGGCCTGCAATGTTTTCCACCCCAACAGCGAAACCGGGAAAAAGCCAAGAATGCAGTATGGGGCGATGCCAACACACTATGGGCATCAGCAGCATGGGCCCCCACACGCTGTAGTTAACACCTTCCCGCCAGCCGCCTCGACTCCAGCCCCTGCACCTTGCAGCCTGCTCCCCCATCATCCCGCCATCATCCAGCTTCACCCTGGCCACCCTGCACTCACCCAATGGAGCCCTGCACCTCTGTGGAGCCCTAGAGACCCCTGACCCCAGACCCCCTGACCCCTGACCCCAGACCCCCTGACCCCAGCCCCCCTGACCCCAGGCCCCCCTGACCCCTGATCCCTCAGGCCCCTGTAGCATGTGGCTCTCACCCAGTTCGTGCGCCAGCACCGCCACCACCTGGTCAGTGGAGCACTGGGAGATGAGGGTGTCGAACAACACGATGCGCTTGTGTTGGCCCCAGCCGTACATGTAGGCGTTGCTGTGCGCGCTGCGCTTGCTGCCATCCTGCAGCAGCAGCAGCAGCAGCAGCAGCAGCCGGCATCTGGCTAAGAACCCACACCCCCATGATGCTCCAGTGCTTGGCAGGCGGCTGCAGCACTCCATGCGGTCTATCAATTTATGTATGCTGCCTGTTGCCTTTCCCCATGCCACCTGCAGCTTCCCTTCTGCCGCCTGCTGCTTCCCCATGCTGCATAGCTCACCATGGTGTACAGCTTTTTCAGCGGGAAGCGCAGGCTGCCGGCCAGCTGCTCTATCTGCGTGCGCAAGGGACCCTGCACCACCACCCAGACCACACGGCAGTGCAGCGACCACGAGCACACCTTGATCAAGTCATGATGCTGATGCTTTGATGCTATTCCTTTGTGTGTGTGATGATGAGGCACTGCATATCCAGTGCCCATTCATGCTTGCCCATTCTGCTTGCATGTTTCTCCTGTTGTGTTGCTTGTTTTGTGTGGTTGCTGGCTTGCTCCTGAGCCTTGGGCTTGCATGGGTGCGGGTCGTACCTCTGGCAGAGGCAGGAACTTGTTGAACAGCGGCTGGATCAGGGTGGGGTACCTGCGGGGCGCACCGTGCCCTCACCCATGGTCCATGCCCGGTCCATCAACTACACCCCTTGGCCAGTGTCACCCCACAGAGGCACGCCCTCACCCCTGGTCACACCCTCACCCCCGGTCACACCCTCACCCCTGGTCACACCCTCACCCCTGGTCCATGCCTGGTCGCCCAACTGAGGCCAGCAAGCAGGGCATGAGCAGGCCACTGCACAATGATAGCTGCGGGGAGGATGCAGGCGAGCATGCGTGACTTGCAGTAGCACAAACTGCCTGGGCACTCACACTGTCATGAAGAAGAGTGAGAAGGCCAGGACAAACAGCCACAGGTACAGGGGCATCATGGGCCCTGCCACCAGCAGGATGTAGGTGATGCCCTGCGATGCACATCACATCATACCACATCACACCACCTCCATTGACTCAACACGGGCAGCAGGGCCCTCAGCTTCTGGCTGTTGGTTGACGCTGCCTGCCTGCATGCCTCAAAACTCCAGGGTGTGCTATTTTGCTGGGGGAAGGGAAATGACGGCATGCTCCTGGCTCCAACATCACAACCTGCTGTAGGGCATAACTGCCTACCCACACACAGCCCAGCGTCTCCCACAACTGGCATAGTCTGTGTGACACAGCTTTGCCAACAGGCACATGCCATGTAATGATGAAGAGGACTACCCAGCCCGGGGCGCCCTTTGTGATAGGCCATCACCCTGGACCCAGCAACACTGTGAGCATGTAGGTGCTATGCCATGTCATTCATGTGCCACGTCAGGATGATGGCGGCTGCTGGAATGGAGTGCTGAGCTGCCGCGCCCCTCAGCGCCCCACACACCAGCACTACTGGCGGCAGGATGAGCAGGCCCAGGGCAATGGACATCAGCGTGTCCTTCATGAACAGGGCCAGCGTCTGCTTGTTGAAGCCGTGCCGCGCCTCAATCACAAAGGTGGAGCACAGGGACCAGGGCAGGCTGGACAACAGAGTGAAGCCTGCGGGAACAGGTCATTAACACCTTGTCGCAGTGCTGCCCATGATGTCATGGGGGCACGCGGTGCCCACCATGCAAGCATGGAGCTGGGCAGGCAGCAAGTAAGTGAATGTGTGAACCAGGGAGAGGCGGGCACATTCCAGTAGATGGGGCAGAATAGTGTGACTGACCTGAGAATGCCAGCATGAAGAGCACGGAGGTAGCCAGCTCTCTTGCCATGGGGCTGGCCCCAGGCCCAAGATGGAGGCTGGCTGCTAGGCCTGGAGGGAGATGGGTCAGGGCCCGGCCAGCTGCGGTCCATGTCCATGGTATCAAGCCCAGCAAGACGACAGTCACATTCTCACAAAGGCTGTACATGGAGTGGAAAAGGCCAAACCACCTGCACACAATTGCATGCAAGCTTCCCTTCAGACACGACTTGGGTCAAGGGAAGAGTGGAGGGGGCAGGGGGGAAGTTGCAGGGTGCCAAGAGGCTGACCTGGCTCGCACCATTTGTCAAGGCTGTATGCTTGTGTTTTCTTGTATAGGTTCGGATCCTTGAATGCTGCTGAGGCCAGCTCGGGGGGGGGTTCTTTGTTGCGCAAGGCCTGGGGGCAACACTGTGCGTTAAAATATCGCCTGTGCCAAGACATGGTTTTCTATTTGTCGCAGTGTACCTTAAGCTGGCGGAAGTCCAGCGCCCAGTGGAGAAGCGGCACGCCCAGGGTGAATGCCAAATAAATATGCAAGTATGGCACTTCTGCCGGCAAGGCCATCTTTCAAAGTTACTGAAGGATCCCGCGGTTTGAGTGGCGCGGGAGGCGAAGTCACTTATCGCAGTCAGGCAAATCAATTACAGGCCAGACCATGCCATGCCAGACCAGATCCAAAATGTGGACTCGCCCCCCCTCCCCTCCTGTTCCTGCTTCTGATCCTACCACAGCCGCCAGTACTGCAACAGCTGTCGCCCCCGTTGCTTTTGCTGCTGCTGCCGCCACTGCTACTCTCGCTTCTGCTGCTGTCCCCCTGTCGCCCGCCCTGCCCCCTGCCTTAGTTGTTCAAAAGCAACAGGCTTTTGCGTATGACTGCTTTGCTCCATGCTTGTTGTAGGTCACCCCCGCCATTGGCCCCGCAATTCACTTTTTGACACCGTCTTTGATCCGCTGCGTGTAATTCTTTCACCGTTGCGCTCTACATCTCACAACGGTGTCGCTAGCAGGTTAGGCCCTCTTTGGTCGATTGTACTGCATTGTGTCGACGACATGTTTAGCTTCGCAATGTCATTCTCCATCTGTTTATATGCGTGTCGCAACAGGAGAGGCGGATTGGTGGCCGGAGGCATTTCCGTGCCGAGCAGCCTTTGCTGCCGTTGGACTGGGCAACTCGCGAATACATCTCAGGCAAGCAGTGGGTGTTGTTTCTTAATGCGTTTTGCATACGATGCTAACACATGCTGCCAATTCTGCTGACCTCCACAGGTGCTTGGCTGTGTTGAGGATCAACACCAAACCCACACCAGCCCAAGGGTCTCCCAAGCAGCAGTGCACCAAGACAATCAGCCCTTGAAAACAGTGAACTGGAGGTGGGTAAGGTTATATTATATGTCACCTTGTTTAGGTCACTTTGATGTTCACGCGCACACTTGCGCAACGCATGACAGGCATGGACAGCTGAGGGTAACACACAACTGTCATGAGCCTTAGTTTCGAACTTTTTCTACTTTTTTCCAACCATGTTTTGTGGTGTGTGCCCCAAGCGCCCTTGTCGTTTTGATTGTGTGTGCAGGATGCCTGTAAATCACCCCCATCTCAAGAACCCAGCTGCAAGGAATGAGCCCAACGCTAAGCGTTGTGCTTTGTGTGAACTCACATCGCCAGCCAAGAGTAGGAATGGGTTTGTGACGGTTGAGAGAGTAGGGGAGGACGCATGCCATGGCCCCTACCTGATCGTCTTTGGCCGCGCTAGCGTGCTGATGGGCTGCGTGGTAGATGCATGCCAACGTGCAGGGCTTGCCCCCCTGGCGCATAGAGATTGCGTCAGGATGCACCAGAAGCAACACCCCCCTCCTCCCTCCCCACCCCGGCAACCACCTCCTCCTCCCCCCTTCTCCCTCCCCCCCTCCTCCCTCCCTCCCCACCCCCCCTCACCCCACCTCCTCCCTCCCCCCCTCCTGCCTCCCTCCACATCCTCCTCCTCCCTCCCCACCCCGGCAGCCACACCTCCTCCCCCCTCCCCGCCACACTCACTACATGGCCAGACCCTGGAGCAGCAGCCCCCTCCCACCTCCCTGCCCCCCGAGCTGGATGACCAGCACCAGGATCAAGTGTCTCCATGCCCCTCCCCGCCGCCTTCCCCCCCGCTGCAGCCACCCTTGCCACCCTCCCCTCCCCGACCCTCTCTTCCAACCCCTCCCGAGCAGCCACAACAGCCCCCTCCCACCTTCACTGCCCACAAGTAAGTAGTAAGGGCTGTGGTTGAAGCTATGTATCAGGTGCCAATGAAGTGGCATACAACGTCTGTAATGTGTCTATTGTTTTGCAGGTGTTGGCAATGTGGTGCCCTTCAGCGACCTGGAGGCTACCCTCAGGTCGCCCCACACCTGCCCTCTCCCTTATCGTCGGCGCGGGGGGAACACCTGGATACCGTGGAATCTCACTTGTGAGTGGGATACCAACAACACAACGTATCAATACACCGGTTGCCAGCCCTCCCCTAACCAGCTATGCCAGCTATGCTCCATGCCATCCTTGCATCCTAGCATCCTTGCATGCTGCACGTGTGCATGTGCATTGCGCAGGTGTTCTTCCGTCGACCACCACCAGCCATCATCCTTGCATCCTAGCATCCTAGCATCCTTGCATCCTAGCATGCCTCTTGAGCCAATGCCCATGCTGCTAGACAAGGAAGCTGCTAGGCAAGCTGCTTTGAATGCAGAGTGCATTAGGCTCATTCTCTTGGACACCCCTGGTATGCCTCAATTTGATACACTGAACAAGGACCTATTGAAAGCATGGTGCAAGCACAATAACATCAGAGGGGTTTCAAGTAAATCAAAGAATGAGTTGCGTGACATGTGCCTTATGAAGCTGAGGAAGAAGGTTGAGGCACCACGGCCCATGTAACACTGAAAGCTAGAGCCATCCCGAGCCATCCCGACAACATGTTGCCAAGTGATGATGTAGCGCTGTCATGATGCAGCTTGTATTTGCATAGAGTCATGCCGCGACGTAAATGAGGTAAGGGGTGCCAGATGGCTGACTTGTGCGCCTAGTCACAAATTATATGTTCCATGCACTGACATGCAAGCAGGCGTACTGCACTTGTGCCGTCGGCTTACGGCGTGCGTAGAAGGATTGCCAGCCTCGCCTCATGATGTGCGTGAGTATTTTAGGAGCGGAAGGCACAGGTCAGGTTTGGGCGGGCGCCGATCTGAGCTAGTGTTTTGCGGCTGGTGGGTGTCGCATACGCCTGTTACACCCGGCTGCGTCAAAACTTTGTCACGAGCTACTCGGAGATTCGCGCCCCAGACCGTCTCACATTTGCGGGGCCAATGGCGGGGGTGACCTGTAGGCTACCCCTCCCATTGAACCACCACGTAAGGGACATTTGACTTTGCGGCGTGCCTGGTGAGAGTTGAGTTGTCATTTTTACGCGGAACGCCTTATCATTGCGTCGCGCTTGCGCCTGCGCGCCCGAGCTGCTGGCACCCACGGTGACCGGCAGTCTGCCAGGCACGCGAACGGTTGCGTTCTGCGCAACGGGCCTTTCAAGTGCTGCTTTACAACACCCACAACGCAGGATGCAGAGTCCTCCGCTGCGGTACACTTTACGCATGGAGCCCAGATTTCTCAACATCATCTTACACAGCCTCCCCCACATGAATCTCCCACCAGCCAGTGCTGGCAGCTGGCGTAGACCTCACACAACACGCACAGCGGGCAGCCTGGCCCCCCTGCCGTTTGTAGGGGTGATATTTGGATGTCGGCATGCTGCAGACATGTGCACACGCCATCTTCTAAAACCCCTCTTGACAATTGTCAACAATAGATGAGAACTTGGCAGGGGGTCCACAGTGAGTTCCCTAGCCAGTGACGCAAGGCTGGAGAGTTGCATTGAGTTGCATGGTGGTCAGACTGGCATCAACAGAGTGGGGCAACATGGGGGAGGTTTAGCCCACCTTATGGAGCATAATTAGCAAGTGAATGATGCAGTTGCCACTGCTATGCTCATGCCGTGGTCTCTACCTAATTTCAGAGCCCCTGAGCCTAGTTCCGTCGCCCCAGAGCTAGCGCATGTGGGTTATTATGTTGGACATGAGGTCGGGCTCCTCGCACATTGCGCACTATCCATCGCGTTAAACAGGGGATCACTGCTACTGGGTCAACGTACATTAAGTCCGCAGGCTCGGTAGGGTCGGATACCCGGCAACATGCCCGACCAGCTCAGCGTGTGGCTCAGCGCGGCCGCATTCCGACGCTTCAATCCGCGTGCAAATCCGTGCAGAAATGAGTCCGGAAAAGCCGTTGTCCCTTATCGTTAGGGGGGTTGGTGGTTCAATGGGAGGGGTAGCCATGTATTCAGGCGCTCCCAACATTCAAAAAATGGCAGTAAACCGACCCCTGGTAGTAGGACGGCTGTAACTCTGCACTCGCTGCGCCAAATTTAATGCTAGCTGGCTCAGTATGTAGCCAACCCAGCCAGCTACCTTTCACCCATCCAGAATAATTATCCAGTCAGTAGGGCGCGCACAGCAAAGCATCAAAGTTAGTAATTCAAATTTGAGCCGGTTCGGGGCATGCAGTCATCGCTCCGACCACCCGCGCCGCTTAGGTTGCTCTACACGAGCATGCGCATCGGCAGAAGCAGTCGGATCGGAAAACGGTTGCGGGAATGTGGCACGAAGGCGGTTGGCAGGTGGTTGGGGGAGGTGGCCGGTACAGCCTTTGTTGCGCACTTTACAACCTGAGTTGGCGCTGGGGGCTGTCTAAGTAAGTCTCGTGGATCACCGCTTGCGCTTGGCAGCTGTCTTGGGCAGCCCTAACTCAGAAGGTGTGGTACGCTTGCGTAGCGTGAAGCCAGGAGCCGGCGCTGCTGCACCTAGCTCACTACCTTGAGCCGGAGCAGCCTGCCCTTGGGTGGCGATTGCAGCTAGAGCCAGCTGATACATGTGCCGTAAATCAGGTGATGCAATAGGCCCCTGAGGCGACGCAATGGGGGGTGCCAGCATCTGCCCCTCTAGGGCTGTGCCCCACGAGCTCCGGCCCTGCTGCTGGGGTGGCTGCTGTGGGGGGGGCTGTTGGGGCAAGGGGGGCTGTGGAGGCGGCACACCTGCTGGCACAACTCGGCTGCACCCTGCTGCTGCTGCTGCTGCCACCCGTTGCTGGCTTGCATGGTCCCCCACATTCACCACAACCCCCCCTACACAGCAAGCAGCTGCTGTGGCTTTGCGTGCGGCTCTGGCTGGTGCCCTGGCTGAGGCTGCAGCCACCTCCTCCAGCCGCACCGCAGTGCGAAGCTTAGGCAACTGTAGCGTGAAGTCATGCACATCAACGCTGTTGAGGGTGGTCCTCAGCGTGTGCAGGGACATGTGCTCCAGCAGCGCAGGCAGCTCCATGAAGCGACCAGCTCCATGCTCCAGCCCAGCCCAGCCCAGCCCAGCCCAGCCCAGCCCAGCCCAGCCCAGCCCAGCCCAGCCCAGCCCTTCAACCCTGCTTTGTGAGAGGCATTTAGCTCTTGCAGGTGTTCACGCTTCTTCTTGCTAAGCCTCTTACCCCTCATGGTGGTGCCTAGGGCTGGGAGGGGTTGGGAGGGGGTGTGTTGGGAGGGGTGGAGCTGGGAGGGGTTGGGCAGGCTTGATGAGCTGGGCTCCTGCAATGATGGGTGAGGGGGGGCGGGCATGGTGGGTCGTTGCATGCCATGGCTCTGATTCTGCCTGGAGAACATGATGTCACTTTCAACTTGTTACATTGATCGTTGCATGGGCTGTTTAATGTGCGATTTGTTTCAATAGATGCGCCAATGGGTCAAGAACAAACATTTTGTGGCCATTTTCCTGTGGGTGCAACGGGTGCAACACAGTGGAGGACATAGTGGAGGAGGGGGGGTATAACCCGGGTGATACCTTAGTGTACGCCGACCCAGAAGGTGTATTCGGCGGAAGCGAGCACAAAACAATGTTTCAATCACCCCGTCTAGGCGCCCTGCACGCCCGGCAGGCATCGCGTTGGGTGTCGGCCGGACATTCCATTTGTGCACAACCAGCTCACTACGCTAGGTAGATGGGGTCACAGGGATGCGGCTCACCGTCTATGAGAGACCCGTCTCGCGGCTGTGATTTGTTCGCGGGCACATGTGGCAGCACGCGAGCAAAGAATGCAATGGCTTGCGCTGATGGTCAGATTACGCGCAATGAAGTGCAGCTACCGATGTGACAAACGCTATCGAAAAAGATGCAGTATTGAGAGAGTACTTGCATGCATATTACCAACCCCATGTTGGGAGCGCCTGACATGTATCCCTTGCGCTTTGTTATTGGGAAAGCATGTCTATGTCATCAAGGCGACGAGAGATGAGGGAGAAGACATCCAGGAGCATTGGTCTGCGGATCAGCAAGACTGGGGATCGGGCGGCCCCAACATGGGGTTGGCAATGTTCATGCAAATACTCTCTCAATTCTGCACCGTTTTCAATACCGTTTATCACATTGAGCTCTGCAAAGCAATGCGCGTCATTTGACCATCAGCGCACGACATTGGAGTCTTTGCTCGCGTACTGCCACATGTGCCCGCGAACAAATCACAGCGGCGAGACGGGTCTCTCTTAGACGGTGAGCCGCATCCCTGTGACCCCATCTACTTAGCGTAGTGAGCTGGTTGTGCACAAATGGAATGTCCGGCTGACACCCAACGCGATGCCTGCCGGGCGTGCAGGGCACCTTGACGGGGTGTTTGGGACATATAAATATACTCGCTTCCGCCAAATACACCAATTGGGTCGGCGCACACAGGTATCACCGGGTTACACCCCCCCCCCTCCTCCACTGTGTCCTCCACTGTGTTGCACCCGCTGCACCCACAAGAAAATGGCTATATTTTATTTGTTCTTGACCCATTAGCGCATCTGTTGAAACAAACCGCACAACAAACAGCTTAGGCCTCTATCTGTTTGACAGCTTTGAAGTTACATCATCTTCTCCAAGCAGAATCAGGGCCACGGGGCTGTGGGGTGGCAGTTGAGCTATGAAACTTTGCACGCAGGTGGATGGCATGCAGGGGAGTGTAACTCTCAGAGGAGCCGAGTCCAAATTCGGTCATGGTGTGGAGTTGTGTGTCTGACTGCATGGCCCTGGTCATGAGATCGGCGAAGGGAGTTGGGGGTCACCGACCAAAGTGAGCTTTTGGCTTATCTGAGTATGAGCGTTTGCAACACTGTCTAAAAGGAGCTTAACCTAGTAAGTAGCATGCTGTAAATCCAAATGGTCGAGCTGTGGCATTGCCCTCTAGGTATGGGGGGGAGGTGGGCCCGGTGCCACATTCCCGTGATCGTTCTCCGATCCGACTGTTGCTGCCGACGCGCATGCTCGCGTAGAGCAGCCAAAGCGGCGCGGGCGGTCGTAGCGATGACTGCATGCCCCGCAACGGCTTGAATTTGAAACACCAACTTTGATGCTTTGCTGTGCACGACCTATTGCGTGCATAATAATTCTGGATGGGTGAACGGTAGCTGGCAGGGTTGGCTACATGGTGAATCATTTAGCGTAACATTTGGCGCAGTGAGTGCAGAGTTACAGCCGTCCGACTGCCAAGGGTCAGTTTCCTGTCATTTTTAAACAGTTGGGGTCGCCCGACTGGGGACGCGCAAGATTAGCATTCGCCCGCTGATGCAAGTCATGCGCATAGAAAGAAATGCCTAGGAGGAAAGATCGTGGTAAGATCGTGTGCTAATAGCGTTGCACTTTTTGCTTTGTGGCTATTAGTTGCTTAGGGTCAGGTCCCACAAGGTCTGGTAAAATGGCTCGAAAATATGTACCGTCACTTTTTGTCGCGTATACTGCACTCCAAGAGGTCAAACCGCGACGCCCCGCTGCGGCGTGGTGCTCCGCAGCTTGGCCTGCGAGGGACGGGCTAAAGTCAACATTGCCCCCCTCCGCGGTATCCTTGCACCAGTGACTCCTTGCACCCTGACGGTAGTGCACGTGCAGACAACAACGCCGCAACGACAAGCGAGGTAGAGCGGTCACTAGTCGGTCGGTCGGGGTGCCGTGATGGGGTGCCGGCATGCAAATCTGCAGTGCTGTTTTTGAGATCGATTTGCTGCTTGTTGCTGCTGCGCATCCGTCTAGTTTCTGCGCCCTAGCGTTGACGTATACTCATAGCTCCCACGGGAAGCTATTGCAGTGTAATGCATCTGCCCTGCGCGGGTTCGGAGGCTAATGAAATTCCAGTGAGTTGAAACCTAATTTCTAGGCGGGAAGTGCATCAAACGCCGTGCTGACCTCCTGTAGAGATGCAAGCGGTGTGCCCCGAGAACTTCTGCAACTTTTGGTAGCGTATCCTTTAGGTTAGCACCCATAGATACACCCAGACATGCCTACCATGCTCATGTCTAAATTACCCCATCATCTCGCGCTCACCAGGCTGCGAAAGTACTAGAGGTCGTTCTGGTTCCTCCAAGCTACCACCAACGTCCATCAGCGGCACAAATGATGCAGACTGGCGGCCATAATTAGCGATGGGCCGACGCAGTCAGCGTAGTAAGAATAGGAAGGATCGGAAAGCATAGGACAGCAGAGGATAGCATAGGAAAGCATAAGAAAGCATAGGAAGCTCTCGTTGTTCATCAGCCCTCTCAATAATGGCGTCGAAGGAGAGACCAGAAAAAAACAGTTCCTTCGGACATGCTGCCTGCAGCTCGTAGTATATGCTTTGATGTGGTGGAGGAGTAGGGCTATTGCAACGCTTAGGTATGTTGCGAGCGAGCTGCGGCAGCCCGATGCGAGATGCGAGCCACCCGGTTAACCGACATAACCGCCGGCCCTCGCGCTAGCGCTGTTATGTACCGTACCTACCAGCACCCGCTTAAAATATAGCGCCGCATCCATCTACAGTAACCTTGCCACCTGGACACTTGGCAAGGGTTGGTGGGCGTCTAGGCCGTGCAGGCCCTTTGATGCAGTAGGCATATCGGGAAGGCTCGCTGATCAAGGCTGTGTAAGCGCGGTATCAAATGGCTCACGGTACATTTTGCCAAAGAGACCTTGTGGGACCTGACTTAGGGGGCTGTAAACAAAGATGCGCTTTGTGGCTGTTAGTTGCTTAACGTCAGGCGTTCCCAACATGGGGTTGGTAATCTTCATGCAACTGCGGCCCATCTACTCCATCATTTGATGTAACGTTTGCTGCGTCTGCTGCAATGCGATATTGCGCGTTTAATGTTCGACTGGAATTGCCATTGGAGTCTTTCGATGCGGGCAGCCACATGTGACCCCGGATGTGTCCCAATCAGAGACCGTGGTTAGCTACACTGGTAAGCTACGTCCTTGGCTATCCGTTAGCGATGCACGACATGTTGGTGGCGCACACCACCGAAGTCCGCAATCAAGTCTCCCGGTAAAAGTTCCCCCTATATGGGGGAAATTTGTTGGCTGTGGATGGGGGAAGTTTTGAATTGCCCAACTGCGCTACTCGACAAGCACGAGCGACTAGCAAGCCACACTACAGCTTGCTGGGCTCCTCCGCATGCTTTGACGCGCAACCTTGACTGCCCCGAGGTGGTTCCTGGGGGCGGTTACTGCAATCGTTGATGTACGGCCGCAGCGATGCCGACCACAAGCCGTCCCTTAACACCAGCCGATCCACTCCCGTACACGCAGGAGTTATGACCCCGCGAGGCAAGCGAGGACAACGCACAGCTGAAGGACAGCATGAAAACACGAGAGGAGCTGAGCTAGGCGCGGGCCAGGCGAGCTACAAACGAGATGGTTAGGGTAATATCTAGCCACCAGCACATTAGGGGCAGCACTAACAATTCGCCCCTTGCATTACCCTTGCCATGACTCTGTTGTTGTGTGCCTATACATGCAGGCCATCCACAATAACAGCTCAAGGGGACTCCAACGACTGAGAACGGCAAGACTGGCCACCCGCCGCCCAGCCCCACCCCTCGCTGCCGCAGCCCAGCCCTGCCCCACTCCCTCTCAGCCCTGCCCCACCCCCTCCCAGCCCTGCTCCACCCCCTCCCAGCCCTGCCCCATCCCTCCCAGCCTTGCGTTGCCCCTCCCCACCCCCTCCCAGCCCTGCCCCACCCCCTCCCAGCCCTGCTCCACCCCCTCCCAGCACTGCCCCACCCCCTCCCAGCACTGCCCCACCCCCTCCCAGCCCTGCCCCTTCCCTCCCTGCCCAGCCCTGCCCCACCCCCTTTCAGCCCTGCCCCACCCCAGCCCAGCCCTGCCCTGCCCCACCCCAGCCCAGCCTTACATTGCCCCTTGCCGCCGCAGCCCAGCCCTGCCCGACCCCCTCCCAGCCTTGCGTCGCCCCTTCCCTCCCTGCTTAACCCTGCCACACCCCCTCCCAGCACTGCCACACCCCATCCCAGCACTGCCCCACCCCCTCCCAGCCTTGCGTCGCCCCTCCCTGCCCTGCCTTGCCCTGCCCTGCCCTGCCCTGCCCTGCCCTGCCCTGCCCTGCCCTGCCCTGCCCTGCCCTGCCCTGCCTGTGAGTGTGTGGCAGTGCAGGCTGCAGGTTTGCTGCCGTGCATGAGCAGCAGCAGGCTGCAGTGCATGTGCTACAGTGCATGAGCAGCAGCAGCAGCAGCAGGCTGTAGTGCATGAGTAGCTGTGCAAGGACAGCAGCAGCAGTGTATGGGAAGCAGCAGCAGGCTGTAGGTGTGTAGCAGTGCAGGTTGCAGGTGTGTTGCAGTGCATGAGCAGCAGCAGCAGCAGGCTGTAGTGCATGAGCAGCAGTGCAAGAACAGCAACATGTGCGGTGTGTGTCTGGTTGCATGCAAGCTCATTTCAAGGCAAAGATCTGGCATGGTATGCGGTGGTCTTGATAGCTCTATGCAAATAAAGGCATGCAATGTGCGGTTGTTCAACCATGCCATTGCTTGTGTAGCCGCATATGGACATCACAGTGGTTGTGTAAGACGAATCCCCCGGTGATGGGCGATTGCAACTCGAATATTAAGGTCTACAATAGACCTAGCGTACTTGACCGTGCCAGTTGCAGCATCGATGTAATACCACGTGGTAGCATATGGTTGGATTTGGTGCGGATCACTGCCAGGCCTGCACTTGCTAAGCATGACCGTGATGCATACATGCAAAGGGAGTATGTAGCAGGTGGCTACCATGTTTGCAGCCTCAGCGCATCACCGCGTGGTGGTGTTGTCCATACAAGGGGCATGTGGCGCACCACACCCTAGCATGTGGCTGGATCTGGTGAGCCTTCACTATAGGTACCATCCGTGGTCCAGCTTGCTGTGACACATTGGGTGTGGATCACTGCCAGGCCTGCACTTGCTTAGTATGACCGTGATGCATACATGCAAAGGGGGTATGTAGCAGGTGGCTACCATGTTTGCAGCCTCAGCGCATCACCGCGTGGTGGTGTTGTCCATACAAGGGGCATGTGGCGCACCACACCCTAGCATGTGGCTGGATCTGGTGAGCCTTCTCTATAGGTACAATCCTTGGTCCAGCTTGCTGTGACACATTGGGTGTGGATCACTGCCAGGCCTGCACTTGCTTAGCATGACCGTGATGCATACATGCAAAGGGGGTATGTAGCAGGTGGCTACCACGGTTGCGGACTGCGGGGTGGTGTTGTCAAAACAATGGGCGTAGGATACACGGCTAATGACCACCACCGTTTTCTTCATTACATCTTGACCATTCACAGCTTACAAATCACGTTGTGTGGCATGGAACTGGAAGGAAGCTCAAGACAGCCTTTTGAAAGCTTTTGTACCATGCAACAATCTTCTCAGATGGGCTCAAAGTTGCTGCTGATTGCTAATACAAGACTACAATGCCACACACATACAGCCTGCTGCTGCTGTCCATGCACTGCTCATGCACTACAGCCTGCTGCTCTTGCTGCTGTTCATGCACCGCAACACACCTACAACCTGCTGCTGCTCATGCACTGCAACACACCTGCAGCCTGCTGCTACCTGCACTGCTACACACCTACAGCCTGCTGCTGCTGCCCATCCACTGCTGCTGCTGTCCTTGCACTGCTGCTCATACACTACAGCCTGCTGCTGCTGCTGCTGCTGCTCATGCTCTGTAACACATGCACTACAGCCTGCTGCTGCTGCTCATGCACTGCAGCAAACCTGCAGCCTGCTTCTACCTGCAGCCTGCACTGCCACACACACACAGGCAGGGCAGGGCAGGGCAAGGCAAGGCAGGGCAAGGCAGGGCAGGGCAGGGAGGGGCAACGCAAGGCTGGGATGGGGTGGGGCAGGGCTGGGCTGGGGTGGCGCAGTGCTGGGCAGGGAGGGGAGGGGCAACGCAAGGCTGGGATGGGGTGGGGAAGGGCTGGGATGGGGTGGGGCAGTGCTAGGAGGGGGTGTGGCAGGGTTCAGCAGGGAGGGAAGGGGCGACGCAAGGCTGGGAGGGGGTCGGGCAGGGCTGAGCTGCGGCGGCCAGGGGCAATGTAAGGCTGGGCTGGGGTGGGGCAGAGCTGAAAGGGGGTGGGGCAGGGCTGGGCAGGGATGGAAGGGGCAGGGCTGGGAGGGGGTGGAGCAGTGCTGGGAGGGGGTGGGGCAGTGCTGGGAGGGGGTGGAGCAGGGCTGGGAGGGGGTGGGGCAGGGCTGGGAGGGGGTGGGGAGGGGCAACGCAAGGCTGGGAGGGATGGGGCAGGGCTGGGAGGGGGTGGAGCAGGGCTGGGAGGGGGTGGGGCAGGGCTGAGAGGGAGTGGGGCAGGGCTGGGCTGCGGCAGCGAGGGGTGGGGCTGGGCGGCGGGTGGCCAGTCTTGCCGTTCTCAGTCGTTGGAGTCCCCTTGAGCTGTTATTGTGGATGGCCTGCATGTATAGGCACACAACAACAGAGTCATGGCAAGGGTAATGCAAGGGGCGAATTGTTAGTGCTGCCCCTAATGTGCTGGTGGCTAGATATTACCCTAACCATCTCGTTTGTAGCTCGCCTGGCCCGCGCCTAGCTCAGCTCCTCTCGTGTTTTCATGCTGTCCTTCAGCTGTGCGTTGTCCTCGCTTGCCTCGCGGGGTCATAACTCCTGCGTGTACGGGAGTGGATCGGCTGGTGTTAAGGGACGGCTTGTGGTCGGCATCGCTGCGGCCGTACATCAACGATTGCAGTAACCGCCCCCAGGAACCACCTCGGGGCAGTCAAGGTTGCGCGTCAAAGCATGCGGAGGAGCCCAGCAAGCTGTAGTGTGGCTTGCTAGTCGCTCGTGCTTGTCGAGTAGCGCAGTTGGGCAATTCAAAACTTCCCCCATCCACAGCCAACAAATTTCCCCCATATAGGGGGAACTTTTACCGGGAGACTTGATTGAAGTCCGGCAAACATGGCTGCGCGAGCTTCTTGATGGTGCAGGCCGCATGGCGAGGATGTGAAGGAACCCCGGTTTGTGTGTGGCAGCGCTGTATCGCTGTAATGGTGGGCGGCACAGTAGGGACTAGTCACCCCCTCCAGCTATGATCCGCTTTATGTTTTGCACCATTGAACAAACAGCCTGACCTCACACATACCATTTGTAGCATACTCATTAACGCGTCCATGACACTATGCAACTCAATCATTGGGTTTGTATGTGACAAGTTATACCGCTTACAAGGTACACATGCTGATGGCTACAGGTGCACGAGGAGCCGACTGAGCTTGGCTTACCACTCCGCCACGTGGCCACCACCAACACATCCTAACCCACCACCTCCCAACCTCGTCTACCCCGCCCAGCTCCCAGTAGCCCCTCCTCCCAGCCTGCCATCAGCCTCCTGCCCCCTAACTCTCCTTCTCCCCGCCTCCTACCTCTCCCCTACCTCTCCTTCACCCATCTCCCCCCTACCTCTCCTTCACCCATCTCCGTATCCATCACCCCCCATTACCCTGACCACCAGCATCACAGCAGACAGTGCAGCTGTGAACATGGGTGAATATGGTGGTGTTGTCACCCGCATGAGCAAGCTCCTGCAGAGCAAGGGGCAGGCTGGCTGCATTCGGGCGCAGCCCTGCTATAGCCACGGCATACACAACACACTGCTGACTGGGCTAGCTGCATTGGGTAGTGACATCCGCCCAGCCATTGAATCCATTGCCAGCTTGCTAGCCCAGTATTGGGTGCCGCTCGGCATGGGAGCATGGGGCGCCAAGCCCCAAGTGCCGTGTGACACCCGCTGGGCCAGCTACATCAGCTCAACGGTGTCCATGCTGCGCGTCTGGGCGCATGCAGGAGATGCTGTGTCACAGCTGCTTGAGCGGCAGAAGGGTCAGTCTCCACCATGGGCTGTCACCCTTAGCCAGCTGCTCCAGGACAACAGCCTGCTGCTCAGGCTCAGCGTGGTGGCAGTGGTTGGGGAGAGCTTCTTGGTGCCCGAGCTCATGTGGGCCAGCAAGGATGACGGCCTGCACGCTTTTGAGCTCTACCGCCACACCCAGGATGTGCTAGCTCGTCTGGGGACCTGGGACACATTGCCCCTTCTGGCAGGTCTGCATAGCCAGCTGCAGCATTTGGTGCCAGTTGATCAGCGCGAGCAGCAGAAGCAGCAGCTTGCGGCCTATTTGCAGGAGCACTGTGGTGCTATGTGGACTTACTACCAGCATCATGTGCAGGCTCAAATGGCCTTGCCCCACCTCTTCGCTGCTCTCGACAGCTCAGACCAAGCTACGCGCATGGAAGTGGCGATTGATGTGGTGTATCATGCCGAGCTATGGCTGCCGCCGCCTGACAATGGGCAGCAGCAGCAGCAGCAGCAACAGCAGCAGCAACAACAGCGGATGCAGCAGCAGCAGCAGCAGCAGCAAGAGGACCTTTATGGCACTTGGCGTCAATATGCATCTGACATTCGTGCCATGGCTGTGAACGGCGACCCTGGCAGCCTCGCATTGCGCCTTCACTTCGAACAGTACTACCTTGCCAGCCCCATCTCCAATGCCCCAGTGGAGTCCTTGTTGCAGCTGCTGAAGCATGGTGGTGGCAGGTACATGGAGCTGCCAGCTCTGCTGCAGTTGATGTCCCTGCGCACATGCGAGGAGGCGGTGAAGACTGTGGATGTTCATGATTTGCAGCAGCGTATGGGTCAGCTCCGTGCTGAAGTGAGGCGTAAGGAGGATGCCGCAGCTGCAGCACAGCGGTCAGCAAAGGCAGAGCGCCAGATCACAGATGCAGCGCACAAGGTGGGGAGGGTTGTGATTAATGTGGGTGACCATGCGTGCCAAGAGCGGCTTGCAGCGGCCCATGCCCTTGCCTTTGGGGGGCGTGATTATGGCCACACAACTGTCGAGGAGGCAATGAAGATGACAGGAAAGCAGCTTCAGTCATACCTCCAGTTTCACAAGCAGGAGGTACACACGAGCTGGAGGGTACCCAAGCTACAGAGCCACGTGTGCACCCACATCCGTGGGAAGCTCGCCGCAGCTGCGCCCCCTCAGCAGCAGCTGACACCTGCAGGCACCATCCCTGAGCTGGCTGTGCAGCAACCCTCAGCAGCAGCAACAGCTGGTCACCCCGGCCATTGGCCATGCCAATCCGTGACAGGCCTGCCGCTCGCACCACGCCCTAGTGGAGGGTAGCGAAGGCTATCGCGGTAACTCACGCGCGCTAAAACTCGCGTTTTGCACTGAAGCCTTGTCCCAGTACACCGCCCGCCACCAGGTCGAAACTTGAGATAGCGCAAACAAGCAGCGACCCACCTACAAGAGCAGGGTGGCGAGGCGCTCCGTGGCGTCCGTAGCAAAGTTCGCACCATGGAGGCAGCCTCGCAGTACTGCGGAGTAGGCCACCGCAGTGCGCCATGCTACCGAGCCATGTCATTACACCACGAGACGCCACGCTTAGCTGAAGTTGTGCAATTTGGATGCATGGCACTGTTATTTTTTTGGCTATTGGCTCAATCGGCTTTATCGGCTCAGTTCGTGCTATTCTGGCTCAGTTGGTGCTGCTGAGGGTTCAGCCACTTCAGCCAACTGATCCTCCTCCATCTCTTGCTCCCACCTCAGATGTTCTAGGATGTCAGCCCTAAGCAATGGCTTCTTCTGCGTCAACCTCTTGCCCTTCCAGCCCAAGCACTCCCGTGCATACTCCTTCAACAGATGCACATTCAAGGTCATGTGGGCGCTTGCAATGTGTGGTGCCCGTGCATGCAGAAGCCTCAAGCACTCAGCATCTTCCCTCTTGTCACTTGCCAGTGTCACACGTCCAAACATGGGTATGCTGCTCAGGGTAGATGCTCCATGACACATGCACTGCTGTGGCTTGCTGCCCATGTGCCTCACACACGCACATGCAGTCTCAGACCACATGGGCGCAACCCCATCTGCAGGGAAGAACATTGCATGCATGGCCCGCGACCCAGAGATGGTGCGAAGCAGCCTGTGGGCATCAGGGTCAAGCTCAGCACACTTCTCAACTTCCTCATCCTTCAGCACCAAACACCACCGCCGCTGCACGCTCCCCCTAGTCTGATGCGCAACACTGGCAGCTAGCTGTGCAGCTGGCACCACACACTCTACATTATGCACACCTGCCAACTGCTGAGCCTTGCACTCTGCACTGAGATCTGGGTGATCAGCCAAGACTCTGGCTGCCATGTTGTGCTTGAATACCCCACCCTCAGAGTCATGGCGGCCCTTGAAATGAGATGTGGCTCCATACGACCACCACACTGACACCCTGTACCTCATGGCCATGCGCCGGTGCAGCTGCAATGCCGGTGTGCCCTTGAACTGGGTTGCGCACCCATCTGACCACATGCACAACTGCTTCATGACCATGCACCGCTCACCCTGTAAATAATCAAGCACCTGATGCAAAGCTGCCTGTGTCACAGCTGCTGACTGATCCTTCCCATCTGTCAATATGTACACAGTCTCCTCCCGGTACTCATCTCTGTCATTCCTAAAGTATGCACATGCTACAAAGATGCCCACATTGTGATGGTGCCAGTGATCAGACTGGATCTCCGTTGGCCGCTCTACAGTCAGGCGCTCTGACCAATCACATGAAATGACCACCCTCCCATGATCACCCTTCTCCTGCACAGCCTGCTGCTGCCGGCGGAACACAGCTAGCTGATGATGAGCTACAAAGTGGTGCCAAATGTAGGAGGGCATCTGCTCGTTTAGCTTGTCCACTACCTCACGCAGGCCCAGCTTAAACTGTTGCAACTCAATCCTAGCTGGCCCCTCCTTCTGCTTGACTGGTGCATACTGCTTGACAGAGAGCATGATAGACCCATCCACACCTGGCTTCAACTTCATGCACTTGTCCTTGCAGTCAGAACACGTGCGGTGACAGCAACGTGCTTGGTGGGGAGCATCACGGCCACAAGAACACATGTAGAGGCAACGAACAGTGGTGGCACTCAAGTGGGTGGGGGAAGCAGGTGCTGCTGGTCCAGGGTCAGCTGCCGCCTGGCACCCAGCAGTTGTTGCTGGTTCACAGCGAGCTGCTGCTGGGCAACTTGCAGTTGCTGCTGGTCCACAGCCAGCTGGTGCTGGGCACCCTGCAGCTGCTGCTGGTCCATGGTCAGTTGGTGTTGGGCAGCCTGCAGCTGCTGCCGGTCTAGGGTCACCTGCTGCTGGGCGACCCGGCCAAGGCAGCTGCGTGGCCTCTTATGGCCCCAGCATGTGCTGGCATACCCCATACTGATTGAAGGCTGCTGGGATCTGGCTTCGTCAAGTTCTGCCTCTGTGGCAGCAGCTGCAGACATGTGGGCATGTTGTTGCCGAGCTGCTGTTGCACAAGCACTCCCCCGAGCACCATTGGCTTTGATGGCCTTAATGCGTTTGCTGTGGCAACCCATAAGGTAGCTGGCTGAGGCTGGGCAGATCAGGGGTAGGTTAGGAGGTGGTGGTGACAGTGGTGGTGGTGGCGGTGGTGGCGGTTGAGATTAGGAGCTCCTGCAACAACCGTAAGCCATTTCACCAGGTAAATAACTTCATGGCAACTTATGCTATTCCTACACTGAGAGATGCACCAAGGACGAGACATCATACTTCATGTAACGTTAGGATCACATGCAATAAAGCAAGCTTCGTGTAGCCTTGACGGCTTGACATGTCTGTCCTTACCTCCAGTTCAGTCGTACTTCTAGGCTGTAGGACCATTTGGTCCCAAGGCTTCCAAAGAAATTGGACTAGGTGCGCGCCTACGCAAAGGAAACAACGTCGGGTTCATTGAGCCGGGAGGAATTAGTATCGCCGGCTGTACTTGCCCTGCGCGATGTTGAGAGAGCGGCCGGCTGATCGGCTGTCGGGCTTATTTCGTTTACAAGGAAGCTGGCATGATGGGGGAGTAGCAGACTAAGCTGTCATCGCATGCCGCACGGTGCTACGCCAATTGCACACGTCCCGGCTCCGGGACATCCATGACAAGGTTGTGTAAATGAATTTATCAGAGTCCACGCACGGTGCTGCTGACACCTCAGTGAGATGCTCTGCTTGCTTAGAGGGAGGGTTAGGCAGGTGTCAGGAAGGGCCCGGGCCATGAGGGGTCCCGACCCAACCCAGGGAATCTTGCGCTTCGACCTGCGACCCACGTACGGTGGCACCCCGATGAGCCCCAGGCTGCAGCGAGCGACCATGTTCACAGTCCGCGGGAATGGCGGGCGGTGTACTGGGACAAGGCTTCAGTGCAAAACGCGAGATTTAGCGCGCGTGAGTTACCGCGATAGCCTTCGCTACCCTCCACTAGGGCGTGGTGCGAGCGGCAGGCCTGTCACGGATTGGCATGGCCAATGGCCGGGGTGACCAGCTGGCAGCGGCAAGCACGTCACGTAAGCGTGAGGCACCTGCAGCTAACAAGTCCTGGGCAGCAAAGCAAGGTGAGACAACACCACGTACTGCACCTAGCACCTTGTTAAGCGTAGTAGAGCAGCCGGTAATGCACTTGCGCCAGCAGCAGCTCCAAATGCTAGTAGTGGTATCCAGTCGTCACGACTGCCGTCGTCGCGTCCACATGCCAAAAGCAAATCATGTTCCGACTGATGCTGCGCGTTGCAGGTGCCAGCAACAACGGTGTGGCGAAGCGTGCTCGCATGAGGCAAAATCGCATGAATTCAAATGTCGATCTTTGGGCAGGCACTGAGCACCGCTGAGAGCGAGATAGTTTTTGTTGCGTCGGCCATCTCGTAGTTTTGAGTCATTTCTGTTTAAAGCACTGTTTACATGTATTTTTGACTGAGTGGGTGCGGTGGGGCTTCCTATCACAGGGGGGTGGTTTTCAGGTAGTTGGGAACGCCTGAGTCATCCACCGATGATGAGCAACGTTCTTAGATTTGGATGAGAAGTAGGATAGGGTGGCCGGCGCCCGCCCTGGCCCAGCCCGGGGCGCCCTATGTCGTAGGCTACAACCCTCGACCCAGCAACGGTGTGAGCATGCAGCTACTGTGCCATGCCTATTATGTGCTATACACCTAGGTTTGAATTCCCCTTCCTCTACTCCACTCCACCACTACAATGCAGTGGCGGATGACTAGTGGTCGATCCGGTCAACGGTCAACATAGCTTACGACAAGACGCTGCGCTGCATGCGCCTGCGTGGGGCCCTTGAGTGGGAGGCTGGTGTGGCCGGGCTGGGAAGATGGGCAGCGATGACGGCGACGACGAGTCATGTTTTGGAACCCAGGAGCTGCGTGAAATCGATGAACACATCGCTGCCAGGGAAAGGGAGAAGGTGTGTGCTACGTTGCTTCCTTGCGTGTTCGTGGGATGTGATGCTGGTTGATCTGTCGCAGGGTGTGCCCCAGCCAAAATCGGCACTGTCTCTGCTCAGCTTTGCCCGAAAGACTCCAGTGAAACTACACGGCACCCCACCTGCAGCCTCTGCACAAGCCAGGGCAGTGTGCAATGATCAGCAGCAGCCCCTGTGTCCTCAATATGCTTCCAACCAAGCTAGCCTCGAACATGGTCATCAGCTCAATCATCATGCACTTGGGCACCACCTGACTCAAGCACAACATTGGAGCTTCCAAGCCACAGCTGTTGCAGTGAATCACACAGCTACAGCAGCAACACATGGCACTGAGCAAGAGTGGCACAGCAAGACTGTCCACTCATGGCACTCAACAGCCGGGGCAGGGGCAGCAGGGCCAGGGGCAGACATGCAGCACCAGCCAGATCCACCAGCAGCAACAGCTATGCAGCCCTGGCTGCACGGTCCAGACCAAGGTGGGCATTCCAGCAGCGCACACGCTGAGGCGCAGGCTATGGAGGCGGTCTACAAAGGGGGTTGCGGCCTTACCAGCCTAGCCAGCATACCAGGACAACGGCTTGGCCAAGCTGAGCAGCTCATCTCACCAGCCATGCCACCAGCTGTGCCCACCCCGCTTGGCCGTGACAGGCCCACCAGCCTAGAGCCTGGCCAACCAGCAGCCACTGCAGTCGTCCAGGCCAGCACGAGCAGGACAGCGTCCCCTGCTGCTGGTGCCCCAGCTGCCAGCCTGCCCCAGACGACGTGTGCACCCCCACAACAGCTGCAACGCCAAAGTTCTACAGAAGAGCCTACAACAGGGCTCCTGCCCATGCTTGCACCCCCATGCAAGCCTATGGTGTACAAGGGGCAGCCACCCTTTACACGGTAGGTCCTGAGGGGCTCGTGAAAGCAGCAGCTCCAGCAGCAGCAGGGACAGCAGCAGCAGGGACAGCGGGTGCATCAGCCCCAGTGGGTGGACAGAGAGGTGCCACAGGGGTCAGGGCACAGCACTCCCCTGCCTGCTGATGAAAGGTGGCAATGGCAGGGGCTGGCAGCACATGCTGCTTGCTGCCTCCAAGGGCTGACAGTGAGGGGTGCCACCAGCTGCTGACAGCTTCATTGTGGCACCAGCCGCACAACGCCATGCTAGAGCTACCTCTAGCTTTGAACACAGTCCCCAGGCAACCTGTTTAGGGCCACCACATCACACAATGGGCCATGTAACATTATGACCCATGACTCAACCAACACATGACGTGCCTCAGTGTCGATGTCTTTGCTAGCATGCCAGTTCAGACCATGCCACATGCTTCCATCGACTGTGCTTGCATGTGCATGTGTCCATGTGTGAGGGCGCAGCTGCCCTGGTGTGTTCGCCCCCTGTGGCGGCACCCTCAAGTGGCGCAAGTACGCTGCGGGCGGCACCAAGCAGCCGGGCTTCTGGGGCTGCACCAACTGGCCTGCCTGCCGCTACTCCTGGTGAGCAATGGCAGCTGTCAGGCAAGACAGGCGGGGGACATGTGGCCATAGGGCCTGCTCCCTGGCGCCCACCTGCCTGCTCCACCAGCTGACTGTAGCTTGCCTTCCCACCCGCCGCCTCACCTGCTCACCCTCTTGCCTGTCAGCCACTCACCTGTCAGCCTACTTGCCAGCCTGCCCACCCGCCTGCCCGCTCGTGTGCTCGCACACCTACATGCACCTCTACCTGCTGGCCTGTCTACCTGCTTGCCTGCCTGTCCAGCTGCCTGCCTGCCTGCCTGCCTGTTCAGTTGCCTGCCTGCCTGCCTGCCTGTCCAGCTGCCTGCCTGCCTGCCTGCCTGCCTGTGCAGCTGCTTGCCTGCCTGCCTGCCTGCTTGTCCAGCTGTCTGCCTGCCTGCCTGCCTTTCCAGCTGCCTGCCTGCGTCACCACAGGTGGCCGCCAGAGGTCATAGAGCACGAGGCGCTGTCCCTAGACATTGTGTCAGACAAGACCTTTGCGGTGCGTGCCTGCCTTGCCCACCCTTTGCCTGCACCCAGTCAGTCACAACAGCCTGCCCATGTAGCAATATGCCTGTGAGCAACATATGGTGCCAAGCAGTGCGGGGCGGGCTGCTGGGTGCGCGTGCAGGTTGTCCCTTACCCCGGGGCTGAGCAGGCGGTGGCGGCTGGGGGCGGTGTGCTCAGCAAGCTGGTGCGGGTGCTGCAGGGCAGCAGGGCGCTCACAGCAGCAGCCCGCCAACTGCTGGCACAGCTGAGGCACACCCAGCAGCAGCAGCAGCAGGTGGCAGGACAGGCAGGGCAGCAGCAGCAGGTGGCAGGGCAGCAGCAGGCAGGGCAGCAGCAGGCAGGGCAGCAGCAGGCAGGGCAGCAGCAGGCAGGGCCGGCACATCAGGCGGGTCAGGTGGAGGGTGCAGCAGAGGACCGAGTGATGCTGCCCCTGAGCAGCTATGAGGTGGTTGAGCAGCAGCTGCGGCAGCACGCCCGCGGAGTCCTGGGCCTGGGCAGCTGTGTGCCGCCTGACACCTTGAGGGCCTTCAGGTGGGCTGCAGCGGCTGCCTGGCTGTTGCAGGGCTGACTGCTGCGTGGTAGGCATGCTTTGGACCACCCCTGCCCAGTGCAAGGCGACCCTTGTGCTAGCGTGTCTGACACTGGCAGGATGCCATTGCCGCTGGCCTTTCAATCGGCGCTGCTGGGTAACACCGGGTGGGCTGCTGGCAGCCAGTAGGGGTAACCTGGTGCTTCTCCCCGCCTCCCGCGTCTGCTGCTTGGCTGCAGGGGAACTTTCATGAGGCTGGCCAGTGAAGCTGAGGTGGCGGCCCGCTTCCAGCTCATGCCCCTGGCCCTGCGCTGCGCCCTCATGCCCTTCCAGGTCAGCAGTTCAGTCCTGGCCCCTGCTCACGAAGTGCTTAGAAAAGGCTTAGGAAAGGCTTAGGAATGGTTTAGAAAAGGCTTAGGAAAGGCTTAGGAATGGTTTAGGAAAGGCTTAGGAAAGCCTTAGGAAAGGCTTAGGAATGGCTTAGGAAAGACTTAGGAAAGGCTTAGGAAAGGCTTAGGAAAGGCTTAGGAAAGGCTTAGGGAAGGCTTAGGAAAGGCTTAGGAAAGGCTTAGGGAAGGCTTAGGAAAGGCTTAGGAAAGGCTTAGAAGGCTAAGGAGGCTTGGGAGGCTTAGGAGGGCGAGTGGCAGCAGGGCAAGGGTAGTACAGCATGGTCAACGGGGCAGGGGTCGTAAGGCAGGGGCAACAGGGCAGTAGCAGCAGACCAGCATGTGTAGCTGTTGCTGCTGGTTCTGTAGCTGCTGGGAGTACTGGCCTGGGCTGGTGCTAAGGGGCAGGTCAGGCAAAGGTTGAGAATGGAGGCTGAGGCTGAGGCTAGGGTGCAATGCTACTGCCGCTGCTGCTGTAGTGCTGAGGCCCTACTGCTGGTGCTGGTGCTGTAGGAGGAGGGTGTGCGCTTTGGCTTGCAGCGCCATGGCAGGGCTTTGATCGCTGATGAGATGGGTGTGGGCAAGACTGTGCAGGCGCTGGCTCTGGCTGCCTGCTATCAGGTGAGTTCAGGGCGCTGGGCGGCAGGGGAGGTGGAGTAAGGCAAGGATGAAGAAGGGCACGACCAGAGGCCATCAAACCAGGCCCTGCTCAGAGGAAAGGCCCAACTGCCTTGATAGAATAAGGTCTGTAACTGGGCCATTAGCATCACCCAAGCAGGCTGCTGCCCGGGGGGAGCCAGGGGCTTAGGTTGCCAGTATCAAGGTGGGGCACCAGCATTGCCCAGGATGGGTGGCGGAGCCTGTGAGTGACCATGACTATGACCGTGACTGTGAGTGACCATGACTATGACCGTGACTGTGAGTGACCATGACTATGACCGTGACTGTGAGTAACCATGACTAGGACGGTGACTATGAGTATGGCTGCGAGTGACTATGAGTGACTGTGACTATGAGTAACTATGAGCTACCATGTGTGCATGTCCATCCCCCTCTGCTCTGGACTGTCAGCTGGCGGCCAGCAGGGCTGCAGGCAGGTCAGGTGGGGATTACCTCCAAGCAACGCTAATGCCAACAGCATGTGCAACATGCGCATGGGGGCAGAGAGGGCAGAGAGGGCAGAGAGGGCTGCAGCGTACGTGCTGGACAGCTGGCAGGGCTGTGGGCATGTGGGCAGACCCAGGGTTTGTCTGTGGACCAGGTGGGGCTGCCTGCTGCCTGCTGCCCTGGGTGCAGGATGAGTGGCCCCTGCTGATCATTGTGCCAGCCAGCCTGCGCCTGGTTTGGGCTGAGGAGGTGGAGAAGTGGCTCCCCCACATCAGGCCAGCTCAGGTGAGACCGCCTGCCCTGCACTGCCCTGCACTGCCCTGCACCCCTGGGCTATGTGCCTGCGACCCTGCACCTGCACCCTGCACCTGCACCCTGCACCTGCACCCTGCACCCTGCACCTGCACCCTGAACCTGCACCCTGAACCTGCACCCTGAACCTGCGAGTGCCTGCGACCCTGCACCCTGAACCCCTGGGCTATGTGCCTGCGACCTGGGGGGCTGCGCCTGAGTGCCTGGCAGTTGGTGGCAGAGTGGGTGTTCCAGGCCCAGAGCAGAAACTTAGCTGAAGCTCCTCCTCAGTCCTAGCAGTCCTAGCAGTCCTAGCCAAGACTAGCAGTCCTACCCTTACTAGGGCTTTCATTTCATCTCTAAGCGTGGACCACCACAAAACAGCCTCATCTTCATTGCCCTCAAACCCCCCTGTGTCAACTTATCACCTAGTGCCACTGCCTACTGCCACAGTAAACCCAACACCAGACTCAACTCACCAACAGGCTCATCTTCATCGCCCTCAAAACCCCCCTTGCTCAAACCTATCACCTCTGACAAACACCCCGCAGCCCCCACAGCCTCATCAGGGTGCCCTAACAGGCTGGTTGGCCTTGACGTGCCCAAGGCCCAAGGTGGGAATGTGGCTGGAGGTGGCCCCAGCTGGCTGCCGTGCCAGCCGCAGCCCATGTGGCCTGTGTCCCCAGGTGCCCAGCCCATGTCCCCAGGTGCCCAGCCCATGTCCCCAGTGCCCAGCCCATGTGCCCAGGGTCCCCAGCCCATGTGGCCTGTGTCCCCAGGTGCACGTCATTGAGGGCAAGGAGCAGCGGCTGGCTGTGCGGCAAGGCCAGGAGAGCAGCCTGCCCCTCATCACCATCACCAGCTATGAGATGATGCGCCGCCTCACCTGCCGCGCTTGCTGCGCCGGAGTAACCACCACAACCACCACCACCGCCACCAACACAGCTACAACCACCTACCACCAACCACCACTCGCTGGCCAGGCCCCCGCCTACACCCATGCACAGCCAGGCTTGCATGACCATGCCGAGTGTGGGACAAGCAAGCACGCAAAGCTGCAGGGCCACAGTGCGGAGCTGGCAGTCGTGGGTGAAGTGGGTGGGTGTGGTAGGGCGGCTGGCAGCCGGCAAGGCTCAGAGGAGCTGCCGCAGGCTAAGCCAGCCAACAGTGGCTGTGGTCCACCCTTTGTTGCTGATGCCGACAACATCAGCGACTGCTCCCGCAGCAGCTGCCCTGCCCAGCGCCGCTCCCTCCCCCCACACAGCAGCCTGGGAGGGGGGGGGGGCATCGCTCCAACTGTAGCCGCAGACAGCGCAAACGGCCCTCGGGGCAGCACTGTGAGCACCTGCAGTGATGCCGGGGGCGACGCAGCCTGTAGCGCCCTGGGCCCAGGCTCAGGCGCCTGCACATCAGGCCTGGGGGAAAGAGTTGGCGCCGCTGTGGCTGGCGGGGTGCAGAGGGTCAGTGGAGGCGGGGGTGGGGTGGGGGACCCGGGCCTGCCCCCCAGGGGGTCTGGGGGGCAGCGGGGCTCTGGGACAGCAGGGGGCAGGCCTGGCAGGTGGGAACAGGGCGGGGCTGGAGGGGGAGGGCAGGGCGGAGCAAGCAGTGTCAAGGGACAGGGAGGTGGGGGTGCAGGAGGGGGAGGGGGGCCCTGGGGGGGGGGAGGAGGAGGAGGAGGCCAGCTGCGGCGTGAGCCGTGTTTGGACCCCGGCACCTGCCTGGCCTCCCTGCCCTGGGGTGTGGTGATCATTGACGAGAGCCACAACCTGCGCACCACCACCACCCGCAACAAGGACGCCCCGCACACGGAGGCCTGTACCGCTGCAGCCACCAGGGCAAAGAGGGCGGTGCTGCTGTCAGGCACGCCCAGCCTGTCCCGCCCCTATGACCTGTACCGCCAGGTGAGCTGCGGCTAGTGAGAGGGGTGTGGGTGTGTGTGGTGGGGGCTGCAGGCTTGCATGGGTTGTGGGCTCGCATGGGCATTCAAGCTTGCATGGGGGCTGCACGCCTGCGTGGATGAGCATGTCATGGTGGATGGGTTAGCGCACCCTGGTTGCATCAAAGCGATTCTTCATGATTGTAGCCTGATTCTTCCCTTTGGTCCTGGCTTTGCTTGATGCATGCTTTGCTTGGCCCCATCCCGCCCTGCCGCCCACACCTAGCCGTGGCTACAGTACTGTAGGTGGCTACAGTACTGTAGGTGGTTCCTGGCACTGCCTTGTCAAACCTGACCGTCCTACTCGAGCCCAACTGACTTTACACCAATCCTTACCCCGCCTCGCCCTGACCGTTTATGCCCCGCCCCATCCTGCCTCGCCCCGCCCTGCCCTGACCCACTTCGCCCTGCATAGCCCGCCTGGATTCTCACCCAGGGGCCCACTCTAGGCCCTTCCCTCTCCTAGCCCAGCCCCAGGATTCTTACTCTGGCTCCCACTCTACATCCTTCCCTCTCCTAGCCCAGCCCCAGGATTCTTACTCTGGCTCCCACTCTACATCCTTCCCTCTCCTAGCCCAGCCCTGGCTGCTGTGCAGGTGGATGCGCTGCGGCCTGGCCTGCTAGGGCGCAAGGACGACTTTGCTGTGCGCCACTGCGAGCGGCGCTGGGTGCCCTGTGGTTGGGACGAGCGCAGCCGCCAGCGCCACAAGCTCAGTGCGGCTGGTGAGGTGGGCAGGGGTGGGCTGAGGGGTGGCAAGGGATTGGGGTCAGGAGGGTTAGGGGTGGCAAGGGGAGGGAAGGGGAGGGAAGGAGTGGCAAGGGGAAGGGGTTGTGGGGGGCAGAGCTAGCTGGCTGGCCTAGGGGAGAAGGGGATGGCTGTTTGGGTATGGACACGGCAAGGGCTGAGGCTCTGCCACAGGCTCAGCTGCAAAGTCAACTCTGTTGCCTCCCCCTCTGCAAAGCAATGGAACAGCTGGCTGCGCACCCAGCTGCCTACCAGGCCTCCTTGTGGATATGACAACGTGACAGGTTGCTACCTGGCTCTGGGGTATGCACAACTCTACCCGCTCTTGTGTTCAGCCTCAGCTGCATGTGGCAGATTTCATTCCAAAGTTGCTTATGGGCAAGGCCAAGCAGCCGTACCAGACTGACGGTTACAACGGTTTCACTACCAGGCCTCCTTCTTGTGATGACACTTCCTACATGTGGTTAAGTTACGTATGTAAAGGTATAACAACGTAAACCCACCATCACCATACATGTTCCATGTGTGACCCACTCAGGCTCTGCAGCTTGCGCCCAGCCGCCAGGGCCAAATCCTGTCCTGGTAGAGGAACTAACTCCTACCTGGCTGGACTGCCCTGCCCTGGGTCCTGCCCTGCCTGCCCCACAGGCGGCTGCCGCCTAGCTGAGCTGCACGGTGTGCTGCGCCGGCTGGTCATGGTGCGGCGCTTGAAGCGGGAGGTGCTGGGCCAGCTGCCACCCAAGAGGCGCCAGGTGGTCAGGCTGCCCCACCCGCCTCGGGACAGGTGCGCTGGACAGGAGCTCCCCGCCCTTGACACGTAATCCTCATCCTCTCAGCAGCCTGCAGCAACCTGCAGCAGCCTGCAGCAGCCTGCAGTAACCTCCATCAGCTTCAATCAGCCTCAAGCAACCCACTGAGCAACCGTTTGCTTCAGTGCAGCTCCACCAGCCCAAAACTCCAGAAGCTTCCAGCAACAGCTGGTCAGCCAGCTGATACAGGGCAACAATGCGACCCCTGCACATGTGACTCGGACCACCAGAGACCCGCTGCAAAGTCGTTCAAGGGGGGCGGCAGTGCACAGGCTGGTGCATCGCCTGCTGACCTTGCCTTCCTCCTGCCTGCCCTGCCCCCCAGGTGGCCCGGTGGCAAGACCCCCCTGGACGCCCTAGACCTAGAGGAGGACGAGCTGCAGGCGCTGCCTGACTCCTCCCACCCCGCCCGCAGCACAGCCCCAGGTACAGACTGCGACACCGCTCCACATGCCAAGGCAAACACATCATCAGCAGGCGCAGCAGGCGCAGCAGGCGCAGCAGGCGCAGCAGGCGCAGCAGGTGCAGCCTCTGGAAGAACAGGTTCATGCACTGCCGGGCTGGACCTGGAGCCATCCCGCATGAGCGCTGCCCGCCGCACTGCCCTGGCCAAGCTGCCTGACGTGTTGGAGTGGCTAGTGAGCGCCCTGGAGGGGTCAGGGGAGGGCGGCCTGCCCCCTGTGTGCCCCTCTGCTGCCGGGGAGCCTGGGGCTGCTGCAGTCAAGGGTGGGGATGACGCTGAGGCAAGCGTGGCGGAGGAGGGCGGGGCACCACCCAAGTTCCTCGTCTTCGCACACCACATGTGAGCAGCAGGGGGGCTGAAGGCCTGGAGGCGCACCTGGTGAGGGGCCTCCTCTGCCTGTGAGGGAGTTCTGCTGTGAGGGACCTCCTCTGCCTGAGCTGGCGTGACCAGGTGGTGTGACCTAAATCAGGCCAGCCTTTTCCTGCTCACCCAGCCAAGCTCACCTCAGCCTGTAGTCCTACTAACTAACCTGCCCTGTCATACACGCTGACCACCTCGCCCCCTCTCGCCAAGCCAGAGCATCAATGTTGGCGGTGCTGTAGCGCCTGCACAGCCTGCTCGTCGACAGAGCATGGCCGGTTTTCTTTAACATATTTTCTGATAGTTCTGATGACTCGGGCTCCTTCCACTCCTCTTTGTTCCCACTGCAGCGATGTCATGGACGCGCTGGCTGCGGAGCTGCTGACCTACAAGAGCGCCGCAGCGAGCCAGCAGGGCAGCGAAGAGGGCGGGGACGCACGTCACACCTCACTCCGGGGCGGCCCTGAGGCCGGCGAAGCGCGGTCGGCAGTGAACGGCGGGTCCGGTATACCCTTCGTGCGCATAGACGGCAGCCACGACTCGCAGCAGGTGAGAATCAGCCCCTTCTGCTGCCTGCAGCCGTCCCCTTGTACTGCCCCTGCTGGCCTAGCCCTTCCCCTTGTGAGCCTGCCACTGCCCCAGCCAGCCAGCCAACCAGCCCCTGCCAAGCCCCTGCCCAGCCCTGCCAAGCCCTGCCCAGCCCCTGCCTAGCCAGCCCAGCCCCTGCCCCTGCTGCCGCGGCCACCTTACAGCCCACCGCAGAGACAATGGCACCTGCCAGCACTTTACAGCCTCCAGGGCTTCCAACCCGTGTTGGTCGTACGGGCTTGAGCTGTACTGGGTATTGGGGCAGTCTTGCAACCCAGGCATGCTGTCGCCTTGCAGCGCAGGGACGCGGTGCACCGCTTCCGCAGCGACCCCAGCATCCGTGTAGCGCTCCTGTCCATCACCGCCGCAGCCGTGGGCCTGGACTTCTCCTCCGCCTCCGCTGTAGTGTTCGTGGAGCTGCCACATGAGGTGTGAAAAGGCCACACGTCCTCAACACACTCTACTACCATACATCATACTCCGGCTACTTACTGCAGATTTCTGCTCCATCTAGTTGTAGCCACACATGAGTGGGGGACACGCCTCCATTCAATTGCTGAGGCCTGCGTCAATACCCACTCATGGTTGAAAGGGCTGCAAACACCACTCATGATTGAAAGCACTGCAAACACCACTCATGAGTAAAAGGGCTGCAAACACCACTCATGAGTGCAAGGGCGGTGAAAGGGATGAGTGCAAGGGCTGGCCTGCTGCAGGTGGCGCTGGTGAGGCAGGCGGAGGACCGGGCTCACCGCAAGGGCACCACCAAGGCTGTCAACGTCTACTTCCTATGCGCTACCGGCACCACGGATGAACGCAGGTCAGAGCGGGAGGGGCGGGAGGGGCGGGAGAGGCGGCGGGGCGGGAGGGGCGGGAGGGGCGAGTGGGCAAGGGGGTGGGCAGGCAAGCGGTCGGAGGGGTGGGTGATGGTGGGTCTGAGCAAGCAGTGGCACGCAGGGTTCTGAGCCTTGTGAAGCACAGCAAGTCAGCCAAGCCACCTGCTGCTGCCCTGCTCCACCATCTGCCTGTTGCTGTTGCTGTGTTGCGTGTGCCACCCTGCCCTACTACAAACTGGCCTGCCATACCCCACGCTGACAAGCGCAGGGCAGGCAGGGTGGATAGGGGGGCTGGCTGCTTCGCAAATGGGCTGGTTGCTGGGCAGGGTGCAGGGGCGGAGGATAAGCGAGGCATATTGGGTATGTTGATACCGGATAAGCCTTGTGTTGTCCTCCTACACAGCGCTGCTCCCCTACCATAGACCACGCTTGCGATGGCCCCTCTTCCTCCTGCTGCCCTGCCGCCCCCTGACATGCAGCCCTTGTTCCATACCCCAGCCTACCCAGCCCCACCACCCCTTCCGCACCCCTGGCTGCTGCAGGTGGCAGAAGCTGAACAACAGCTTGATGGCCATCAGCCAGGTGCACGATGGCCCTGACCCTGGCCCCTCCGGCAGTGCCACAGCCAACGGTCAGCTGCCCTCTCCTAATCAGGCCCCAGCCATTGGTGCAGGCAGCACAGCCTTGCCTAACCAGGAGCAGCAGGCTTTGGGGGCCGGTGGGCAGGGCCTGGGGGGCGGGGGGGCGCCAGGTCTGGCTCAGGACCTGGGGCGAGGGCAGGGGCAGGGGATGGGGGGTGCTCAGGGTCGGTCAGCTGATGACATCCATGGGCTGAAGGTGGACAGTATCGTGACCATGGTGCCCCGCAGGCAGTTGGCAGGCAGGCAGCCTGGCAGGCAAGCGGGGGGCCCAACAGCAGCAGCAGCAGCAGCAGCAGCAGCAGTAGCAGCAGTAGCAGCCATCTCAGTGACCCAGGCCAGTGATGCAGACGCAGCTGCCCATGAGCCCAATGGCCTGCCTGTAGGATTGGCCTGCCTTAACAGTGCACAGCAAGCATCAGTGGCAGCTGCGCAGCAATGCAGCAACCCCTCATCATTAGCGTTGGGGGGTCAGATTGTGGGCAGCGCAGCAGCAACAGCAGCATCAGCAGTAGCCCAGGCAGCAGCAGCAGCAGCAGCAGCGCCACCAGCAGCAGCTGAGGCCCCCCTGGTACCCAGTGCACAGGGTGCAGGGCTTCCTCCACTGCTGGCCCCCCCATCCCCACCATCGCCACCCTCACCCCCACCACCCTTCCCCTGCGAGATGGAGGTGGACTCCACCCCACCATCACAACCACCATCACCACCCCCCAACAACATGCAGGTGGCCATGGATGCAGAAGCTGAGTCCATGCATGATGCCTTGCAGCCTGACCTCCCCCAGGAGGGTCAGGCTGCGACCAGGCCTCACCAGGTGACCTGCCAGCAGCCTTCAGCCGCCCAGCTGACCTGCCACCAGGCAGGGGCAGCCAGCTCACCCTCATTGGCCCACCTACTCAAGCCCACACGCCATCCACCTAGTGACAGCCCTGGCCCTGGCCCTGGCCCTGGCCCCGGCCCTGGCCGCCCCCCTGCCTACCCCCCTACCCAGCCTACTTCACCCTCCCCTCCCACGCTGCCTCCCCCCCATTCCCCCCCTTGCGTCATCGACTTGTGCTCACCCCCCCGCAGCGCAGCGCCTTCACAACCGCCAGCCTCCCCTCCCTGCCCTGTGCTGCCTGCCCAGCGCCCGCCCGAACCCTTCCCCGCCCATGTTCAGGCGAACGTCACCCTGAGCCTCCACCTCCTTCAGCGAGGCAATGGCCCTGGGCGTCCACAAGCCACCGGTCCTGACCCTGGCCCGAGCACTGCCCCTGCCCCTGCTGCTCCTCCCTTCTTCCACCCTGCTCCAGGCCCTGGCCTTGGCCTTGATCACAGCCTCGGCCCTGGCCTGGCCAACCCACCTCTGCACCCAGCCGCGCCCAGTGGTGCTGGCCGCAGCAAGCGCCTCCGTGTCAGCCGCCCTCCCCAGCGCCCTGCGGCAGTGGTGGAGGTGATTGAGCTGCCCGACTCACCCCCTCCACCCCCAGCACCGCTCCAGGCCCGGGCCCAGGCCTCCAGTCAGGGTCAGGGCCAGACCCTTGGCCGTGATGAGGGTGGGAAAGAGGGCTCTGGGGCCAGAGCCTGCCCCAGAGGAGGAGGGGTCCAGGAGCTGGGGCACAGCCAGGGCCAGGGCCAGAGCAATGGCATTGATCAGAAGCAGGGGCGAAGAGAGGGGCAGGGGCAGGGGCAGGAGCAGGGGCAGGGGCAGGGGCAGGGGCAGGGGCAGGGGCAGGGGCAGGGGCAGGGGCAGCAGGGTGTGGGCCAAGGGCCGGAGTCTTGCCACAGCCATGGGCAGTGGCGCAACAGTGTGGGTGAAGTGCAGCACCTGGAGCCTCAGCTCCTGGAGGAGCAGGGCGGGCAGGAGCCGAGGCTGCCAGGGGGGCTGCCTGGCTGCAGCGGGGGCCTGGTGCACGGCCCTGGTCCCCCTGCACTGCAGGCCACGGCAGCGCAAGCTGAGCAGCTGTGCCACAGCAGCCAGTGCCGCCCGCCACTGGATGTGGCGCCCCAGGTGATGGCAGGGGTGGGAACAGGGGCAGCGGTAGGGGCAGGGGCAATGGCGGTAGCACAGGCTGTGACTAACCATCGTGGCACAGCCCCAGGCCCCCAGGCATCTCAAGGTCCGGGCCACAGTGCCGGCTTGCTACAGCAGGCAGCCGTCTCGGAGAGGGAGGGGGATGGGGAGGGGGAAGAGCAGCAGGGAGGAGAGGGGGAGGGGGAGGGCAGGATGCTAAGGCTGGTTGCCCGCCTAGCTGCCCGGCGCAAGCGCAAGTGGCCGGGTGAAGGGCAGGAGGCGGGGGCCGGGCAGCAGGGGGGGCCTCAGCCTGGCTGCAAACCTCACCCTAGGCCACAGGCCGAGGGGTGCAGCCAGCCATCCATCTGTGTGGCTGGGCGGGAGCAGGGTGGGCGAGAGGGGGCTAGCTTGGTGAGGGTCCCAGCATCAGCAAGTGTGGTCCTCCAGCAGCAGCAGCAGCAGGGGAAGCCGCAGGGGGAGCAGCAGGGGCAGCAGCAGCAGGGGCAGCAGAAGAGGCAGCAGCAGCAGCAGCAGGGGCAGCAGCAGGGGGAGCAGAGGTCGGACCACCTCCCAGACGTGGTGCAGCCGGGTCCTGGCCACCCCTGCATTGCTTGGGGCAGCGTGGCGGCAGCCCAGGCGGGTGACCGCAGGCTGGGCTCTGCGTCCGCCCGCCCCTTGCCCCTGCCTGCACTCCCTCCAGCACCTGGCTCCCTGCCCCTGGCGCCCACCAGCCCTCGGCTTCTCCCGGCACCAGGGCACACCACCCGACACAGCCTACCACACGCTGATGCGGCAGACACGGCAGCTGTTGTCACCCAGCTTGGCTGTGTGCCCGCACCCCAGGTGTGTAGAGCTGACGCACTGCTGCCTAGGGCTATACCTGACCGCTGCATGCAGTGTGACCCTGACGGCAGGCTGCTCCTGAGCTGCCTGGGACTGCACCTGCCTGATGTTTGCAATGTCACTCTAATGGCTGCTGATGAGCTACTGCTGTTAGGCTGTGAGAAGGTGATGCGCATACACCTATAGATGTGTGGAACCTGTGGAATGGCATGCACTCGCCTGTGGGCTGGTGGCAGGCCCTGTGCTTGCTGTGACTCATCACTATGACCAACTGGCATCACGTCAGGAAGTAAGGGGGGGGATCGGAGGACTGCCATCTATAGTTGCTGGCTTCCCCACTGGGTTGCCTAGGGCACCCCTGCCAACCCTGCTGCTGCTTGCCACCCTGCCTCCCCCCTGCTGCCTGACCCACCCTGCCCCTGCCCCTGCCCCTGCCCCTGCCCCTGCCCCTGCCCCTGCCCCTGCCCCTGCCCCTGCCCCTGCCCCTGCCCCTGCCCCTGCCCCTGCCCCTGCCCCTGCCCCTGCCCCTGCCCCTGCCCCTGCCCCTGCCCCTGCCCCTGCCCCTGCCCCTGCCCCTGCCCCTGCCCCTGCCCCTGCCCCTGCCCCTGCCCCTGCCCCCTGCCCCTGCCCCTGCCCCTGCCCCTGCCCCTGCCCCTGCCCCTGCCCCTGCCCCTGCCCCTGCCCCTGCCCCTGCCCCTGCCCCTGCCCCTGCCCCTGCCCCTGCCCCTGCCCCTGCCCCTGCCCCTGCCCCTGCCCCTGCCCCTGCCCCTGCCCCTGCCCCTGCCCCTGCCCCTGCCCCTGCCCCTGCCCCTGCCCCTGCCCCTGCCCCTGCCCCTGCCCCTGCCCCTGCCCCTGCCCCTGCCCCTGCCCCTGCCCCTGCCCCTGCCCCTGCCCCTGCCCCTGCCCCTGCCCCTGCCCCTGCCCCTGCCCCTGCCCCTGCCCCTGCCCCTGCCCCTGCCCCTGCCCCTGCCCCTGCCCCTGCCCCTGCCCCTGCCCCTGCCCCTGCCCCTGCCCCTGCCCCTGCCGCTGCCGCTGCCGCTGCCGCTGCCACTGCCGCTGCCGCTGCCGCTGCCGCTGCCACTGCCACTGCCACTGCCACAGCCACTGCCACTGCCACTGCCTGCTCCACCTCTCCCCTGCCCTGCTCAAGGTGTGGTTTGAGGTCAGCGGCAACACCGGCCGCCTGCACTGCCACCTGGCGGCTGACGGCTCCCGCCTGCTGGGACTCAACCTGCCCACTGAGCTGCTGTCCCTGCCCCTGGCGGACCAGGCAGCCACCTGGGCCAGTGTCAAAGCCGGCTGGTCGAAAATTAGAGCTGCAGTGATACATGCCCAGGGTCAGAGGCAGAAGCAGGAGGAGCAGGAGCGGCTAATCAGTGGTCTGGGACAGCAGGGAGGTGACCAGGCCCTGGCCCACATAGCCCCCCTACACTGTGCTGCCGCCCCTGGGCACCGCATCCACGCTCAGGGCGGGCTGAAGGTGGAGGTTTGTCCAGAGCAGCAGGGGCGGGCTGGGGTGGCAGGCCAGGCCGCAGCCCCAGAGGCAGAGACCCAGGGCTGTCATCCTGCCCTGCCCTCCAGCAGGCCAGGCTGTGGTGCACAGCTAGACACAGCCACCCGCACAGCCAAACAAGGCCATGGCTCAGACCCAGGAGCAGCCAAGGCCAGGTCAGGCTCTGGCCTAGACCAGGACCCAGAGCCCAGGCCCCTGGGGGTCACGGGGTCAGCCCGGGAAGTGACGGCAGCGGCTAAAGCAGTGGTGCGGCGTGCCTTTGCTGCCGCTGCCCAGCTGGCGTGCCTGGTGCCTGGCTTCCTGGGGCCCTGTGGGCTGGTGGCCCTTGCGCCCCTTGACACCCCCCTGCTTGGGAGCGTGGAGGGGGAGGCAGGGCTGCGGCTCCCCAAGGCTGGGGTCACAGGTCAGACCCAGCCATCAGCGGCGGAGGCAAGCAGCTGCGGCACGGAGTCGGTAAAGCTGGAGGAGGGTTGCCCCCGTGTCCCGAACCCTCCGATGATCTGGCTCACCGAATCGCAGCTCGACGAGGTGTTGTGTGAGGCAGCGCGCTTCGCACGTGACTGGCGGGAACTGCGTGCGGTCACTCGCGGCAGGCTGCAGAATCGCGTGGTTTCGGCAAACCTTGACGACGCGGTGGAGGTGGCCAACGCAGAGGCCCTGGCTGCGGGGGCGTACGGCAGCAGCACGGCGCGCTACATGGCGGACGCCGGGCTGCCGCCCCCGCCTGGCGCTCACTGGCGCTTGGTGGCCGTGCGAGTGCCGCGGCAGCTGGCGGGGCCGCTGGCGAGGCGGGTGCAGCTGGTGGGCGCCGCGGCGGCAGGTAGGCGAGACCCACCCTGTGCTGGGTACGGAGGTGCCGCCTCAGTGGTGTGTTCACAGCTGCTGACGGCAACATTTTCCATGACGTGACTGGGATCCTTACACGGTAAGGCTCAATCAGGCATAACAGGTGGCAGCCAAGCCTTGAACCTCGACAAACGTGATGCACCACCACAACCGACTCACACCACCCTCACAACTTCAAACAACCAATCAAGTGTGGGAGGAGGCGAGCGTGTGAATGGTTAAAATAGGCCTGGCCTAAATAGGCACCTTACAATTCACCCCCACCCTCAACATCCTAACCCATCACCCTGCCAGCTGACCCCTGCGTCCTTGCTCCCGCAGGCGCTGCCTTTGCTGATGGCCCCATGCCCCTGCTCTGTCGACAGTATCAGCAGGCCTTCCGCCCCCTGGGCCCTGGCACAGGCCCTCCTCCTGGCCCAGCCAGCCCTAACCCACCTGACCCCGGCACTGCTCCCCACCAGCTGTCCAAGCTCTCGCAGCAACAGCTGGAGCAAGAGGGTCAGGAGCAGCAGGAGGGGCAGCAGGAGGGGCAGGGGCGGCTGCAGCGGCTATGCCTGCTGTGCGGGCTTGCGGTGCCGGGTGCGCCTGATTCGCCCTCTGCGGTGCTGGAGTCCGTGGCCTACCTGTTCTGCAGCCCGCAATGTGAGACCAAGTACTGCCTGAGGGCGAGCGGAGGCGCCATCCGCAGGGCCCTGGGGCGGCTGGAGAAGGGCGTGTGCACGGTGGGTAGGCGGGGTGGCAGGGCAGGGCGGGCAGGGCAGAGCGGGCGGGCAGGATGGGCAGGGTGGGCAGGGCAGGAAGGCAGGCAGGGTGGGCGGGCAGAGCGGGCAGATCTTAACAGGCAGGTCAGGCAGGGCATGCAGGGCAGGGCAGCACCTGGAGGGCAGGGACCACGCAGCTGGCTGCTTACTTGGTGCCATGGCTGCAGGCCTGGGGTTGAATGACTGAGCACTCTGCCTGGGGTGATGGCTGCCTGCCCAGGGCCAGGACTGGCGGCTGGGTGCACTGCTGCCTACCCGGCCCTGATGCTCCTGCTGTGCTCCAGACTGGCCGCCCAGTGACTGGGTCCAGCTGCTGTGTGGGCTGCACAGCTGGCTGGGCTGCACAGCTGGCTGCTGTGTGGCGGGGCGTGTGCAGGAGTGTGGGGTGGATGGTCGCAGCCTGGTGTCAGCCCTGCAGTGCATCAGGCTGGACAGCCAGGACTGGGAGTCTAGGCGCAGGGCAGTCATCGCCCAGCGCTTTCCCAGGTGGGCTGCCAGGCGCCTGCATGTCTCCTGTTTAGGACCCTCCATGCCATCGCGCTCGGCAGGGCTGCATTGCAAAGGAGGCTGATTCAACCTTTGTGGCCACCCTCGATGCACATTCTTAAGCCACATCCTTGACACACATGCTCGAGGCACAGAAATTTTCATGGCGCATGCACCCAGGCACAGGAAGGCTAGGCATACTCTGTCCACACTAGTCACATGCAGGCGGCGAGTCGCCTCCGTAAAGTACAGGCGCCTAGGCGCCTAGGCTCATGTGAACATGTTAATAGTACACAATCCTGTGTGCTGCTTACATCTTGGGCTGGGTCCGCCTGGGTGTGCACCTTGTGTTTGGGCCTAAAGGGGCCAAGGAGGTGACGGCCAAGATGGTGAAAGCTCAGCTGAGCAGGCTGTGACGTACTTATTGTGCACTGATCACATGCAGGCTGCTGCAGCGCAACTACAAGGCCTACCTGGACAGGCTCGTAGCGCAGGCTGTGGAGGGCAACGCATGGCATGCTGACCACATCATTCCTGTGTACAAGGCAAGGCAGGCGGGCTTGAGTTGCCAAAGCCAGGCACTCTTGGCCCAATCCTGCGCCTTCCAGGGTTAGGGTCAGTGTTTGTGTGGCTAGACATGGCTGCCCGTGGCTGTGCCTGGCTGATCACTGCTTCCGCACTCTACTACACATGACTGCCTTGCCCTGGCTACCATAGCAAGCTCAGCCCAGCATCTTACCTCACAAGCAACACTGTCACCCAGGTCCTTTCAGCCCTCAACCTTGCACCTGGCTCTACTCAAGCAGCACCGCCATCAGCACACAGCGCCCCACATCCACATTCGCCGAGCTCCTTCTACAGTGCTTAGCGCCCATCGCGGTGCAGGGCGGAGGTTTGTGCGAGCTGGACAATCTGCGCACTCTGTGTGTGGCCTGCCACGCGGACGTAACCAAGGCGCAGCTTAAGGAGCGTACCGCGGAGCGCAAACGCAGCGCACTACGCACCCACGACATCCGGGCCTACTTGTCTCCTGCCAGCAAACTCGCGGCCGAGCTGGCCGAGAAGGCCGCGGCAGCGGGCACACTTCCGGGTCACACTTGCGCGGGATCGCCTCGCAGCCAGCCTTCACCGCTGCGGCTGAAGCTGGGACACAGCGGCCTGGCGGGTATGGGGTTGAGCCCTGGCGCGCCAGGCACTGCTTGGTCGCCTGGTGGGCGGGATGCGGTCGTCAAGAATGAACGCGCAGGGGATGCCACTGGTGGGACGGTGGTCGCGGCACGAGGCGGGAAGGGCAGCCGAGGTGGCAGGGGCAGCCGAGGCGGGAGGGGCAAACGCAGCAATGTGGCAGCAGCTGAGGCCAGCGGCACCCCGGCTGTGAAGGCAGGAGTACGGGGTAGGGGCAGGCCCAGGGGCAGGGGTCGAGGCAGAGGCAGCCGCGCTGCTGACTCACTAGAGCCACCTGCTTTAGAGGCTGGCACTGCCCTAGTCCCCAGCACTGCTAAGCACAGGGGTCAGCAAGGGGCGCCCATAAGCATCAGCTCCCTCAGTGCTGCACTAGGAGCTGTGGCCGGCAGTGAGCAGTGTGGGACTGACAGCAGTGCCTTGCAGGCCTGCTCTGGCGGCAGCAGTGGGGCGCAGGGGAGGGAGGAGGGTGCACGGCCAGGACCAGGCAGGGGGTACTGGGAGGTTGACGGCCAGGACTTAGGTGACGCCATCACAGCTCAAGCTGCAGCAGGCCGTGAGGCACTGAGGCCCCACAGCCCAGGAGCTGGGACTGCAGCAGCAGCACAGCCAGGGCCAAGGTCTGGGCTAGGGCCTGACTCTCAAACCAGGCACCTGGGCCACGCGGCTGTGAGGCTGCTACCTGACCCTGAGCCGCCAGCATGCCTCAGCCCTGGCTACACCTTGTCCCAGCAGCTGTCCCCCTGCGAGCCTCCCCCTGCTGAGGATCTGCCACCAGCCCAGGCCCTGCCCTGCAGCAGCCACAGCAGCCCCACACCCACCTGCCACAGCGGGCCAACACTGGGTGTGGGGGAGGCAAGGGCAGGTGGTGGGGAGGAGGGGAGCGTGGCTGCACTTGCCTCTGAGGGCAACAGTGCAAGGCAGCGGGGAGGCCATGGGGAGGAAGGGCTGCATGGCTGCAACGCACAGCAGCAGGGGGCCCTTGAAGCCATAGGGCAGGCGGGGCCCAGGGCAGGGCAGGCGTCCGGCGGCCTGGCCACTGGGGGGTGGGGTGTTGGAGGTGTGGGGGCAGTGCCTGGGTTCCTGAGGCCACTTGCAGCCGCCGCTGAGCTGCTGACCTTACTAGCGGATGGTGAGTGCAGCAGGTCAGGGGGGATAGAGCAGCTGCAGTTACAGAGGCAGCAGCAGGTGCAGGTGCAGCAGCAGGTGCAGGTGCAGCAGCAGGTGCAGGTGCAGCAGCAGGTGCAGGTGCAGCAGCAGGTGCAGGTGCAGCAGCAGGTGATGGAAGACCGTGAGTCAGAGGCAGCAGGGGAGGGAGGTGAGTGTGGGGGGCCAGGGAGTGGGGTGCTGGCGACACAGGAGGAGCAGGAGGAGGGGTCCGAGGTGGTGCCGGCCACGCCCTGGGCCAGCCCCCCTACCCCCTTCACCAGCAACACCCAACACAGCCAAGACGAGACACAGGGCGAAGCTCATAGCCTGCAGGGGCTGCCACCAACAGCAGTTCAGCCACCGGATCCTCCCACTGGCCTGCTGCATACCAGACAAGGACCAGGACCAGGGCCAGGGCCAGCACTGCTGCAACCGGCAGTCCCAGACACCCCTCAGCCACAGCCCTCAGTGCAGCAGCAGCCAGCACCACAGCCACCACCCACACCCTGGCCCCCACAGCTGCCAGGAGGCCTCGACCTGCTGGCACCACCCTGCCTGTCTCACCCGCCAGTGGCGACCTCACCTCAGCAGGCAGGGCACAGCAGCACACCAGGCCCTCCAGTGCTGGCTACTGACCACACCCCGCTGGTGCGGGCACAGCCGCCCTCCCTGCTGCTGCAGCCACAGCCGGCAGGGGACGGCTGCGGGGCAGAGACACCCGTACCAAGCTCCCCAGACCCAGCCCCCAGCACCGGCCGCCAACCGCCCCAACCGCCCCCGTCAACATCACCACACTTGCAGCAGCCCGCTCTGCTGCTGCCCCTCTGGCCTGGCCCCGGCCTCGGACTGGCCCCGGCCCGGGCCCAAGCACCTCAAGCCAGCTCGGGCACCGGCCTGCACCCCTTGGCCACCTGCATAGTGGGCCAGAGTCCAGGCGCCAGCCCTCGCCTCCACCCGGCCCCACTACCCTGCCGCCCCAGCCCCAGCCCCAGGAGCCAGGTGTCCAGTCTGCTAGGTGTGGGGGAGGGGCAGCAGCTGCCCTGTGAGCCTGAGGTGATGGCGGCAGGGCAGGCGGCTGCAGCCCGGACAGGGTCCCTGCTCATGGCCCGCTTTGCCTGCACCTCCGCACCCCCACAGCGGGGAAGCGGCGGCACCACTGGCCCTGGGCCCATAGCTGGGCAGCCAGGTGTGAAGACCGGCAGGCAGCAGTGTGCGGCCACTGGCCTAATGCAGGCAGCCGGGCAGGGTGCAGCGCACAAGGAGGAGGGGGCGGCTGGCAATGGGTGTGGGGGTGCAGGCAGCAAGCTGCAGCTGGTCTGCCCTGGGGCACAGCAACCAGGGTCTGCAGCAGCAGGGGGGGCGGCAGGGGCAGGGGGACAGGCGGCTGGCCAGACTGTGGAGGGGGAAGGGTGCGTGAGGAAGAGGCAGCTGGGCGAGGTGCCGCCTGCAGCCGTGACGGCAGTGCTGAAACGCCCTGCCCTGGCTGAGATGTTGGAGGCGAAGCGGTCACGGTCAGGTGGCCGTACCAGACCTGCAGCCACTGCTACCACCACGGCCACCATTGCCACAACCACTGCTGCCACAAGCACATCCAGCCACCACCGGGGCAAACCCACCATCACCACATCGGTCACCACTGGCTGCAGTGGCACCAGCCGCCAGGCAGCAGGTGGTGTCAAGAGCAGGCAGCGGAAAGCCGGGGCCAGGCGCAGAGCAGGTGAGGGAGGTGTGTGTGGGGAGGCAAGGCCAGGTGCAGTGGAGGGCCCCTCTGCATGTGAAGGGACCTCCAGTGTGACTGCCAGCATGGTGGTGGCACTGGGCAGCGGGGGGCCTGGCGGTGTGGCGGAGACTGGGCTGGTGCAGCGGCTGCAAGAGGGTCAAGTGCTGCAAGAGGTGCGGCTGCCACAGCTGGCAGGGGGGAGTGAGGAGCTCCAGGGGCAACAGGGGCCAGTGCAGGTCAGCTGCATGGCTGTGGGTGTAATGGAGTGTGGGCTGCATGCCAGCATGGCGGGAGGGTGCCAGGGTCAGCGGCTGGAGCAGCAGCCGCCGCAGCAGCAGGAGGAGCAGCAGCAGCAGCATGAACAGGGCCTGGAACCAGAGCAGGCCAATCAACAGCAGCATGGCCAACTGCAGCGGGGGGGCAAGGGGGCCGCTGGCAGCAGCAACTGGCATGAGCAGCATCAGCAACAGCAGGGTGTGGGCCTGGTGGCCACCTCATCACTGGCACGCCGCCTGAAGGCCCTGCTGCCCCGGCCTGGCCCTGTGTGATGCAGTGTTCAGTGTTGCATGCAGTGATGCAGGTCAGCAGTGATGTCTTGATGCAGTACTGCAGTGCTCACCACACGGCTGCAGCTGCTGTCATGGTGAGCACACCAGTGCTGCTGGGGCACGTCAGCTGCTGGCTCCAGGGGGCTGCAGCTAGGTAGGCAGATGCTGTTTGTGCTTAACCATGGTCATGGCCAGCACTGGAGGCCAGCATGGTATTAGAGGCTGCATCTGGAGATTCTGGACTGCTATTGGAGGCTGCACCTGGATGGTATTGGAGGCTGCAGCATCACGCGGCTGGACCTGGACCAGGCAGCAGTACCAGCTAGTTGTAAGAAACAGCTGCTATGCGGGCGCAAGGCTCACAAGGCAGCACACTACTCTGGCACATCGCATGAACCTGTGGAGTCGGACAAAAACATAGTCCGCTCCATGTTGAGGAATCATGTTTACACCCATGCATGAGGTGGGTGGCAATAGTGGGTGGCAATGCCGGTCGCGCACAGAAGAATACGACAGATGCTTGCAGCTCAGGGCGCGCAAAAGCATTGATGATGATGTGGCTTACACCGCTTAAGCCGTCAGCCGTTAGGCTGCTAGGCCGCCCTCCCCCTCAAGGGGTTCAGGACTTTCTGTAACGCACTTCATAGCAAGGTGCACATTACTTTACAACTAGGGAGCGCAACTCGAGCAGTTCTGACTCGACTCGACTCGACGAGACGGTCGAGATGGGCTCAAGATGAGCCTTTTGAATAGCGCACCTGCTTAAGACACCTGTGTGGACGTTGTGTTTGTTTGCAAAGGCTTGCCCGGACATGCCCAGCAGCGTCTTAACTGCAATATGGAGCCCGAGGGCCCTCTACCGCCTTAGCCCCCCGAACTTACCGCGCGATACAACAAGAAAGTCCTGACGCTCTTTACTTCTTTTACGACGTCGTCACGATGTACACTGCATTACCATTACGGGACTCCGAGACGGTCGATGAGATGTAGACACTCGCTATGGCAACAATAGCCGCACAACTCAACATGCTTGGCGGCACTTATGCCTCAGCCAAACATGCATTCTGACCACACAACTGTACAGAGTGCCTTGCAGGTAGGCAGATAGATGCACCTAGCCTGCCTGCAGCTGGTTGAGTGGGCGGAGTCATCCCCGGCAAAAATTCAAAAACCCGTCTAGTCTAGACGAATCGAGTCGAGATCTCGTCTAGATTTGACTAGCAAGCACAATCATGACCATAAGGTCTTCGAACTCTCGCCGTCGTCGGTCATCATCAGCAATCTCATCTTCGCGAAGACGCTCCCACTCCTCCTCCTCTAGCGCATCAGCTTCTGCGTCCCTATCCAGCCTTATCCAGCCTTACACCACTAGCCGCCCGTCAGCGAAGCCAGCCAACTAAAGCGCGACAGTTTACCAGATAACCGCCAACGACATCGAATATCGAAAAACGAATCGAGTGCGAACCGGGCCTAGATCTAGACTAGATTGCGCTCCCTATTTACAACAGGATCCCTCAACATCATGGGGGAAAGTGTAGACGCGTGTACTGTATACGCAGCAAAGGTGTAGAATGCCTGTGCTGCGAAAACCATCTAGGCCTCGTCTCTAGCCGCGTGATCGGCTCTAGCCGCGAGGTCTCGGTCGTTATTATATAGTAACAGCTTGGCCTCTGACATTATACCATACGCAGTGCAGAAGTCCATGCTATATCCTTGCTCACACTCGCGATTTGAAAGTTTCAGATGTTCTACAGAGTGTGTGTGTAAGAGAGCGAGAGCATGCAAAGGGTAGAGCTCGAGCCCTCCTGGGTCACACCTAGGATTGGGACACAGTGTGCTCAATCACTAGATACTGTCACTACATGTTGTCTGCCCAGTACTCGTGGTTGGCTATTGACTGCAGCTGCGTGTACGTGATGTGAAGCGGTCGTGGTAATAGGAGGCACACTGTAGACGGCTCGCCTCCTGATTGACTTGTCGAGTCAGCGCACCCTGAAACATCTGGCACATACGCATTGCATCTGGAACATCTGGAACATCTGGAACATACGCATTGCAGCCCCCTTGTCCCTCACTAGGGCCTCCATTTTAGCCGGAACTAGCAGCCACTAGCAGCCACTAACTAGCTCCGGCTAAAATAGTGTTATTGGGCTGTGTGGAGTGTTGAGCCTACCACCTACACTATTGCCTGACCCGAGGGCTATGATGTAGAGTTGGCATGACAGCCGGAGGTGCTCCCGCAGCTTTCGCCTGGTCTTCTTGCAGCCGCGCAGCACTGCGCCCTCGGGGACCTTAATCACCTGCGGCCAAGCACAATTGAGGCCATTTTGACAAGCCAAGACACAAGGCGGGGTCAACACAAACAGTGCGGGGGCACATAAGGCGGGAGCAGACCCACACCTGACGTTGACGCGAGGCCCAGCCATCCCGACGAGCCTGTCGTTGCTTGCCTTGGGCGGAACGAGAAACTGCGATGGAACCAACAGGAGCGACGGGTTATCTCACAGCGCGTAACTCACGTCTAGGGCTCACGTCACGGCTGGGGACACGAACCTTTATGTTTCTTGTCGCTACGCTTCCGCTTCTTCTTAGCCATCACGCGATGCGCAGTGCGACGGGCGGTGGCCTCTTCGAGCAACTTGGGTTTCCCCAGATAAGTCACCCGGTAAGAATTCCGACAATGCTGCGAAAAATTATCTAACATACGTCGGTATTTTGCCCAGCCTCCGAACCAGGACCCCCCGCTTCAGGACCTTACCCAATACGACTAGATGGTCCGCGGGCGCAGCGCTGCGCCTTATCAACCCGAGCCGTGACCCTGTGACCTCTCACACACAACGCAGCACCTGAACGCCGAACGCAGACTGTGTGCCTCATGGTGTAGTGTCTTGCAGGTGAGGCGCCAGCCAGCAGCCACACAGCATTCGCGACCAGCCATAGCATACATGCGCCCCGGTCGAGCGAAAGGAGCAAAAGGAAAGGTGCGCTGTTGACGAGCTAGCGGAACAGCGAACAATCGATTGGTAAAGTCTGTGGCTGCTTGCAGGTGGACTTCCAATGGCTAGGAGGCTACGCAGCTAAAAGGTGCAGCTAGTGAGCGCAGCCACAAACAGCAAGGAGCTTAGAGCGGCAGAGCGGAGGACTATTGGAGGAGCCTGGAGCGCAGGAGCAGTTGTGAGCCAGGAGCCAAGAAGTGCAGCCAAGGAAAGCAGCTTGGCAGAGCAGCCAGGGACAGCCAGGAGCAGTCAGGAGCAGCCATGAACAGTTGTGAGCGGCAGCAATAAACGGCACCCATGAGCAGCGCCCTCCCCCCCTGCCATCCCCCCCTTCACCCCACACCCAACCCCCTCCCCCCCCTCACACACTCCAATTAGCAAGTGGTGAGTGGCATCTCTTGCAACTATGCAGCTCTATGTACCTAGTCTGACCGCTAGCATGCCCTTGTTTGCTGCAGGTTCCAATGGTCACACCCCTTCCCTTTTCCCACTACCACCACTAGCACCTCCCCTTCCCTTCCCTTTTCCGACACGCCCACCCCCTCCCAATCCGCCGACAAACCCCTCACGCCCAACCCCAGCCCCAACTCAATGGTACCCTCCCTCCCCATCTCCCCTCCCCTCCCCTCCCCTCCCCTCCCCTCCCCTCCCCTCCCCTCCCTCCCCTCCCCTCCCCTCCCCTCCCCTCCCCTCCCCTCCCTCCCCTCCCCTCCCCCCCCCCCCCCCCCCCTCCCCTCCCTCCTCCCTCCCCTCCTCCTCCCCTCTCTTCTTCTTGCAGTCTGTGGAAGGGCGCGTACAGCCTAGAGTCAGCTGATCTCTCTACCCTACCTTGCAGCCAAGAGCAGCAACCAAGTGCTGCCAGGAGTAGCCAGGAGCAGCCAGCCGCTAGGAGCAGCAAGGAGCAGCAGCCAAGAGCAGCCAGAAGCAACAGCCAAAAGCATCCTGGAGCAGCAGCCAGGAGGAGCATCCCATGACAGGTCCATGAGATGTTGATTGCCCAGGTCAATGACATGTTAACTGCGTGCGAATGCTGCATGGCGTGACTCGAGGCAGCAGGTGTGTGGCGCTAGCATAGGCTGCTGCAGCCATGCCTCCATGCTTGCCAGCAGGGTGGCAACAGCCTTGAGCATGAGCATGACATGTGTAGCATGCTTGGTGATTGCAGGCGGTAGGCGGCAGTGGCGTAGAGCAGCAGCCAACATTGTTGCTGTGTTGTTATGTTGAATGTGCTGTCACCTTGTTGTTGTAGGTGAAGCGCCCACTTCCGCTTCCGCCCTTGCCTCGTCCCCAGCACAGCACAGCCCAGCCCAGCCAGGAGCGGCAGCCAGGCGTTGCTGGGGTGTTTGACTAGCCTGCCCACCTCTAGTCATGCATGTCGATGGTTGTTGATCACAAGCATGCCCCTTGCTTGCTGCAGGTCTAACAGTCACACTCCAACCCCTTGGCTCCTTCCCCCTAATCCTACCCTGTCCCATCACCAACACCTCCAAGTCTCCTACGCCCCCAACCCCCCCCCTTCCCCTCACCTCCCCCCCGCCATCGTAGTCCCCTCCCTACCCTACCCAGCAACCAGGAGCAAACCCCCTCTTCTCCCTCTGAATCCCTGCCCCCTGCTCATTTGTCATCTCCCTTTCCTGCCTACCCTCTTTTCTCCCTCTTATCCCTAGCCCTTCTTATAAATGGTTAGGGTCCCAGCCGGTGAAGCTGTCCCTCCCTCACGTGCACGCCCCTTGGTTGCAGGTCTGATGGGCACCTCCCTCCCCCCCTTCCTTCTTCCCATTCCCCCCTTACCCGCCACACCACAGCCTCCGCCCGGGCTGCAGTGCATGAGCTGCAGCAGCAGGATGCAGTGCATGTGCTGCAGTGGATAAACAACAGGCTGCGGTGCATGAGCAGCAGCAGCAGGCTGTAGGTGTGTGGCAGTGCAGGCTGCAGGTAGCAACAGGCTGAAGGTGTGCTGCAGTGCATGAGCAGCAGCAGTAGGTGGCAGTGCATGTACTGCAGTGGATAAGCAGTAGCAGCAGGCTGTCATGCATGAACCTTGTATCAGCAGCATGGCTGTCCTGAGCTTCCGTTCAGTTTCATGCGGGATTGTAAGCAGTGAATGATCAAGATGTAATGATGAAGACAGTGGTGGTCATCAGCAGTAAATTGCGAACGAATGATGCTTACGCCCCTTGTATGGACAACACCACCACACGGTGATGCGCTAAGGCAGCAAACGTGGTAGCCACCTGCTACATACCCCCTTAACATGTAAGCATCACGGTCATGCTTAGCAAGTGCAGGACTGGCAGTGATCCAGCCACACAGCTAGTTCCTGGAGACGCATCCATGGTGCATGTGGTCGGTGCATGAGGGCGACACTAGGGGTACCCGGCATTCAGCTGCAAACCATGCTGATCACTTGCGCCTCGTGAGTAGTGCATTACATTAAGGCTTGGTAAGGCATGTGATGGTATCAACGGCAAGAACACGAGAACGCTGTGAAGACGGGTTGTCCATACAAGCGGGCCATCCATGCACTAACCGGTTGTCAGCCCACTGTCCCTAGGTATGTAGATGCGCAGTGAGCCAGTGGTATGGCGGATTGGTATCACAATGTACCACACCAGCTGTGTTGGCTTACATCATAGTGTACTACACAAGATGTGTTGACTAGCTGTGAGTCCTCATTGGAGTAGAAGCTCTTTATTAACTAAAGACAAGGCTGGACATAGGCTAGACAAGGATAGACAAGGCTATCCAAGCCAAATAAGAATGGCCGCGCTCAAGTTCAAGCTAGCCCAGCCCATCCTAACCTATCACTGCCAGGCCTGCACTTGCTAAGCATGACCGTGATGCATACATGCAAAAGGGGTATGTAGAAGGTGTCTACCACGTTTGCAGCATTAGCGCATCACCGCGTGGTGGTGTTGTCCATACAAGGGGCGTAAGTATCATTCGTGCGCAATTTACTGCTGATGACCGTCACTGTCTTCATCATTACATCGTGATCATTCACTGCTTACAATCACGGTGTGTGGCATGGAACTGAACGGAAGCTCAGGACAGCCATGCTGCTGAATGCTGAAACAAGGATGCATTGCCACACACATACAACCTGTTGTCCATGCACTGCTGCTCATGGACTACAGCCTGCTGCTGCTGCTTATCCACTGCATCACATGCACTGCAGCCTGTTGCTGCTGCTCATGCATTGCAGCCTGGGCGGTGGCTGTGTTGTGGCGGGAAAGGGTTAACAAACAACACAACTGGCACCCCCACCACCATCACCCCCACCACCACTACCATCACCACGAATCAACACAACCACCCCACCCAACCCCCACCACCAAGCTATGGCGCACAGTACGGACCGGCAACCCCCCATGTGCTTGGCTTGGCTTGGCTCTCCTACTGCCGTCCCCTTGGGGGAGGGATGGGCTGGGTTAGTGTGGTGTGTGGGCATGGCATGGCTAGAGTGGGCTGGCTGGCCGCTACTACTAGCGCCCGCTCCATGCTGCCCGCCCAAGACGGGGTGGCGGATTTGGAGGTGGTGGGACAGGAGAGGGAAGATTTGGAGGTGGTGGGACAGGAGAGGGAACCTAGGAGGAAGGGGCCAAAAGGCAGGAGGGTGACCGTCAAACCTGCAACAAAGAAGGGATGGGCTTGCATTTACTGCCCCATAGCACCCAACTCCTGGCTGCCGCAGCCATGCTTCACTAACCACACAACAGCGGACTCATGGAGGCTTGCGCTTGCCTTATTGCCTTATGGCAGCTGACTGGGATGTGGGATGAGGGATGTGAGATGATGCAAGGTAGGGGTGGGCAGGGGAGGAGAGGAGAGGGTGCCGTTCCTGGCTGCCACTCTTGGCTGCCGCTCCTGGCTGCCATTCTCGGGTGCCTCTCCTGGCTGCTCGCTCCTGGCTGCCCGCTCCAGGGTGCTCGCTCAAGGCCTTGCTTGCAATCACCAAGCCATGCTACACTTGTCATGCTCCAGATGCCTCCAACTGCAAGCAAACATCAGCCAGCTCAGCCCCAACAAGCTGATCAACAACTACATGCATGACCAGAGTTTGGCAGGCTGGGCTAACACCCTAACAACATGTGCACTCACCTGAAGTCTGGCTGTCGCTCCAAGCGCCTCCTAGCTGCTGCTCCTAGCTGCATGCTTGTCCACTACAGTCTAGCAATCTCACTGCTGTTGTTGACGTGCATACCATCCAAGTCATCAAGACATTCACCATGCACGTGCAGACCTGCCATGTCATGTCCCACTGGCAGCCGCACCACCACTGGCAAAAGCAGTGGCAGCAGCAACAACAGCATTAGCAATAGCAAGGGGCACCAGCAGCACCAGCAGAACTGGCAGTAGCATTGACATTGTGGCATAGTTGGAGTGAGCTGGGTTGGCTGTAACTACAAGCGCAGGCCAGCGGAGGGGAGGGGAGGGGAGGGGAGGGGAGGGGAGGGGAGGGGAGGGGAGGGGAGGGGAGGGGAGGGGAGGGGAGGGGAGGGGAGATGGGGAGGGAGGGTACCATTGAGTTGGGGCTGGGTTGGGCGTGAGGGGGTTGTCGGCGGGTTGGGAGGGGGTGGGCGTGTTGGAAAAGGGAAGGGGAGGGGAGGTGCTGGTGGTGGTAGTGGGAAAAGGGAATGGGTGTGACCATTGGAACCTGCAACAAACAAGGGCATGCTAGCGGTCAGACTAGGTACATAGAGCTGCATAGTTGCAAGAGATGCCACTCACCACTTGCTAATTGGAGTGTGTGAGGGGGGGGAGGGGGGGGGGGTGTGGGTTGAAGGGGGGGATGGCAGGGGGGGGAGGGCGCTGCTCATGGGTGCCGTTTATTGCTGCCGCTCACAACTGTTCATGGCTGCTCTTGACTGCTCCTGGCTGTCCCTGGCTGCTCTGCCAAGCTGCTTTCCTTGGCTGCACTTCTTGGCTCCTGGCTCACAACTGCTCCTGCGCTCCAGGCTCCTCCAATATTCCTTCGCTCTGCCGCTCTAAGCTCCTTGCTGTTTGTGGCTGCGCTCAATAGCTGCACCTTTTAGCTGCGTAGCCTCCTAGCCATTGGAAGTCCACCTGCAAGCAGCCACAGACTTTACCAATCGATTGTTCGCTGTTCCGCTAGCTCGTCAACAGCGCACCTTTCCTTTTGCTCCTTTCGCTCGACCGGGGCGCATGTATGCTATGGCTGGTCGCGAATGCTGTGTGGCTGCTGGCTGGCGCCTCACCTGCAAGACACTACACCATGAGGCACACAGTCTGCGTACGGCGTTCAGGTGCTGCGTTGTGTGTGAGAGGTCACAGGGTCACGGCTCGGGTTGATAAGGCGCAGCGCTGCGCCCGCGGACCATCTAGTCGTATTGGGTAAGGTCCTGAAGCGGGGGGTCCTGGTTCGGAGGCTGGGCAAAATACCGACGTATGTTAGATAATTTTTCGCAGCATTGTCGGAATTCTTACCGGGTGACTTATCTGGTTTCCCGTGAAAAATACACGGTTGTGTGAAAATAAATACACGGTTGTGTGAAAATAAATAAGTGCTCTGTTACAGCCTTGACCAGGGAGATGGGCCAACTTCACGCAGACCAGCAATATCGCATTGCAGCACAGAGCTATACCAACCACACACACCCATAAGCTTCGCCCTGTTGAGATGTAGAGGATGCTGGGCACTAGGTTCCACCACAGACTGGTGCTAGGTCCTAGGGTGTTGGTGCTAAGGTAGACTGGTGCTAGGTCCCCCTGCAACTGGGGCAGGTGCTGCAGTCTGGGCAGGGTCATCACTGTGCCCTTAACACCACTGTGAAAGCCGCAAGCACTGCTATGCCACACACCACTGCCCTCCCCGTCACTGCCACAGCAACGTAGGGCAGGATGCCACACACAGCCGGCAGCAGCCAGCACACACACACTGCACTCGCTGCAGACCACACCTGGCAGTACCATTGCACAGCTGCAGCTGACAGCCGCTGCTGGCTATGACTGCCACAGCGACCAGTAGCATCCGATTGCGTCTGGCCACCCTCCCCCCAGCGGCAGCGCCCTCCCCAGCCACCAGCCTGCTCCACCAGCCCCTGCTGCTGCTCAGGCACCACCTGGCCACCCCCTGGGCAACCACTAGGCAGCAGGCACTGGCCACACAGCCCCTGACGGCCAGGAGGCAGCCCAGGGGAGTGGGGCCCAGCCAGCCTACTGCCTGTGCCGCCATCATGGTGCTGGCCATGGCCATGAGGTGCAGCGGGAGGGACATGAGGTGAGGGATGAGACCTGGCAGCGCTCTGGCGGCCCTGCCCCCTCCTCACCTCCTCACACTGCACTGCGCTGCACTGCTGGCGGCCCCAGGGGCTACTGCCCTGGCAGCCGGCTGCATAGGCTAGGCTGCTGCGCACTGGCTGGGCTAGGCAGGGCGGGTGCTGGCAGGGCTGGGTGGCTGGGCAGGCATGCCAGTGCTGCGCCGTGCTCCTGCTGCACGCTGGCTGCCGGGCTGGAGGCATGGTGCTGCACTGAGGGCTGCAGCCAGCAGGTGGAGGAGGACATGGAAACTGGGAGGGGCTCCTGCAGCCTCTAGCCCCGCCACCCGCACTAGGGGTGAAGCTGCTGCGCTCATAGCTGGCAGCGGCTGCAAACACAACAGCTGGAGTGCTGGCCGGAGGGGAGGGAGAGCCGCCTGCAAGGGCCAGCTGCCGGCACCCTGGCGCCTGCTGCCCTCCATGGTCCCTCCCAGCTGTGCAGCCAGGGCTCGCCAGGACGGTGCGCTGAGCCGTTGCAAGGACCTTGAGCTGCTGCTTGGCACTTGCGGTTGCAGTGTCTGAGCTGTGTGGGGTGCTGTGTGGGGTACCTCGGGCTCTGCTGGGCAGCTGGCAGGAGGTGTCGGGGTGCAGGTGCAGCAACACGAGCCAGGCCACTCGTAGCAGCAGCCACAGCGGCATGGAGCCCGAGGTCAGGGCCAGGGCAGGCAGGCACAGTGCAGCAGGCATGAGCAAGCCCGAGAACCCCAGCTTCAGCAGGTCGTTCAATCGTGCCTGTGCTGCAATGTACGGATGGTCAGCAGCAAGAGGAGGGCATGTGGCAGAGGCTGCTGCTGGGTTGCTGTGGGCTGGTGGAGGTGCAGGGCATGAGGGCGCGGCCTGGTGAACGGAAAGACGATGACCTGCTGCCCTGGTGCTGGCCCACAGCTGGGCAGGCGTGAGGCCAAGGAAAGGCAGAGGGGCGAGCACTGTTGGGCTCCTGGGGGTGGCTGGCGCTGGCCTGGCGGACTGCTGGTGCTGCCACAAACGCAGAGTGCAGCGCCAGAGCCACACAGCCAGCAGGCAGCACCCGGGCAGGAACAGACCTGCACAGGGCATCGTGTAGAGGAGGGGCGAGCTTGTCAGAGAGAGAGAGAGGTGTCAGGAAGTGTGGTGCATGAGCTGGCCACCAACACAAATTTCTGAACTGCTTGTGCAGCCACCAGAGGAGCCATCCAAGTGCCACACTGGGGATGCATGGAGCAGCCTTAGGAGGGTACCATGTCAGCTTCACCAGGCATGCTGTGTGACAGGCAAGGCTTCAGTGGGACTAGACATGCCAGTACTGACCATAGCGTGTGACCATGCATGGCCACCGTGAGATCCATGCTGCCGGCATTGAGCCCTTGGCATATCCAGTGCTCCAAGGCTGCGCCCACCAGGGCAGCACCCAGTTGTTTGTCCCGCTGCTAACCAGGGCGGAGGTGGGAGATGGCAGGCCCACTCGTTGCAGTGCTTGGTGAAGCAGGCTGGTTCGTGGGTTGGCAAGGCTCTGTCGCTGTCTACACGTGAGGGCTATGCGTGTTGGGCCTGCCCAGCAGGCAGCTGCCAGTAGTGCTGCAGCTGTGATGATGTCACCATACATGTGCGTAGTCTGGCGGATGCTGACCTGCCATTGCTGGTCAATGGTATGTAACAAGTGTGCGCCTAGTTTGTGCCAGACTGATAAGAAATCCAGAATGTGGGGCAGGATTGAGGAGACAGCATTGTTCAGAGCCTGCACACAAGGATGTGTGTGTGTGTGTGTTTTAGGTTGGAGTACATGACCGGTCATCTGAAGCTGATGATGCGGTGCGACACCTGAATGGGAGCCAGTAACTGGCTGAGCAAGTGGTTGGTGATGCGCTGCTCCGTTAACAACCTGTCGAGCCTCACGCAAAGCGACACATCACTGGGTAGGCGACCGCTCATTCTGCAATTGACTTGCTCCTAGCCTCGCGACGGCAATCTTGGTCAACGCTGGTTTGACCATGCCTAGATTCTGAAGTTTGATCAAGTGCCATAGTGTCAAGTGCCCAGTCCAGCCTTTACCTAGCAGCAGAGTATCAGCGCATAGTTCCCCTACTATCTAAAACCCGAACTGTCGGTACCTACTATCTAAAACCCGAACTGTCGGTACCGGCACCAACACCTAATTTCCTACCCCCACCCCCTTACGAGGGTGGGGCGATAGGTGTTGACATGAAACACATGCTCCAATGTAAGCAACAGGTTAAGCATTGCCTCGTGCACACATGCTACTGTGCTACAGGCAGCTGGGCCTGGGCCTTGGGTGCTCGGTCCCGCAGCTTCTTGAAGCCCAATGCTGGGTACTCCTTGCCATTGGCAGGAGCCGCTCCTCGGTGTTGCCACCTGCACAGCTCCAGTGGGCGCCGCTTGCTCTCCGCTGCCCGCTGGAGGTTGAGAGCCAGCCAGCAGCTCACTACCATGACAGTGGCATCAGCACAGCCACAATGCAGGCTCAAACCTGCCAGGAGGGCAACATCAAGCAGCACCTGGCCACCTTGGCCACCCCCATCGGCATCAAAAGCACCTGAAGGCAGTGCTGGAGGTGTGTGACCCATGTGGGAGGAGAGTCTCAAGCCATGTTGCGCTAACCAGAGGTTATGGCTGCGCTGCGACACATGATGACAGCCAGCTCATGAGCACCTGGCATGCCTGTAGCCCCTGTGCCCTAGTATTATACATTATACATTATTGTACACATTATTGTATACATTATTGTACACAAGCCAACCAGCCCCCTCGCCCCTCACTAGGGCCTCCATTTGAGCCGGATCAGAAGTACCTACTAGCAGCCACTAGCAACCACTAGCAGCCACTAACTAGATCCGGCTCAAACAGTGTTATTGGGCTGTGTGGAGTAAACCCAGTGCACATGGCACATGAGCCGCCTACCACCTACAATAATGCCTGACCCGAGGGCTATGATGTAGAGTTGGCATGACAAAACATGCACTAATTGTAAGCTGATAACAGCTCAACAAAGGGGGCACACATTACTGTGCCTCGGCAGGCTGCTGCTGCTGCTCCTGGGCCTCGGGGGGCTTGTCTCGCAGCCGCTTGTAACCCAGGCCAGGGTACTCCTTGCCCTTGGCTGGCAGAGCTCCCTGGTCTGGCCAGTAGCACAGCTCCAGTGGGCGCCACCTGCTCTCCCCAATGCGCTGCATGTTCAGAGCTGCATTGCAGTCCCTGTCCAGCCACCTGCCTGGCTGTGGGGCTGGCTTGGCTTTGGCAGCCTTGCCCTTGCCCTCGCCCTTGGTGGGCTCAGCTGCCCCTGGCTCAGCCTTGGTGCGCTTGGCTGGCTGGGGGTGTGCTGGGCCCTGGCTCTGAGGCTGCTGGCTGTGTGGCTGCGTGGCCGCTGCGTGGGGCCTGTGGGGGCCTGCGGGGGGGCACTACTGGGCACCACATCAGGCCCCGCACTGGCTGGCCACGCTCCTGGCTCCAGGCTGGGCGCACCAGGCGCTGTTCCACCTGCCCTGCTGGGGGCTTCCAGCCTGCAGGCCTGGTGGCACTGAGAGTGTTCAGCTCCACCTCACAGGGCTGCTTGCCATTCACTGCTGAGCTGACCCGGCTGGTGCGGTGCTCATCCACGAGCACCACCTTGCCCCCATCCTGGTCTTTGCCCCTGGGCCTGCACACCACCTTGCTGCAGGCTCGCAGCACCGCATCAGCACCCCACCCACCCCCAGTGCCAATGGTAGCAGCGCCAAAGAAGACCACCAGCTGCTTGGCACACCCATGTCGCTTCATGGACAACTCCGCCATCTGCTCCTCCAACTGCAGCCATGCACACAAGGCACACACATGGTGGCTGACATGGTGGCACCAGGTTAGGCATGGCACAGTCAAGTACTCTTTGATTTCGTGCCCAACCCACCACCTCTCAGTCCCTTACCCTCCCTCCCACACACCTACCTACCCACCCACCCTCACCTTGTTGAAGAACTGCTCCAGCGCCCGGTCCTGGGCTCCGTACAGCCTCAGCCGCTGCCGTGCCCACTTGGGGTCCAGGTACACCTCCCACACCACATCCCAGGTGGCCAGGGTGACGGTGATGTGCTTCAGGTTGGCCTCCAGGGAGGTGCCGGCTGAGCTTGCTGCTGCCAGGTGCTGGAGGTGGGGCTTGATCTGTCTCGCCCTTGGTCATCTTCCACCGGCGCAGCTGGTCTGCCATGAGCTGCCCTGTTGCTGGATCCCACACCCCAGAGGCTGCGCTGACTGCCTGGGTGACGCCGGGGTCGATGCCCACCCCAATCTGTGTGTCTGGGTCAAACACAAACTCACGCATCTCAGCTATGCCCCTGCCTATGTGGGGGAGCCCCACCGTGTGAGCCGCTGCTGCTGCTGCACTTGGGCGGCTGCTGGTGCTGCTGCTGCTGGCAGCTGGAGGTGGGGCTGGAGGAGGGGGAAGGGGGCGCGTGTAGTGCACGCACACGCTGACACCATCTGTGTCCACCAACCTCTCGAAGTGAAACTCCTTGTTGCGAAGCTTGTTTGTGTTGAACCACCTGGCCCAGTGATGGCTCAGTGCTGGCTGGGAGGTGAAAGCTGCCAGGGTTTCCTTGGTCAGGCCCAGCTGCCTGCACACCCCATGCAGCACCCTGCTGTCCACCTTGATGAAGTGCACCCCCACCCTGGCCATGGGGGTGAGGGTGAAGGGGGGTGGGCAAGTCAGGGTCCGGGGACCAACCCCACGCCTCTTGCCGCGCTTTGGCTGCCCTGGTGCGGGTGGGGTGTGGGGCTGCTGCCACCGCTCTAGCCACCAGCACACATGCACTGCATGGCGCATGCGGCAGGGCAGGGGAAGGGTGTCCTGCAGGGAGCCTTCCTTCTTCATGCCCAGTAGGCGGCGGTGCTTGTTGGCCTCCTCTATCAGGTCCGCCACATGGCCCTTGTCCAGGCGGCCTTCAGCTCCGAGCTGTGGGCGTTGATGCCATACCCACACGCCATCCTGATGAACAGCTGCGCCTCCTCCCCGCTCCAGCCTAGCTTGGCCCTGGCTGCCTTGGCGTACAGCTTGACAATGCGCTCTGCAGGTCAGGTCAGGTCAGGTCAGGTCCAGGTCAGGTCAGGTATAAGGTCAGGTGTAAGGTCAGGTCAGGTATAAGGTCATGTCAGATATAAGGTCAGGTCAGGTATAAGGTCAGGTATAAGGTCAGGTCCAGGTCCAGGTCCAGGTCCAGGTCTAGTCACCATCATTACTTGCCTGGGTTGGAGTAGTGCTGTTGCATGGCCACCGCCAGCTGCATGGAGTGTGCGTCGATGGTGTTGGCGTCACCCGCCAGGTGGATGCTGCCCAGCTCCTGCAGCTTGGCCACCAGCGCCTGGTTGCTGGGGTCCTCAAAGGCTGGCATGAGCATGGGGTGGCGGTTGCGCACAAGGCGCCGCTGCAGCTGGTTGTAGCATGTCTTGAAGTTTGGGTTGGCGAAGAACATGCAGAAGTCCTTCAGCTGCCTGAGCATCAGGGGTCCTCGCAGTCAAGGGGCAAGGGAGGGCCAGTGGGTGCTGCGGGTGCCATGGCTGCCAGGCGGGCGCTGCAACGCCTTTGGGGCGGTTGCGCGACTGGCTCAGGTTCTGACTCCGACTCTGACTCCGAGTCAGACTGTGGCTCTGGATCAGAGTCACAGTCTGACTCGGAGTCAGAGTCAGAGTCACACTCCATGCTGGCAGGCTGGGCAGGCTGGGCAGGCTGGGCAGGGGCCCGTGGGGGGAGTGGGGGTAGGGGGGGAGCATCAGGGGGTTGGGGAGGCTGCACGGCTGGAGGCTGAGGGGCGCTGGGGGAGCCTTGGGTAGGGTAGCCCACCAGGCAGGTGAGAAAGATGCGCAGTACAAACAGCGAAGCGATGAAGCGGAGCTGAGAGTGGATCTCAGCCCGTAGCCGGAGATGCTCCCGCAGCTTTCGCCTGGTCTTCTTGCAGCCGCGCAGCACTGCGCCCTCGGGGACCTTGATAACCTGCGGCCAAGCACAATTGAGGCCATTTTGACAAGCCAAGACACAAGGCGGGGTCAACACAAAGAGTGCGGGGGCACATAAGGCGGGAGCAGACCCACACCTGACGTTGACGCGAGGCCCAGCCATCTCGACGATCCTGTCGTTGCTTGCCTTGGGCGGAACGAGAAACTGCGATGGAACCAACAGGAGCGACGGGTTATCTCACAGCGCGTAACTCACGTCTAGGGCTCACGTCACGGCTGGGGACACGAACCTTTATGTTTCTTGTCGCTACGCTTCCGCTTCTTCTTAGCCATCACGCGATGCGCAGTGCGACGGGCGGTGGCCTCTTCGAGCAACTTGGGTTTCCCGTGAAAAATACACGCTCATGTGAAATCACTAGGCTGCCGGTATGCTAGATATGTGTCAGCAGATATGCGCTGGGATAGCAAGGTTGTACACGGTGACGGTGACGAGCACAAGCCGACCAGCCCTGGTATTCTTGTGCCCTGATATTCTTGTGCCCTGCTCCAACACCCTGGCACCCATCTTGATGTTGGATGCTGGTCGGCCATCAGCTCCGCCCTGGCCTCAAGCTGGTCATTGCCTACGGCCAGGTTGGCAGGCGATGCTGTAGCTATACACAGGCTGCGAGCTCATCATTGTCAAGGTTATTGCTAGTGTGCCTAATGCTCAGCTCAGCTCTTTTTGGTGTGTGTGTACGAGATGGACGCCCGGCACGCGGTGGCGCAGCAGCGGTGGCAGGAGCCGGCCAGGGTGCAACGGCATCAGATTGGCGCAAGATGCGGCAGTTTGCTGCCTAGCAGCGTGAGCTAGGACGGAACCGTGCTGTGTGCATTGCCCCCCTACATCACTACACAGTTGAGTGTTGAGTGGGGCAACCTAAGTACATGCACAGGGTCAGGTCGCATAGCACATACACGCCTTCACAAGCTGAATGTTATTGTACCGTTGCGTTGCGAGCTATATGACGGTTGTACAGCCCCGCTTTCGCAAAGAGCATCTGTCTGACACTGACAGAGACACCCCTGCAGTCAACGGTGCCGTTGCAGTTAAGGACGGCTGACCCATGTGCCAGGACACGGCCTAGCCACAGCCACTTGGCCTCCTCGATGGTCTGCATCCACATATGGTATGACACATGGTGTAAGGTCAGATTCAGCAGCATGTGTTCAGCAGGTTCAGCAGCAAGCAGGAGTCGGCCAGGAGTAGTTTCTGACTTAGGTTGGCTACTGCCTAACTTTTGCCAGCTGCTACTAGGCCTCCCCTTGGAGCAGAACCCTGCCACAGCACAGCCACCACAACACAACCATACCTCCACATCAGCATCACAGGATGCTGCCACAACTAGGCTTGGGAAAAGACACAAGCCCACTGACTTGGTTACCCGAAGATGGTCGACTAGAGCTACCACAAAGAGCATTCACCTGGCTGTTCTCGGGCCCTTGCCATTGCCGGGCTTTGCTGGGTTAGACAGGGCACCGTTCCTAAACTTCGCCAAGGAGGTGACCCCATCCTCCATCAGCCTGTCCAGCATGCCTGGATCACTCATCAAGCCGTCGAGTCGATGGAGATATGCCGAGCACAGCAATTGGTATGTGCGGGTAATGTAATCTTTTGATTTACATCATTGCTTAACCACGCTACCTTGCATGCCCATGGCACCCTATACATAACAATGTCAAAGTGAACTAGACTGTGACTAGACTAGAAGTGATGCAGGGAATGACACAATCTATATCAATGATTAAACAACCACTCACTCGCTTTAGGCTGAGCTAAACGTATGAACGTGCAGGCCAACTTCAGTGAATTGATCTACACAGTTTACGAGCGTTGCAGCATTTCAGCCTCAGCATCGTCACTACCTGGCAGCCACCGCATGATGAAGTGCGTGCGCCCATCATGTCAATCCATGGCTAATACGCTTGGGGAGGGAAGGGTGGGGGAGGGGGTGGGGGTGGCCTTCTGACCGGGGGTGAAGGAGGCTGTTTCGGCAGGGGTGGGGGTTTGGGGCGCTGCTTCCGGGGTGGTGAGGGGGGAGGAGGTAGGGGTGGGGAGGGGGGGGGGTAGGGGTCGTAGTAGTATGGAGGAGGGGGTGGGGGGAAGTCGTTCAGGTCCATAGGAGGGGGTGGGGGGGGAGGGGACGAGGGGAGGGGAGGGCGAGGAGGTCTCCTGACACCGGGAGGGAGGCAGCACATGGGGTCGCCAAGCGCTGCTCCACATTGTCGGGTGAAAAATCCTGCAAGCAGGTAGGCAGGTAGGTAGGTAGGTAGGTAGGTAGGTAGGTAGGTAGGTAGGTAGGTCAGGTAGGTAGGTAGGTCAGGTAGGTAGGCAGGTGAAAGGGAAGCTGGTTGTTCAGGTAACTGATCAGTGGGGCGACAGGGAGCAGGCGCAGCTGGGCGGCTGGCGGTTGGGGCAGTTGGGCGTGTGGGCAGCTGGGCGGAGGCACAACATGAAGAATTGGGCATTGAGGGGTACCATGCAACAGCCTATCAGGCCACCCCGGCCTTCCCCTCCTTGCCCAGCTCAGCCACAGCGGCAGCTGCAGGTGAGACCAGGCAGCCAAGGCCCCTACACGGCAGGTGCCTAAACATGCTTCTGCCTCATCTTGCTCCAATGGACATGCTACCTAGCCTGGCCCAGCTTCCTTGCAGCTACCTCGGGGCTGAACCCACCTCCTGTGGACACTACCGCGGCGAGGGTGCTGGAACAGGGGATGGCTGAGGTGTCCATGAACGCGGTCAGGCCCGCAGTGTCGAGCAGCCGGGCCAGGGCGGTGGTGACCTGAGATGGGCCCTCCGTGAACACCAAAACATTCACACTCCTTGGGGGAGCCAGTCTGCAGGTGGACAAACAACCGCCAGACCGGGGTTCAAATCCTACGCGGGTACCATTTCATTCTAGACTGATTGAACAGAGCTGACAAAGGAGTGTGCCTTCAGACAGGGGAGAGGAAGCAGGTGCCCCTGATGTGGCAAAGTGACGTCACAATGCAAGTTAGGGTCAGGCAATTGATGAATCCAAATCTATGGGCGCCCTGCACGGGCACTCGAATCAATCTATGCAGCGCTGAAACACTGCCAACACCCTCCTTCACATTTAGAGGGATAGAAAAGCATGGAGGCTAGCTGTTGCATGGCACGGGCTTTACTGACAAGAGAGCAATGGGCAGGATTGTGTTACGTGGGTATATGATGCACCGGATGTGGAATCATAACATCTCGCGAGCACCTATTCCAATGCAACAGACTGTGGTAAGCAGAAGGCAGAAAGTGTCGGCAAATGGCTGAGGAGCCAATGGCACGCGAAGAAAGGTCAGTCAATACCATGTGGCAGTATGTGCCTGGGGCAGCCCAGGTAGTTGCAGCTTTCGCAGCTGCCTTGCTGCCTTGCTCCCACATGCCCTGCCAGGCTCTAGCTTCTCGGCAAGCCTTGCTGTCGGTGTGCTGGCTGGCTTCATTTGAAGCCGCCGCTGATCGTGCATCCAGGGCATGTTAGCTGCAAACTCTTGGAGCTAAAGCAGTGTAGTTGTAGCCTTGCGGCATTTTGAGCTGGGCTAGCTCCTACACGCGTAGGGGGTTGATTGAGGTCAAGGCCAGCTGCAAAGGCTGTTAGGGGCGCACAAACACGCCTCAGCGCGACACTAACTTTATCATATGCCCGTAGGTAGCCCGGAAGTTCCCTCTCGTAACCAACTTTTCAAACTGAATGGCCACTGTACCAGGACCTTAGCCCAGTCGCGAGGGGCCCAGCCAAAGGCGCTCAAGAGTGCGGGCCCTGTGCGGGGATTGAACCCTGGTGCCAGTAGAGTCGAATGGTTTTGACCATCCCTTTCAACTCCTGACTGTCCCCTCACCACCTGCCTGACTGCGCCCCCACCCCTGGCGCCTCTGCCTCACCCTCTGCGCCCTAGCCCTCGCCCCTCCGCTCACTCACTGGCAGGTGAGGTCCCTCCCAACATTGAGAGACAACCCGAAAGAGTTCATGAGCGCGACCAGTGCCCGGTTGGTTGTATCGCAGGAGGACAGGGAGAAGTAGGTGTTCAGGGCGGCAGCGGTGGGCAGCGTGAAGGCCAGGGTGAAGGATACTGGCGCAAGCGAAGGGGGCGAGGGGGAGGGCAGGGGTGGGGGGGAGCTGGCCAGCTGCAGGGGTGGGGAGGGAGGGAGGGCGAGGGAGGCCGGGGGGAGAGGGGGTCTCCTGGAGCCTGGAGGGGGGCAGCACATGGGGCCGCCAAGCGCTGCTCCACATTGCCGGGTAACCAACACTGCAGACAAGCAGGCAGGGCAGGACGGCAGCACGGTGAGAGGGCGGCTGGATGTCTGAGCAGCTGAGCGGAGAGGGGCGAAGAGGGCGCAGTGGCAACTGGGTAGCTGGTGATTGGGCGGCTGGGGCAGCTGGACATCTCGGCAGCTGGGCAGCTGGGTGGAGCCACAGCATGAGACACTGTGCCTGAGAGACAATGTGGTTAAATGCATTGGCCTAGTGGGCAATTCCTCCTTGCCCAGCTCATCCAATAGCAGCAGCGGCAGCTGCAGGTGGAGCCAGAAAGCCAAGCCTCTTACACGGAAGGTGCCACAACATGCTTTTGCCTCATCCTGCCCCAGTGGACATGCTGCCTAGCCGGGCCCAGCTTCCCCGCAGCTACCTCAGCACATGGTGGAGGGTTGGACTCACCTCCATTAGACACTGCCACGGTGAGGATGCTGGGGCAGGGGATGGCTGAGGTGTCCATGAACGTGGTGAGGCCTTCAGGGCTGAGCAGCAGGGCCAGGGCGGTGGTGACCTGGGAGGGGCTCTCCGTGAACACCACCAGGTTCACACCCTTGGGCGGAGCCAGCCTACAGGTGGACAATGAGCCGCCAGACCGGGGTTCAAATCCTGCCTGGGTACAAATTTGTTTTTACAGACTCATTGAACAAAACTGACAGAAGAGTGTGTCTTAAGCCAGGGGAGAGGAAGCAGGTGCCCCTGATGTGGTAAAGTGAGCAGAGGCGGTGGCTGTTTCAGTGAACTCTTTTCAATGCATATGATGCAGGCCCCCTCGCTGCCTCCATCCCCAGGCATCAGGCCCTAGAGGTAGCACTACAGGCTAACCCCCACCCCGTTAAGCCCTCATGCAGTTATGACGTCACAGTGCTAGTCAATAGAACTGGCTCCATACGCGGAATTGAACCCTGGTGCTGGTAGAACCAAGTCAATCTGACCCTGACCCTTGACTATTTACCACCACCTGCCTGCCTGCGTCCCCACCCCTGGTCCCTCAGCCCCGCCCTCTGCGCCCTAGCTCCGCCCCTCCGCCCACTCACTGGCACGCCACGTCTCTGGAAGCAACGAGAGGCAACCCAAACGCGTTCATCAGCGTGACCAATGCCCGGGAGGTGGTGGTGCAGGAGGACAGGGAGAAGTAGGTGTTCAGGGAGGCAGCGGTGGGCAGCGTGAAGGCCAGGGTGAAGGATACTGGCGCGGCTTGAGGGGGCGAGGGGGAGGGCAGGGGTGGGGGGGAGAGCAGAGGTGATGGGGGAGGTGGGGAGGCTGGCGAGGGAGGAGGGGAGGCGGTCTGCGGGCAGGTGGGCAGAAAACAAAACATGGGTGTTCCAGATAGACGTTTGGTGGGCTTGCGCAGGGCTTGCAGGGGCGTGAGGTGAGGGGCAGGGGCTAGGTTGATTGGTTCTGTCTAGAGGGGGTGAGGGATAAGGCCAGCAGCAGCCTATTGCTTATCAGCTCCTGACTTTCCTTGTCCAGCTGCAGCAGCTCGTGCTAGTAGGCCTGCCGTCGGACCTGTCCATCTAAGGCAGGGGTTCATGCTGATACTGATCCTATGGTGCCAATAAGCTAGGGACTAACTCCATGGTACTGGTGGTTGGATGGGCTTGGTGGTTGGGTCTGGTGGTTGGGCCTGGTAGTTGAGCGGGCTGTGAGGGTGCACGTAGTGGGCAGCTCACCGTGATGCAGGGCAGGAAGAGCTGGGGGTTTGCCGTGGCGTACAGGCCCATTGGGGTACTAGAGGGGCAGTTGATGGACAGCTGCGGCACAGCAGGAGAGCACAGTGCAGTGTGGCGGCAGGCAGACCCATGACCCGTAACAACACAGGGCACAGTGGCTAGGGCCTCACAGTCAGGGCATCACCAGCAGCCACCAGCAGCAGACTCGGTGGGGTCCGCAGGCCGTAGGCAGCGGGCAGTGGGTCACGGCAGCACCAGGAAGCAGTGGGCAGCAGCAACAGAGTAGTAGCCTGACTCTGCCAGGCAGGGCAAAGGGGGTCCCAGTACTAGCAGTCCTGGCAGTCAGGGCAGTCCTGGCAGTCCTGGCAGTCCTTAAGAGTCAGGGACGCCAGGCTGTATGGGCGGCTATGTCTGGGAAGGGCAGTCCTTGAGGGTTAGGGTCGTGGGGGAAGGGTGGGGTCATTTGGGAGAGCCCTGGAGGAGGGGGCGCTGGCTGTGGGTCCCTGGGGGGTCCTGGGGAGGGGGTGGGGTTGGCCTGGGCCGACAGGGAGCAGCCAGGGGCTGGGTTGTGGGCTGGGCTGGGCCTGGGCTTGCGGGCCAATCCAGGGCTGGACGTGTTAGGGTGACGGGTGAATGCAGGGGGCTGGGCAGGGAGGGAGGTGGGTCCTCAATCAGGCTCAGCCCTCACCACTTGGATGGAGTCTGTGCAGCGCAGCTGGTAGAAGTTGACGAGCTGCACAAGCGACACACACAGCCACACACACCCAGCTTGAGCTGTGAGGTAGAGCGCGTGCTTGACTACATGCTTGACCTCGTGCGTGCAGGCGTGCAGGCTCACAGAGTGGCAGGCCCACAGTGGCAGGCATTCTAGCTGGAGTAGCAGAGGGGCAGCAGAGCAGCATACGGCCAACAGCATTGCAGGCACAGTACAGGCACCAGGTTTGATGCCGCTGGTGTTCTGTGTGCAAAGGGCGGTCACTGTGGGCTGCCTGACCATTCCCCAGGTACGGCTTTCAGGCTCCTCCTAACGGCTCCTTCTCATGAGCAGTCTGAGGGGTCCCTCTGCTTGCTGCAGGCTGCAGGCAGAGGGACGCTCTGGTGCAGGCTCAGGCGGGGGGTTGCCTCTTCAGGCTCCAGGCGATGGAGGTGGGTGCGCCTGCCAGCCCTGCCCTGTTGCCTGTGTTGCCTGTGCAGGCTCAAGGCGTTGAGAACTGGCCAGGCCCTGACTGCTGCTGGCCCTTACCTGGGAGGTGGTGGCAGGGAAGGCCACGAGCGCACTGAGCAGGGTGTTGAAGTCGCTCTGCGGGGTTTGGAGGATGTGGGGAGAGAAGGAAGCAGGCAGGCAAGGTTAAGGCACCAGGTAGGCAGGCGAGGGGAGGCAGCACACAGGGGGAGCAAGGGGAGGCAGGAGCAGGTAGGAAGGGGGGAGCCAGCAGTCTGGTAGGGAAAGGGATGGGCAAGCAGGGTGAGGCATCAGGTAGGCGAAGGGCACCACAGGGTCAGGGTCAGGGTTAGGAGGGGTCGAGAAGCAGGCAAGGGGTCCAGGAGGGTTGTGAAGGGGACGGTACAAGGGTTACAAGAGAGGCTTTGTGTGAGTCGCCAGCTGTACATGCCTTCCAGATCATCTCTCAGGCTATGGCAAGGCTGCAAAGCAGGCAAAAGGTGTGATGCAGTGTGGCCTCCTCACATTCCCACTCCCCTCCCACCCTCCCACTCTCCTCACACCTGGCTGCGTGTTGCAGCCACCAGGGCTGGGATGCCCGTCACGCTGCCATCATCCTGGCACTGAAAGGGGGAGGCCTGCAGACACATGGCACCACCGGCAGCTGCTGCTTGCCACAACCCTCACGATGGCTGGGCAGGGAGGGCATGCAGATGCAGTGCCACACAAAGGCCTGTGGGTGGAGTTTCTGGAGCTGAAGTTTGTAGGTTGCAGAGTTGTGGAGTTGTGGAGTTGTAGAGTTTGTAGGTTGCAGACCCTAGGCTCTGAGTTCAGGACAGAAGGACAGAAGGACAGGGTGCCAGTACAAGGTGCAGGTCTGAGTAGCGGCCAGCAGTGGGTGGAGTTTCTACAGGTGTGACCTTTCAAGGGGGCCTGGGCTCTGAGATCTAGACAGAAGCAACAGTGTCGGTACAGTCTGTACAGTATAGGTAGCGGCCAGAAGCAGCTAGGAAGGTACCACACCCATGAAGCATGCCCAGCCATACAGCATACACAGGTGGTGGCATGAGCATGAAGAGCAGGGCACCATTGCAGCACGCCCCACATGGACAACACAAACAACACAGCCATCTTCAGTTGGTTGGGATGTATGTGCAGTGCAGTGCAGTGCAGTGCAGTGCAGTGCAGTGCAGTGCAGTGCAGTGCAGTGCAGTGCAGTGCAGTGCAGTGCAGTGCAGTGCAGTGCAGTGCAGTGCAGTGCAGTGCAGTGCAGTGCAGTGCAGTGCGGCAGAGGTGTATGTGTGTGTTAGGGTTGGTAGGGTTGTATGTGCAGGGCAGAGCCGGGTGCAGCAGGTGGAGGCGTGTTGAGGCCAGTTGAGGTGTGTGTGCAGGGCAGGGCAGGGCAGGGCAGGGCAGGACGCATCGAGCCCCACCAGGCTGAAGCCAAGGAAGGACAGGATGGTGAGGTACTGGTTCATGAAGCCGGTGAGTGAGCCACAGTTGTTAACCCCGAACAGTCCAGGCACCCTGTTGATGCTGAGCCTGAAGATGCAGCCAGTGTTGCCACCGCCGCCGCCGATGAGCACGGGGACTGGCGATCTGCAGGGCGGAGGGACAGCCAGGACTGGCACATCGCCCTGGTTGGGCTCAGAGCAGCTTGCTGTACTTCCTTGTACTGCCAGCTGGGCTGCTGCCCTGCCCTCCAGCTGCAGCTGGGCTGCTGCCCTGCCCTCCAGCTGCAGCTGGGCTGCTGCCCTGCCCTCCAGCTGCAGCTGGGCTGCTATGCATTGTGATGAATAAAGGCGCAGTAAGGGTCACTGGGATACGAGGCCTCAGGCGCAGTGAAGGGGCAGCCTGAAGAGGCTGGGAGGCTTGGAGGCTGTGAGGCTCGCCTTCCAGTTGCAGCTGTCATGCTATGCATTGCGATCACCCATGGAGATACATAGAGGGCGCAGTGAGCCACACAGAGGCCTGAAGGGTGTGAAAGGTCTGGGAGGCTGGGTGAGGTTGGGTGAGGCCTGTTGCACTGCACAGTGTGGAGGGCTGGGGTGTCACACTCTGCAGGCACCCTCTGCTGGCTGCTGCGTTGAGGCCCCACTGCCAGTGAACACAGCCGGGCTGCACACTGCTTGGCGCTGCCTGCTGCTGCTGCTGCTGCTGCCACTGCTGCTGCCACTGCTGGTGGTAATTGTGCTGCTGGGTGTGGTTGGGCTTGTGAAGCCCCCAGCTGGTGTGGTGTCAGGATGTGGGCGTGGAATGTCATGGCGTCAGGGTGCTGTGAGCATGACTGTTTCGGAGAGCATGGCTTGTTTATGCAGATGGTGCTTGGTCAACAGCACAACTGCTTGGTGGACCTGCTGAGCAAGCACCCTCCTGCCAACCAGGCACATGGGCATGCAAGTCCAGCCACTGAGGGCACATGCAGTCATTGTGGGCACACTGGTCCTCACTCCATCCTCCACTTCTTCACACCCTTATTTGCGATGTGGGGCGGAGGGATGGGGATGGGGGGTGGAGCTCTGTTACTCTGTCACTCACGGTGGTGGAGGTGGTGGGGAGAGTGGCGGCGGCGGGTTGCAGGGAAATAGCACGGCGAAAGAGGAGGTGCAGGGCTGCCCAGCACTTATGATGCGGGTGGTGGGAAAGGGACCATTGCAGACCTGCTGCGTTTGAGTGATACCCACTGCGCAGGGCAGCAGGCAAGACCCGCGCATGTCCCGCATTTGGTGTTTAGCGGGGGGTGTGCATGTGTGGAGGAGAAGCTGCTGGCATGATGTCCTCCTCCCCATCATCATACGCATGCTGGTCTGTGGGTTCTTCTAGGTACTGTGTCTTACGTCAATGACCCCATCATCAACACTATCACCCTTGCTTGCCACCAGCTTCCCTGGCTGCCCCACATAGCCTCACAACTCGCACATGTGTGGGTGTGAGATGTAAGGAGGGAATGATGTACGACACATAGCAATAGCCTGGTGTGCTTACAAGCCTTGAAGATCAGTGTGGCCTGAGTGTGACAATCTCCTAGTGAATCGCCTAGTGAATGACAATCTTTTGCAAGCAGCACAGCAGCAGAGCAGTGCCACATGCAGGCGGTTGCGGAACATGGGAGTGAGGGCTTACGTGAGCTGAAGAAGTCCGCGTATTGAGCCTCTGAGCCGCAGCCAGGCACCAGCTGCTGCATGAGGGTGAGCCAGCCTCCAGAGGACAGCCTGTTGGCCAGGTTGGTAAAGGGAGTGGCGAGGCCTGCCAAGCTGTGGCTGCTGACCACTGTCAGAAAGCTCAGGGCAGCGCCTGTGCCTGCACAATACAGTGACATTGCAACCAGCAACCAGACACATGACACATGCAGTTAAAGGGTTGCCAATCTTCCATGGGGGCCACCACTCTTTTTGTAGTGAAGTATTCGCATATCAAAGTATCCGAATCTCTGCGCTGCCATGCACCTTAGCCACATTTGAACATAGAGCTGGTTGCACTGTACCCTAGGCCTGTCGCTGTCAGTGCCTGCGTGCGACAAGTCAACGGTTATGGGCAAGCATGACCTGGGTTAGGCCGGGTGTTCTCTTGCCATGCATGCTGTGTCCTATGACTGATGCCACTCTTGGCGCCAGCCCCTTCTCAATGACCAGGGTCAGTACTGAATCAGCTGAACCGCTTGCTGCAGGTGTATTGTCGTCACGAGTATGGATCACTGATGGCATTGCACGTGCTCCATGCGGGAACAGCACCATGTGCCCAAGGAGGAGGGTCCAGGCATCACATGTTCCTAATTTCTGGAGTGCCGGTAGCCTGCTTGCTTCACATGACTAATGTTTGCGCGTCTTTTTGCATACTTTTATGTGTTCATTTTTTCCTTTACCTGACACAGCGGCCGTGACAGAGCATGATATGCCCACATAGAACTGGGCTGCAGTGGCAGAGCTGATGGACATCATTGCAATGGTGCCTGCGGCAGCAAGCAGCCAACAGCAAGCAGCCAGCCAAGCACATGTATCAATCTGCTGCAGTGGTGACCCCCACGAGGTGGGAGGGCGCCCATGCCATGTATGTGGGGGGCTCACTGCGTACAGGCAAAACACATTCCCACTGACGAGCCTCCTAAATGTCTGCCTCTGCAATAGTGGTTGTTGCTTGCTGGGCTAATGCTGTTGTTGTGTTGTTGTTTGCCTGGGCTGATGAGGTGCTGCCATGCACGCATTCCACGCTGCTGTCCCTCGTGCGATGTGGGAAACCATTGTGTCAGTTGCTTGTTGTCATGTGCACTCACTGGCGGCAGCATTGCAGTCTTGCACTGTGAAGGTCTTGGTCTGGGACACCACGGTTATTGTGGCGTTGAGCACTTGAGCACTTGCACAGTGCAGCACCACCGTAAAGCACAGCATTGCTGCCAGTATTGACCTCATCGCCCTCATCGCAAAACCCAGCGGTGTGTCAACGTTTATTTGGTTTAGGCCGGTGGAACACCAACGTTGCAGGAGTGCTGCACAAAAGAAAAACCACGTCAACATCGCCGGGCCATCGCTGTGTTTTACTTTCGCGAGTCTGCATGCACGACTGGGCTGCAGGTGCGCTGCAATGCTGGTGCCTGATGAACATGCCGGGCAAACCACGAACCTGTGAGCAACGGCTGTCTACCAGCTGAAACGCACCTTAGCAGCTTATGATGTCGGTGCACCAGCCTGACTGAGCGAAGGTTGGCGCAGAGTCTTCGAGAGCTTTGTGGGCTGGTGGCTAGTTGCGTACACAGTGCAATGGCTGATAGCTAAGCCATTTGGGTATCGACCATTGGTCGGAGGAGTTCTAGCTGGCTTCCGGCGGTATGAGTGACCAGTGATGTGATGCGAATCCGATTGGCTCCCGCCACTTAGCAAGGAGGCGACAACGCTGCTACCGCAGCTCGAACTCTGGAAAGCGGTGTATGTGCGCGTCAAAAACATGTTGTTTTGTAGCTTGTTGTACAGCGCCGCAACCCCATGCTCATGCCAGTCTTTGGCGATGCTGGCAAAGCTGCAGGAGCTGGGCAGCATTGACTTGTGGGGGAGACAACAATAAAAAACTGGCGATCAGCATGCAGCAGCATTTTGCTAAGCAAGGCAAGTAATGATGGCGCATAGACTCCAGGTTAGGCAGGCCAGGCCAGGAGTGAGCGTACGTGCACGACAAGGCTTTGTCGCGCAGGTGGCGACACTAGCCAGCTACACCTGGTCAACCCCAACACATAGCACGTCACCCCTCACAAGGGAAATTCAGGCGCCCCTAACTGACAGCAATGACAGCAATCACAGGAAACCGACCCCTGGTAGTAGGGTGGCTAACTGCGCCACACATCATGCTAGATGATTCATAGTGTAGGGAACCCAGCCAGCTACCTTTCACCCATACGAAACAGTTATGCAGTCAGTAGGCTGTGCACAGCAAAGCATCTATGTTAGTGATTCCAATATGAGCCGTTGCAGGGCATGCAGTCACCCCTTCGACCGCCCGCGTCGCTAAGGCTGCTCTACAAGAGCATGCGCGTCGGCAGCAGCAGTCGGATCAGAAAACGGTTGCGGCAATGTGGCAATGAGCCCACCTCCCCCCCATACCTAGAGGACAATGCCACAGCTCGACCATTCATACTTACAGCATGCTACTTGCTGGGTCAAGCTCATCTAGGACACTGTTACAAACCATCATACTCAGACAAGCCAAAAGCTCACTTTGGTTTGTGACACTCAACTTTCATTTACACCATGAGCGAGACTCCACACCATGACCACAACAAGACATTCCCTAAGCCATCCACCCGCGTGCAAAGCTTCATAGCTCAACTCGCAGGCCGCCCCGCCCCGCCCCGCCCCGCCCCGCCCCGCCCCGCCCCGCCCCGCCCCGCCCCGCCCCGCCCCGCCCCGCCCCGCCCCGCCCCGCCCCGCCCCGCCCCGCCCCGCCCCGCCCCGCCCCGCCCCGCCCCGCCCCGCCCCGCCCCGCCCCGCCCCGCCCCGCCCCGCCCCGCCCCGCCCCGCCCCGCCCCGCCCCGCCCCGCCCCGCCCCGCCCCGCCCCGCCCCGCCCCGCCCCGCGAAGCGAAGCGAAGCGAAGCGAAGCGAAGCGAAGCGAAGCGAAGCGAAGCGAAAGACTAGTTGACTAACCTAATGCAACCATGTCAGCCACCCTGTGCGCCTTGTATGTATGACTGCAGCTGAAGGAGGAGATGGCTGAGGTGGCCATAAAGCGCCATGGGCGTGCTTTTCTTTAATGCAGCTGGCATTGGCACCAGGGGAGGCTGGGGTGCTGATGCGGTGCTGTGGGCCTGCTGCAAGGTGGTGTGCAGGCCCAGGGGCATAGACCAGCTGCGGGGCAGGGTGGTGCTTGTGGATGAGCACCGCACCAGCTGGGTCAGCCCAGCAGTGAATGGCCAGCAGCCCTGTGAGAGCCGGCTAAGCAAACGCAGGGAGACCAGGCCTGCAGGCTGGAACACCGCCTGCTGCGCCCAGCCTGGAGCCAGCAGCGTGACCAGCCAGTGCGGGGCATGATGTGGTGCCCGGTAGTGGCCCCACGCAAGCCCCCACAGGCCCCATGCAGAAGCTAGGCAGCCACACAGCCAGCTGCCTCAGAGCCAGGGCCCAGCACTCCCCTGTGTACTGAGGTTGAGGATGCAGTTGAGCCCACCCAGCCCACCAAGGGCAAAGGTAAGGCCCAGGGCAAGGCTGCTAAAGCCAAGCCAGCACCGCAGCCAGGCAGGTGGGTGGACCGGGATTGCAACACAGCGTTTAACATGCAGCGCGTTGGGGAGAGCAGGTGGCGCCCACTGGAGTTGTGCTACTCGCCAGAGCAGGGAGCTCTGCCAGCCAAGGGCATGGAATACCTTGAACTGGGGTTCAAGCGGCTGCGAGACAAGCCACCCAAGGCCCAGCAGCAGCAGCAGCAGCAGCAGCAATAGCCTGCTGTGGCACAGTAGTGTGTGTCTCCATTTGAGCTGTCATCAGCTTACAATTAGCGCATGTTTGTCATGCCAAATCTACACCATAGCCCTCGCGGTCAGGCAATAGTGTAGGTTGTAGGCACGCATGCACCGTGTGCATGTGCAATGGGTATCCTCCACACAGCCCCTTGTGATGCGGCTTAGATGGAGGCCCTGGTGATGGACAAGGGGGCTGGATGCAACTCTCAAAAATGCGACGAATGTTCCTGCAACGGTGTACACAGCGGGCTATTGTCCCAGATGGCTGGTGGATGTGCATTGTCTGATGCTCACAGTGTGGTCAGTGTGATATGAGTTGGTGACCGCATGCAGCATGCTGCTGCTACTCAGCCGCCACTCATAACTTATGAGTCATAAGCTCCCAGCTGTGCAGCTGGTGTGCATGCATGGTGGTTACCTTCATGTTATCATAGTGATCAGAGTGTCATCATAGTGCTATCATAGTGATAAGTGACAAGGCATGTGCAGGTCATTGTAAGCCCGACGGAGTTTCTGCAGCTGGCAGTCTGTGTCCACTGTGTAGCCCCGCCCAACCTCTTGGATCCGGTGCTGACCCTGAGCCCAGCCCTTGCCAGTGCCAGAGCCCTTCTCCATACCAATGCATGTGGTGTTGCATTGTTATCCTAGGTGCTTTACGTTACTGAACAAAAGTGTGACCCCATGAACCCAACTACACATGACAGGTTCAAAGTCAGGTTAGACAAGCAAGGGGAAAATTGGGTACCATGCTGTTCTCCACATTCAGACCACCACTTGCTACCGCGGTTGCACCGCTAGCTTCAGCGTGCTAGAAAAGTTAGCGGCGTTGAAGCGCAGGCCCGCAGGCTGAACATGGTTGTTTGGGCCTAAAGTTGTGTCCACGCAACAAGGTCGCTGTAGGTAGCTACAGACATTCGTATAAAGTCCAAGGCCGGGGCCCGTCTCTCTCGCTAGCCAGGTCCGTTCAGTCGGTTGTACTGGGTAGCTCGGCTTCCTAGCTCCCGCAAAGCTGTGAATGTTAGTACTGCCCCGCAACCACAAACTCCAGCTCCGAACCCTCCTATCTCATAACATGTGCGGTGGACTTTGCCTAAAAAGCTGTTTGCGGCTGGCCCGTCCGGCCCTCAACCATACATCATTACATTCAACCTCACATCATTACATTATAACATCCAACCTACACTTGTGTTCTCTGTAAACTGTCACTTGTGTTCTCTGGAACCGGTCACTTGTGTTGTGTGGCATTCACTGCATGCATGCTAGGGCTCTGGCACTTGCAAGGGCTAGGCTCAGGGTCAACACCGTATCCAAGGGGCTGATTAAGGCTGGGCAGGGCAGGGCTGGGCTCGGCAACAAAGGCAAGCTTTGTTGTCAGCGCATTCGCATAACGCTGTTGGGAGCATGGCGCTTCGAAGGGGTGAGTGCTGCCACTGCTGGTGCTTGCTGATGCTGCTGTTGCTGATGCTGTGAGATTGCTTCCAAGCACTGGATTCTACTCTTTGTACCCTTGGTGGCTAGGTTCAGTCGGACACAAAGCTGCTTGAGGTGATTCAGCGTGATGCCCTTCGGTGGCAAGGCTGGTAGGTGTGGCTGCTGACTATTGTACACATGCCTAGCTGTGTCTTCAAGATGCTGCAGTTTGTTGGTGATGTCCGCCTGTCGTTGCTGTCGTTGCTGTTTTGATCCCTTGCGCTTGCTGCTGAGCTGTACTCCTCCCTTGTGGGTGACAGGTTCTCCCCACGGTTTCGGCCTGGCCAAAAGCCGAAAAAGTGCGGGCAGGGGAGTGAGCGCAGAAAGCCACGGGAGCCGCACGCTGCGGGCTAGAGGCGTGGGCCAAGCGGCTGGTGAGGTCGCGGGGTCGAGAAGCTCCCTAAACAGCGGGGCCGAAAATCCAAGGTGTGTCGCATGGGAAGTCTGTAGCAAGTTGCGTCGTGTAGCAAGTTGCGCAGCAAGACGAGTGAGGATGAAGCGTGTAGTATTGCGGGAAGCTGAAAGCTAGTCTTGAGCTGACTGGTTGACTGGTCCGCAGGTCCGCGAAGAGGTCGACGAAAAGAGGCTGACTGACTGCTTGACGCAGTCCCTTAGTGCTAGGCAGGAGCAGCTGTGCTACAAAGAGGAGCAGCTGTGCTACAGAGAGGAGCAGTTGTGGTGCTGGGCAGGAGCAGGTGTGCTATAGAGCAGAGCAGCTGTGGTGCCAGGCAGGAGCAGGTGTGCTATAGAGCAGAGCAGCTGTGGTGTCAGGCAGGAGCAGCTGTGGTGCCAGGCAGGAGCAGCTGTGGTGCTGGGCAGGAGCAGCTGTGGTGCCTGGCAGGAGCAGCTGTGGTGCCAGGCAGGAGCAGCTGTGGTGCTGGGCAGGAGCAGCTGTGGTGCCTGGCAGGAGCAGCTGTGGTGCTGGGCAGGAGCAGCTGTGGTGCTGGGCAGGAGCAGCTGTGGTGCTGGGCAGGAGCAGCTGTGGTGCCAGGCAGGAGCAGCTGTGGTGCCAGGCAGGAGCAGCTGTGGTGCCAGGCGGGAGCAGCTGTGGTGCCAGGCAGGAGCAGGTGTGCTATAGAGCAGAGCAGCTGTGGTGCTGGGCAGGACTGCTACATAGGAACTTCAAGGCTAGGTAATGGCAGCAGTATGGCTGCTGGGCAATGGTGTTGACCATGACTGTCAAGCATAGACAGCCCCTTACATGTGTTTCCTCTTCAATTTTATCCACCATTTGTAAGCAACTGGAACAAGTGTCTGCATTTGATGTCTCCAACACGTGTCTGCATCTTATTTAGACTTGTCCACTGCCATTCAACGGCAGCTCTGCCCTTCCCCGTATCGTTATCAACCAATTCATGTAAACCATGCAAACAACCCAGTCACAATCAACAGCTGATCCACAGACTGATGGCATGTCGCTCACTTCCTGCCCTCCAGCTTGTTGGCAATGGCAGCATACATGTTGTACACACCCTGGATAGCCCCCCCCCCACATGCCCACGCTGATGCCAATAGCTTGGTGATTTGAGCAGCCTCCACCCCTGGGTGCTGTGCCTCCATCCCAGCCCTCTTCATTGCGCCATAGAGAGCATACCCACACATGCCCTGTTGGCCTCCCTTGGAAGTGCTGATAGGTAGGGACAAGGCTGCAGCCAGCTGCACCAGCACACCTTCCTGCACCCCACCCACCACCTGCTTGTAGGCCTGACCCTGACTGCTGCCACAAACAGCACCTGCCTGATGCTGGAGCTGTGTGATCAATGTGTCAGCACAGGCTGCCACATCCAAGCCCAGCTCCTCACACTGGAGCTCACCAAACAGGATCCTCTTGGCAGACTGAGCATTGGGGCTGTGGAGGCCCTTCTCCTGTCGCCCCCTCTTTAACAGCCGCAAAGGAGTGGGGACACTCTCCACTGGGCGGTCCATCAGAGCCATGGCCTCTGCTGCTGTCATGCCTGGCTTCTTCTTCATTTCCCTGGCAGCTTGGTAGTGCTTGGGGTACTTGTCTTGCAGCCACTTTCGTAGCCCAGACCAGCGCCTGTGAAACCTGGCCTTGTTGGATCCCTGAGACTGGGAAGCTGCAGTCCTGAAGTCCTTGTCAGCAAGCTGCTGCAGCTCTTTGGCCGTCAGACCCTCCAACTCCCTCACCATCTTTATGGTGAAGACGCAGTCCTTGAGGTACTCGACCTGGTCAGAGTAGTTCTTGTCGCCGCCCCTGTGTGGCCTTCCCTGCTCTGCCTCGAGATCCTTCAAGGGTGGTCGAACCCCAGGTAGCCCATACTCATACTCGGACTCTATGTCCTCAAAGCATGAGAGTGTCCTCATGTAGTGTCCCTTGCTCATTTTGCTCGGGGCAGGGAGCTGGGCAGGGGGCTGGGCAGGGGGGGCCAGGGCTGCAGCCAGGCTGGGCTGCAGGGCAGGGGGCTGGGCAGGGGGCTGGGTAGGGTAAGGCAGGCCTGCAGCCAGCCAGTTGCTCAGGGCAGGGGGCTGGGCAGGGGGGGCCAGGGCTGCAGCCAGACTGGGCTGCAGGGCAGGGGGCTGGGCAGGGGGGGCCAGGGCTGCAGCCAGGCTGGGCTGCAGGGCAGGGGGCTGGGTAGGGTAAGGCAGGCCTGCAGCCAGCCAGTTGCTCAGGGCAGGGGGCTGGGCAGGGGGGGCCAGGGCTGCAGCCAGGCTGGGCTGCAGGGCAGGGGGCTGGGCAGGGGGGGCCAGGGCTGCAGCCAGGCTGGGCTGCAGGGCAGGGGGCTGGGCAGGGTAAGGCAGGCCTGCAGCCAGCCAGTTGCTCAGGGCAGGGGGCTGGGCAGGGGGGGCCAGGGCTGCAGCCAGGCTGGGCTGCAGGGCAGGGGGCTGGGCAGGGGGGGCCAGGGCTGCAGCCAGGCTGGGCTGCAGGGCAGGGGGCTGGGTAGGGTAAGGCAGGCCTGCAGCCAGCCAGTTGCTCAGGGCAGGGGGCTGGGCAGGGGGGGCCAGGGCTGCAGCCAGGCTGGGCTGCAGGGCAGGGGCTGGGCAGGGGGGGCCAGGGCTGCAGCCAGGCTGGGCTGCAGGGCAGGGGGCTGGGCAGGGTAAGGCAGGCCTGCAGCCAGCCAGTTGCTCAGGGCAGGGGGCTGGGCAGGGGGGGCCAGGGCTGCAGCCAGGCTGGGCTGCAGGGCAGGGGGCTGGGCAGGGTAAGGCAGGCCTGCAGCCAGCCAGTTGCTCAGGGCAGGGGGCTGGGCAGGGGGGGCCAGGGCTGCAGCCAGGCTGGGCTGCAGGGCAGGGGGCTGGGCAGGGGGGGCCAGGGCTGCAGCCAGGCTGGGCTGCAGGGCAGGGGGCTGGGTAGGGTAAGGCAGGCCTGCAGCCAGCCAGTTGCTCAGGGCAGGGGGCTGGGCAGGGGGGGCCAGGGCTGCAGCCAGGCTGGGCTGCAGGGCAGGGGGCTGGGCAGGGGGGGCCAGGGCTGCAGCCAGGCTGGGCTGCAGGGCAGGGGGCTGGGTAGGGTAAGGCAGGCCTGCAGCCAGCCAGTTGCTCAGGGCAGGGGGCTGGGCAGGGGGGGCCAGGGCTGCAGCCAGGCTGGGCTGCAGGGCAGGGGTCAACGCGCCCGCCCGGCACTCCGCCTGACTGACTGTGAGCTTACTGAATGAACTGCCGCTGGCGCTACTTGGCTTGGATAAGGTTCGCTTTCGGGGTGCTACGCAGGAGTCCGACCCCGAAGACTGTCTGCCCATGCACCGGAAACTAATAATGAACTATTGGTTCAAAGACGCATTTTGTTGACGAAGCAGGTTCATGGCCACGGCATGCGGCAGCCCCACCATTGCCGCCCCTCACCATACATCTGAGCATGAGCCCACTTCATCCAACACTTGTGCCACCCCAGCAGCAGCTAGAACCACCCGTCCCTGTGCCCCAGGGGCAGACTGCATCACCTTATGTGCCCACAGCTTCAACCGCCATCCAGCGGCACACGAGACATAGTTAGCTGCCAAGCGCAAGCGCATAAACATGAGAGATGGTTAGACTGCCAATCAGCGCCAAACCACATTGTGGAGAGCGGGCCGTAGCCGCCACCTGTCGCCACGGTGGCGTCCACCTGTCGCAACCGCACAGGTCTGCCAACTGCCTCCGTGCTGTGCTGCAACCGTCTTCCTATCCGACTGCTGCTGCCGTCGCGCGTGTTATTGCACAGCACCGCAAGGCAGACGGGCGGTCGCAGCGATGACAGCATGCCCCGCAACGGCTTGAAACTTGCACACTGATGTTTCCCTGAGAACGAACCGAATGATCACCATAAGATGTGAATATATACCCGGCTGGGTTGCCTACATTGTGTTGCAACCAGCACACTATTGGGCGCAGTGGGTGCAAAGTTACAGCCGCTCAACTACCAGAGGCCGGTTCCCGGTCAGATGGGGGCGCCCGACCGCTATTGCTCGCAATCTGCACTCGCTCTCGCATGCCTCCTAGCTCACGTGCGGTGTTGCCCCTGGTGCTGACGTGTCATGTTCTCAAGGGTTAGGGACAAGGGTCACCCACTCCCGGCATCCCGGCCTCTAGGTGCTGACACAGGTGCGGCGCGAGGTGCAGCTTGCACTGGCAACCGGGTTTGCTGCACTGGCTGCGCCGGCGGGCGGGATTGCTGCCTTTGAGGCGCTTGAGGGCGAGGGGCTGCTTGCGGTCTAGGCGGCGCTTGCGGTCTGGGCGCAGCCTGCGGTCTAGGTGCGGCCTGCGGCGGGGGCGCGGCCTGCGGTTGGGGCGTTGCCTGCGTCTGGCGTGCAGGAGAGCCAGCCTGTGACGAAGCTCGCGGTGTTGTCGACGACGCGGAGTTGACTTGCGTTGAGGGGTCGGGAGCCTGCCGTGGTCCCGGACTGCTGCCCGCCCTGGTGGTTGTACTCTGCGTGGCTTGGGTGCTGCCAGTGGAGGTGGCTGGGCTGCTGCTCGCAATGGTGCTGGTGGCGGCTACCGGAGGTGGCGAGGTGGTGAAAGGCACGATGTTGGGTCTGGCGTTGCCAGGACTGGCAGGTTGGCTTGGACTGGGAGGGCGACTGGGGGAGGAGCTGGTGGTGGTAGTGGGTATGCTGGGGCTGCTGCTGCTGGATCTTGAGCTGGTGGAGGAGGTTGGGCTGGGTGTGTTAGGGGAGGAGGAGGAGGGAGGGGAGGAGGAGGGAGGGGAGGTGGCTGCAGGGGTGGGTGATGTGGGAGATGAGGTGGCCTGGCGAGTGGTCAGGCCAGGCACTGCTGCTGGGCTTGCAGCAGAAGCCTGCTGGGAGGAAGCTGGTGCTGAGGGCGGTAAAGGATTAGATGAGGGGCTGGATGGCTGACCTGGGGAGGAGGGGGAGGAGGGGCTGGGGGTGAGGTTAGGGTCACGGCTGGGGGAAGGGGAGGGGGAGGAGCCAGAGGGGGAGGAGGGGGAGGATGAGGGCTGGCCAGGGGAGGGGGAGGAGGGGGAGGGACGCTGGCCAGGGGGAGAGGTAGAGGAGGAGGAGGAGAACGAGGTCTGGCCAGGGGAGGAGGGGGAGGGGGGGGAGGAGGAGGACTGGCCAGGGGAGGAGGGGGAGGGGGAGGGGGAGGGGGAGGAGGAGGAAGAGGAGGACTGGCCAGGGGAGGAGGGGGAGGGGGAGGGGGAGGGGGAGGAGGAGGAGGAGGAGGAGGAGGACTGGCCAGGGGAGGAGGGGGAGGGGGGAGAGGGGGAGAGTGAGCGAGCTAAGGAGGAGGGCGAGGAGGGGGAGGGGGAGGAGGAGACTGCAAGTGCAGCTATGTCAGGGCTTGACGAGGGTGGCGAGGGTGAGCTGGGATCAGAAGGAGCCCCAGGGCTGGGTGATGGGCTGCTGTAGGGTGGAGGGGGCGTGTAGGGGCTGGGGCTGGGGCTGGGGCTCGGGCTGGGGCTGGGGCTGGCGGGGGGAGGTATGGTGTAGGGTGCCGGCACAAACCCTCCCCCCCCCCCGCCCCCTATGCCGGGGAGCTGGAATGACCCCCCACCAAGAGTTGGCAGGGAGAAGCTGCCCCCGCCAAAGCTGCCCAAGGGGATGACGGGCCCGGGGGAGGGGGCAACAGCAGGTGGGCTGTCGGGGGGTGGGGCAGGGGGGTCAGCGGGTGGTGGGGGGGAGGGGGGGCTGGCTGCTGGGTCTGCTGCACTGGGGCTGGATGGTGAGGCTGAGGGACTGCTGCCGCCACCACCACCTGGGCAGCCACAGGGCCCCTGAATGGCCGTTAGCGCAGTGGAGATGGGCGAGGAGAGGCTCTGCAGGGGCAGGGTTGCATGCTTGGGGGTTGTTGGAGTAAAGGCAACCCACACGAAACAGCAGTGTGAACATGGTTCACACCCCGCAAACCCTTCGCAACACGCAAAAGTGGCCCTGGCCCTGGCCCTGGCCCTGGCCCTGGCCCTGGCCCTGGCCCTGGCCCTGGCCCTGGCCCTGGCCCTGGCCCTGGCCCTGGCCCTGGCCCTGGCCCTGGCCCTGGCCCTGGCCCTGGCCCTGGCCCTGGCCCTGGCCCTGGCCCTGGCCCTGGCCCTGGCCCTGGCCCTGGCCCTGGCCCTGGCCCTGGCCCTGGCCCTGGCCCTGGCCCTGGCCCTGGCCCTGGCCCTGGCCCTGGCCCTGGCCCTGGCCCCGGCCCTATGTGTACTGCTCCTGAAACTGACCCACCGACTGCACAGCGCTCGTCACCGCTTGGCCCTGCGCCTCTGCCCCAGCATTGGAGGAGCAGGCAGACTGCGCCCCAGAGGTGATGGCGGACTGGACGGCAGCCTGCAAGGTAGACTGGCTGATGGCGCTGGTAGCCTGCACAGCCACCACCACAGCCAGCAGCAGCAGGGGTGTGCTGTGGCACCACAGGCATGAGCAGAGCCCCTCAGGGCCTGTGGGCTACAGGCTGTGGCTCATGTCAAGGTGTGCTCCTGTTCAACCTACTGTATGGCGTGTATGCGGCGGGTCAGGTAGGTCATACTCACCAGCACCACGACACCATGTGAGGGGCTTACTCTCAGGCATTGGGTCGGGGTCAGGGTCAGGCTCAGGCTCAAGAGTTTGCTCACTTGCTTAGGTCAGGGTCAGGGTCAGGGTCAGGGTCAGGGTCAGGGTCAGGGTCAGGGTCAGGGTCAGGGTCAGGGTCAGGGTCAGGGTCAGGGTCAGGGTCAGGGTCAGGGTCAGGGTCAGGGTCAGGGTCAGGGTCAGGGTCAGGGTCAGGGTCAGGGTCAGGGTCAGGGTCAGGGTCAGGGTCAGGGTCAGGGTCAGGGTCAGGGTCAGGGTCAGGGTCAGGGTCAGGGTCAGGGTCAGGGTCAGGGTCAGGGTCAGGGTCAGGGTCAGGGTCAGGGTCAGGGTCAGGGTCAGGGTCAGGGTCAGGGTCAGGGTCAGGGTCAGGGTCAGGGTCAGGGTCAGGGTCAGGGTCAGGGTCAGGGTCAGGGTCAGGGTCAGGGTCAGGGTCAGGGTCAGGGTCAGGGTCAGGGTCAGGGTCAGGGTCAGGGTCAGGGTCAGGGTCAGGGTCAGGGTCAGGGTCAGGGTTAGATGGTTACGCTGAAAAGTAAGATGAGAGTGCCCTTTAGAAGTGCCCTTTTGAGGCACAGTAGTGTGTCCCCCTATTTTGAGCTGTCATCAGCTTTCAATTAGTGCATGTTTTGTCATGCCAACTCTATGGTGTAGCCCTATGGGTCAGGCAATGCTGCAGGTGGTAGGCGACCATGACCATGTGTATGTCATGTATAGGCCATGAGCATGCCATGCGATGGGAACACCACACAGAAAAAACACTGTTTTGTAGTGGTCCACAATTACTGTGTTCGACTGCAATGAAGGCTCAAGGTTGAGGGCCAAGGTGCTGAAAATTAAGATGGTGGGCTGGACATGACGTGATACATCATGGCCCTTACTTCTCCCCTGATGTCAAGGGATTCCATTGTGTTGCTGGTAGTCAGGATCAGTATGGCCTTCAGGTGTGCCTCCCATCACCTGCTGGCAGCCATTGCTTGAGCTGGACAGGGCGCTGGTCAGGGCCTGGGTCACAGTGGTTGCCAGGGACCTGGCGTTGTCCCCAATGTTGTTGCAGCCTGCAGGCCGAGCAAGCAGTAGCAGCACACCCTCCAGGGGCAGCACCAAGAGCAGCAACAGCAGCAGCAAAAAAGGGAGAAGCAGCAAGAGCAACAGCAGCATAACCACCACCAATACCAGCAGCAGCAGCAGCAGCAGCAGCAGCAGCAGCAGCAGCAGCAGCAGCAGCAGCAGCAGCAGCAGCAGCAGCAGCAGCAGCAGCAGCAGCAGCAGCAGCAGCAGCAGCAGAAGTGGCAGCAGCAGCACATGGGTTGGGATACACTCGCACCTGCATTGGGCAGGGACCCCACGCCACGGCTCCATGCCCTCCCTGTGGTGTTTCCAAGCGAAGTGCTGAGGGTCGAGGCAGCGCCGTTCACGTCCGTGCGTCCCCCACACAGCTGCGTGCCCGCCACGACCAGCAAACAACAAAGACATTATGTCAAATAGTCCACCATGCACATGCACAGTGGGATGGGATAGCATGGGATGGCATGGCTGCACTGCTTGGCCTCGCATCATCTGTGAAGTCTGTTACTCAATCTTGTGCCCTGGCAGGCACCATTGCGGTGGAGCTACATGTACAGAAAGATAGTCACGCATGACAGTCACACAATGATGTCATACAAACAAATACACAACATGGTCACACAACACACTGTTTTATTCACTGTGAAGCTGTCAGTTTGGCATGGCTGCTAGGTGGGGCTCGGCTGCAGTGTAGCTGCTGTGGGGCTGCTGTGGGCTGCTGTGAGGTAAAGGGGCTCACCGCTGCCACGGTGTCAGACACGCTGTTGAACGTAACACCGCCTGCGGTCTGGCCTTCCCTGTTCACATCCCCTGCATGCAGACAACCCCAAGGCACCCCAAGGGTACCCTACCCTGTGATAGTATGTACCTGCGATTCATCACTAATTCGTCACAGTGCTGCGACGGTGGTCTAAAGGTGCCGCCGTGTGAAACCAACTGCTCAACACCGCTGAGCTCCAAAAGCTGTGCGTGCCTGACTGTTGAAGAGCGCGACGGTGGTTGTTCGCGATCCGCGCGAAGTGCCGCGAACCTGCAGTCGAGCCGTTGGTTTCAGCGGCGCTGAAGAATGCGAGACTTGCATGTGTGCGCGCGTGTGCTGTGTAGTTCGGCGGCTCTCAGCGGTAGGGTCCGAGGCTGGAGGACGCGGCGGAACGGCGTCAGCCACCTCATCATTTGCGATGGCCTGTACCTGAGGGTACAGCTGCCGCGCAGGTTGCCCACGCAGCGAGGAGGAGGACACAGACGGTTGCCGCTTGCATAAGTCCGAGCCCCAGATGAGCGCACAAGTGGGTCTACAGGATGAACAGTGAGTCAACAGGACACACGACTCCGTACGTCTCGCGCCTCCGTGTTTCCGATGACATTTTGGGCGTCATGCTTCTCTCATTTTGATCTCTACCTCAGGCTGCCCTGGCTGGTGAAAGCGAAGGCTGTTGCTGTTGCGAGGCCTTGGCCTTCGCCAGTGGCTGGTAAGCTGTCAGACAGAATCGTGGTGCTGCCGGCACTAGCTCCACCGATGCTTTGCTGTCAGGATATTGGTAATCTTCATGCCAGTACTCAGTATCAGGCGGCCCCAACTAACAGAAAATGACAGGAAACTGACCCTTGGCAGTCGGACGGCTGTAACTCTGCACTCACTGCGCCAAATGTTATGCTAGATGATTCACAATGTAGCCAACCCAGCCAGCTACCTTTCACCCATCCAGAATAAATATACACTCAGTAGGTCGTGCACAGCAAAGCATCAAAGTTGATGATTCAAATTTGAGCCGTTGCGGAGCCTGCAGTCATCGCTACGACCGCCCGCGTCGCTTAGGCTGCTCTACGCGAGCATGCGCGTCGACAACAACAGTCGGATCTGAGAGCGGTTGCGGCAATGTGGCACTGAGCCCACCTCCTCCCCATACCTGGAGGGCAATGCCACCGCTCGACCATTCTGACTTACAACATGCTACTTACTAGGTTAAGCTCCTCTAAGACATTGTTACACACGCTCATACTCAGATATGTCAAAAGCTCATTTTGGTCTGTGACCCCCAACTCCCTTAGCCGATCTCAGGGCCAGGGCCATGCAGTCAGTCGCACAACTCCACACCATGACCGAATTTGGACTCGGCTCCTCTGAGAGTTGTTGGGGCCGCCTGACTCAGTACAAGTTTTCGGTAGCGTTCATCGTAGTGGCACCGGCGCATTAGTGCGCATCATTCAGCAAGCGGCGCGTTGATTCTGGTGTTTGAGTCCATGCCGGCGCAAACGATAGCGAACACACCTCAGGTACTCTGTCCATTGTTCCAGTGGTGAGTAGCGGCAACAATGAGCGGACTGCGCCGGAAATAGAGGCACAATTCAGCCCGCCAGTCAGGCAACATAGTCAACAACGCCAGTCAGGCATAGAATTGATGTGTCTAGGGTGCGGGTTTTCTCATTAGTTCTAATGAGATCTAGTATTAGTCAAGTGCGTCTCATGCAGGGCTGTGAAGACGACAAGACGAAAAGACGAGACCGTAGACGAACAGACGAAAGACGGATGTCTTTTCGTCTGCAGACGACAACCAAATCGTCTGCTCCTTTTTTCGGCTGCATGCGACCAACATTTGGCATTTGCGGAGCTCCCTCTATTCTTCCTATTTATATCTTTGTAAACTTGCAGCTGCTTTTACGATGCTACGAAGGCTATCCTCCACTTCAAATCTGAGGTCATGAGTCATGATGCATGAGGTCAGATCTAGCCTAATATTGACAACCCAGAGCTCGAGCAAATCTTGGCTCCATGGCGGTCTCTAAACAATAGCACGTGTCCCGTACCGTCTCCACCTGAGATTGGTGACAGCAACAATTCATGGTCATGTGTGTAGCAACAAACAAATGCTTCAAGGATGGTGCAAGACACATGGTACAAGACACATGGTTATACAACGTGCGCTTACCTGGGTGCTTCCGCGGGCATGTGTTGCATCCACTGCCCAAACTGCTGCCACTCAGCCTCTGGCTGTGGCTCAGGTCTGCGCTCCAGGACCCTCTTGTTGAAGTAGATGAACGCGAGGAGCCACATGCGGCCCAACAGCAAGCTTGACCGTACATCTTGTAGCGTGGGTCCAAAATGGCTGCCAAGTACAGCACCTGGCTGTCACCATACCGCCAGCGCGCTTTGTAAAAGGGGATGAGCCTCCGCTAAGCCAAGCTTGGCGGTGTTCCTGCTCCTGCAGCTCTTACTGCCGCCTCAGCCAAGACAAGGCACTGGGGTTCATGCGAGGTGCGGCTGCACGGAGAAGAGGGAGGGGTCTGAAAACTGGGAGGGGGTGGTTGGCTGCTTGGCTGCCACCAAACACGCGTGCAGAGAAGGTAACTGCCAATGCGCCACCAATGCAGCCGGGTCTTGATTGCTCACTGCGGCCCCCCCATGTCACGAGCGGCATCAACATGCGCTTTGATGCGGGCCAGGGACATGATAGAGATAGAGGGTGGTATTAGTACATGATAGACATGACATGACATGTGGTTTTAGTTGAGGGGGTATAGCAGTAGTGAATGAGTGAGGAAGTGATGAAGCATCAGTTGTGCATGTACAACACGACACAAAGTCCCAACTGCCTGCTGTTACGCACCAGATTGTGCTTTGTGATGACCAGCCTGCTTGTCACTTCATCCTTGAAGCTGTGTACTCCTCCAATAGCATGTGGCCGCTCATCTGCAGCATCATCAGGTCAAGAATATCATGTAAGCAGGCCTACAAGACGAGCACAACCAAAATGCAACAAACAAGAAGACAAAAGCCACCAAGTGGATACAATACAAGTATTAGTGCACAAGAAGACAACACCCACCGAATAGCGAGATGGCAACACAAACGATGGGTTCAAGGCCGCCACGAAGGCTTGGAACGCTGGCGACTCCACCACGCAAATTGAGCCGGGCAGTGTAGGCACTGCCGCTTGCCGTCAGTTATGGGGCCGAACGGGCCTGTGGAAGAACTCGATGCAGAGTTCAATGCGGACGATGGGCGCATGCCACCCGAAGTTTGTTGCACTTGTCAGGCATCGAAGGCTGTTGCATCGTCGACTGCATCCGCCTGCGCGCATTTGATGTGCCTGGAGGATCCATCGCATTGCTTGCACAACGCTCAGAGCCGCAAGCGGTCACAGGGGCGGGCACTAGTCACACATTGAAAGACGAAAGACAGAAAGACAGATTGACAGACGAAAGACGGGTGGTTGAGACGAAAAGACGACGTAGACGACAGACGTCGTCTTTTCGTCTGCAGACGACGTCTTGTCACAGCCCTGGTCTCATGAGGTCGTCTCATTAGGTCGTTGTTAGACGTGGCTTGACAAGGTTCCCACTGAGGTTCGATTCCCGAAGGCAGCAACCTGCTTCTATGTATCGAAATACAAACATGTCCCCTTACAATCACTGAAGTATACTCATGCTTAGGGAGCGGTCGCCGCTCGACTAATGAGATACCTAATCTCATTAGATTAGTCCCGCCCGGCTTACTACGACCTAATGAGACGACCTAATGAGACGCGGAAACTAATGAGATCTCATGAGAAAAACCGCTCCCTACTCATGCTCGTGTACGCTGTATTCAGGCGACCCCAACTAACAAAAAATGACAGGAAACCGACCCCTGGTAGTAGGACGGCTGTATCTCTGCACTCACTATGCCAAATATTATGCTAGATGGTTCACAATGTAGGCAATCCGGCCAGCTACCTTTTCCCCATCCAGAATAATTATACACTGGGTAGGCCGTGCACAGCAAAGCGTCAAAGTTATTGATTCAAATTTGAGCCGCTGAGGAGCATGCAATCATCGCTTCGACCGCCCGTCTCTCATTTTGATCGCTGCCTTGGCTGGTGAAAGCGAAGGCTATTGCTGTTGTGGGCCTTGGGCTCTGTTAGTGGCTGGCAAGCTGTCGGACAGAGTTGTGGTGCTGCTGGCACTAGCCCCACCGATGCTTTGCTGTCAGGATATTGGTAATCTTCATGCAAGTACTCGCTACAAAGTACAACTTTTCGGTAGCGTTCATCGCAGTGGCACCGGCGCATTGGTGCGCATCATTCAGCAAGCGGCGCGTTGATTCTGGCGTTTGAGTCCATGCCAGCGCAAGCGATCGCGAACACACCTCACCTCAGGTAAGTAGCGGCAACAATGAGCTGACTGCGCCTGGCATCGAGCCGGAAATAGAAGCACAAATCAGCCCGCCAGGTTTGTTTCGCGAAATTTTACTGGTGCAGGCGGTCATTAAGGTTGTGGGAATTTTACTTGATAGGGGAGGGTTGGTCAAGGCCAAGCATCGCTGATCCTGGCATGCAGATCAGCTCCAGCCTCCTCACCCCCTCAGAATCTCCTCACTACCCTCCCAACCCAGCCCTTTAAAGACAGTGCTAGTCTCATGGCTTAGCACTGGGTGGAGCTATGCTTGGATAGGTCGGATGCAAAGCCAGAGACACCGTGTGACAAGCCAAGGGGTCAAGCATCGCTTCAGCCTTGTGTGTTTCCCGGAGAGTGTTCAGCATGTGGGAGGGAGAGGGGGAGGAGGTGCTTAATGACATGATTGAAGGTCAACTGCACCTTGCTACATCCTGTACACATGCAAGCAGCAAAAGCTCAGCTGTCTGCATTGAGCGCTTTTGGTTTAGCTCACCCACGCTATAATTCTTTGACATGTCCAAAGCGCCTCCCTCACAATGCCTCCAGACAGCGCATACAACACGACCATCTGTGAAACACCAGTCTTCTGGCTGCCCTGGACTGCCCGCAGCCAGTGGCATCCTGCAGCCCTGCAGCCCTGTGAGGCTGCAGTGTGGCCCTGGCGTGTCGCTGCTATGCTAGATGCCCTGGCTCCCTAGGCAACGCTCTTCTAAAGCACTCAGCCATGCATTCGTACTATGGTCAGTCTGTGAGGATGAGGTCATGAGCGCCACCAACCTTGTGGCGCTGCCTGCTGGCCTTCACAAGTTGTCAACCATGTGAGGGACATTGCAGGCCAACTCCCCCACTTGCCTAATGCTGCAGCCCACCCACCCAGGCACCCACAGCAAGGAAAGGCATGTGTGTGTGCGTGTGTGTAAGATGTGCAATGTGCACCTGGGCATGACTTAAGAGGGCAGGGTGACCTCAGCTGCCCTGACCTCAGCTGCCCTGACCTCAGCTGCCCTGCCCTGCGCTGTCCTGCCCTGCTGCCCTGCGCTTCTTCCTCTGCCGTGGGTTTGGCCGCTTCCAGGCCGGCACCGCCCCCTTGGCCTGCAGCTCAGCTACAGCGGTGACCAGCTGGCAGCGGCTACTAGTGCGGGCGTACTGCGCCTGCAGCCTGGCCAGCTGAGGTGGCGGCAGACCCAGCGCCACGTACCAGATGCTGAAGAACGGGCTGGAGGCATGGCCAGTGCCCTGCAGGGCGTGAGGGAAGAGCAGGTCAGGACACAGGAGGGGACACGGCAGCATGTGGAGCAGCTAGGTGACAAGGGCTTGGCGAGGTGGGCGGGGGACGTGTTTAGAGCAGGGGTGGCAAGGCATGAAGAGTGGGGTGAGGTTAGAGAGGTAGGCGTGGAGAGGTGGGTGGGCTGCCTCCCAGTCAAAGATGGCGACCCTGTGCTGCATGAACTGCATGGGCTTGTCAACGGGACCCTGTAGCCATGTGCATTGATAGACTCTGGAGCAGGGCTGCAGGGTCGGCAGGACAGCGGTGATCAGCAGGGTCCAGGGCAGCCCTCGTGCTCATCACTGCGCAACATCAGGTGCACATATCCTATCATCATATCATCATCATATGTAACATGAGGTGCACAGATCACTGCTGCGTAAGATACTGCCCCAGATCATCAGGGGATAGACCTGCACTGTGAAGCCAGTGCCTGCAGGGCAGCCGCAGGCACACCCCTTGCCTCAGGCAATGCTCCCAGCTGCTTCCCACCACCTGCACTTTGGGGCAGTATCTGACGCAGCCATGGGCTCAGGCCACCCTGCTGCCTCAAAGCTAGCATCACTGACGACAGCACGACCCCACCTGCAGCCAGCCCCAGCCCCACCTCACCCCACCCTACCCTCCACAGCACCTGCCACACCACATCAGCCCCTAGCCCTGCACTGCCCCTGCCACCCTCACCTCAGGGTGCTCGTACGCATACTTGGTGCTGGGCACCACGAACAGCGGCCTCTGCGGCCCTAACCGCCCTGCTGCCTCCGCCCAATAGGTCTTGGTGGCGCAGTAGTTGGGCAGCAGCAGCGCCCAGGGCTTGCCTGAGGCAGCGCAGAAGTGCAGCGCGCGCTCCTTGTGGGTCCCGGAGTACCTGCAGCACACCAGTGCCAGCAACAAGAGCCTGGGGGAGGGCAGGAGAGCAGGAGGGCGAGGCAGCAGGGCAGGAGGGCAGGAGGGCGAGGGAGGAGGGCAGGAGGGCAGGAGGGCGGGGCAGGAGGGCAGGAGGGCGAGGGAGGAGGGCGATGCCACAATGGCCAGTGGCCTGAGCCCTGGGCCTAAGCAGCCTGGTGCAGTCATCAGGCTCCAGGGGGGCCAGGGGCTGCAGCCGCCTCACAGAGGCTGGCTGATCATCAGGGTCAGGAGGTGCTGTGCGTGAGGCCTGGTGCCAGAGCTGGCCTGGCCTGGTCCTGTGTGGCCAGCTCAGGGGCCAGCACTAGGGGTGCTGGCACCAGGGCAGGGCAGGGCAGGGCAGGGCAGGGCAGGGCAGGGCAGGGCAGGGCAGGGCAGGGCAGGGCAGGGCAGGGCAGGGCAGGGCAGGGCAGGGCAGGGCAGGGCAGGGCAGGGCAGGGCAGGGCAGGGCAGGGCAGGGCAGGGCAGGGCAGGGCAGGGCAGGGCAGGGCAGGGCAGGGCAGGGCAGGGCAGGGCAGGGCGGGGCGGGGCGGGGCGGGGCGGGGCGGGGCGGGGCAGGGCAGGGCAGGGCAGGGCAGGGCAGGGCAGGGCAGGGCAGGGCAGGGCAGGGCAGGGCAGGGCAGGGCAGGGCAGGGCAGGGCGGGGCGGGGCGGGGCGGGGCGGGGCGGGGCGGGGCGGGGCGGGGCGGGGCGGGGCGGGGCAGGGCAGGGCAGGGCAGGGCAGGGCAGGGCAGGGCAGGGCAGGGCAGGGCAGGGCAGGGCAGGGCAGGGCAGGGCAGGGCAGGGCAGGGCAGGGCAGGGCAGGGCAGGGCAGGGCAGGGCAGGGCAGGGCAGGGCAGGGCAGGGCAGGGCAGGGCAGGGCAGGGCAGGGCAGGGCAGGCCTGAGCCCTACAGCCCCTAAGTTGCTGCTGGTGTGCAGGAGCAGTGTGAGGTCACAGTGGCATGAGGCTGGGGTGGCCACATGCACCACCAGCTGTGTGATGTGCACCAACCACCCACGTCAGCAGCCCGGCACTCACGGTGGGTTGGTCACCAGGATGTCGTAGTCTGGCAGCTGCTGAGTAGCTACGTCATGGTAAAAGTCCCGGTTGCGGTGTATGAGGTGGTTAAAGCCCAGGGCGAGCCAGTGGTGCCGCACCCCGCCCTTGCAGTAGAACTGCAGCAGCCAGGTTGGGGCATCGGGACTGAGCTGCTCCCGGGCTGTGTTAGGCTAGCATGCTGCTTGCAACTGGGTGCTGGCCTGATCCAGGGGGCAGGCAAGCAACCCTGGCCTGCCAGCCCCTAGCAGGGACTGGGACTGTGTGCCTGCAGTGATGGGATGTCGCTGTGGTGTCGTGCTTGCTGGCCTGCTAGCCCCCAGCACCCCTCCCCTCCCACACTGTCACTGTGACCCACTGCAACCACTGTAACCACTGTGACCCACTATAACCACTGTAACCACTGTAACCCAGGATATCATATGCACAGGCTTGCTCACCGGGTCATAAAGCACCAGCTCATGCACAGGCTTGCCCAGCCGCCCTGCAAGCGCCTGCAGGCAGGGGCCCAGGTCTTCAAGGGCGGCCCTGGACGTCTCAAAGTGGTCAAGGTAGTCGGTCTGGAAGGGCCAAGAGGGGTAGGGGCCAGCCGCCCGACCGCCAGCAGCCTGACCGCCAGCAGCCGCGCCAGCAGCAGCCACGGACGAGGTAGCTGCCTCACGACTGGAGCACAAGGGCGGAGAGGCCGGGGCAGCGGGCTGCCTGGCATGGGTGGTGCGGGGTGGAGGGGGCTGATGAACACTGTTGCTGCTGGCAACAGCTCGGGGTGCTGGGGTTGAGGGTCTGCTGGCTGCACCAGCTCTGCCACCAGCTGCACTGACTGCTGCTGCTGGGGGGCTGCTGCTGGCAGGGTGTGGGTGCGCTAGGCGCGCCCTGCCTGAAGCTGGGCAGCCTGCCCCTGCTGCCGTCGCTGAGTGGGAGGTGCCCTGGGCAACCGCAGCAGTGGCTCCTGGTGACGCAGGATGGTCTGTGAGCGCTGGCTGAGCCCCTGCCGGCTGCACCCCTGCCTCTGCCCCTGGCAGGCCTACATGGCCACTGGGTGTGGCTGACCTCATGCCCTTTTGCATTGCCTTGCCTCCTGGTGGTGGTGTGCAAGCCGGTGTGCGAGCTTGCTGCTGCTTGGGCTGTGTGCCTGCAGTGCTGAGCTGCATTGGTGCTGCAGTCTGGTGTGACCTCATCCTGGCAGGATGTATTCTACCACTGGCTTGCGTGGAGGTGTGAAGTTCAAGCCGCTGACTCAAGACTTGCATGCCAGCATCTGCACTCTTGTCAGCATGCGGCACCAGGCCCTTTGAGCGTTTGCGCATTAGACTTGACATACCACTGGCTTTATTGTTGCATGGCGTCATCCGACAGCTAGCCTGTTGCTGCTTTAATGCTGCCTGCCCTTGCCTCGTATCCTCCTGCACTTGGCCATGCTGACACTGATGTTGCCACTTGCAGTCAGCAGCGGGTGTCAGCTGCAGCTGTGCCAGGGTACTGCGGGCCTCGTGCTTCGTCGTCCTTTTCCGCCCGCTTTGAGGCGCAGGCGCCTGCTCAGTTGTCATTGCCTTGCCTGAGCTGGATTGTCGCGTACGCTGACGCTTGTGAAAGAGGGGCCGGTTGCAGTCATTAGCGGCAAGTTCTGCGCCTGGCTCCAGGCCCAAGAGCGAGTAGTCTCTAAGCATCGCATCGAGAGACCGCATCTGTAAGGGTTAAACTCTGTGAGCATACTCTAGCATATCGGTTGTTGCGTGGAACCCTGTATCCAGTCAATACGTGTATCGATACAGGCGACACGAGAAAATACGCGTGTATTATTTGTATCAAACGAGAAAATATGTATCATACGCATAATTTTGTATCATACGAGAAATACGTATCGGTATCGATACAAATATCGCGTATTACCCACCACTGCCTGTATCCCTGAAATGTGGAGCCGCTACTCTTCTCCACAACAGGTAGTGACTGGTGAAACTGTCCCTAACCCACGTGTGACCCCAGGAGTGTTCGAGCTCTACCCTATGCATTCTCCCGCTCACACACATCCCCTTGCCCTAGCATTAACAGCAGCACCCGCCTCTGTTAATGGAGGGAGGGCTGGTCTGTGTCCACGTTTTGCATCGAGCTGAGCAATCAATGCTGCGAATCAGGTTGCATGCATTTTAGTTAGCAGGTGGGAGTGTGTCGCATGAAGACTTCAAACAGTCGTGTGTAGGGGCGGCCAAGCAGCTTATACTGGTGTGTACCATCTTCTCTCCCTCTCCTCCTGATCTGTCACCTGACAGGGACTTTGACGTTTCAAATCCATGTGCAGCTGTATCTATGCACGCTATCTAGCCTGTGCTTTGCAAAAGTACCTTACCACTAGAGGGAAGGGCGGCCAAGCAGCTGAAGGGCTCAATCGGTGTAAGCCGCTTTTCTTGCATGACCCCGAAGCTTATCAAGACCGACTTGACAATTGTAGCACACGACACACGAGGGAGTCTGCGCCCTTGCAGGACAGTGTGTCCAGACGCAGTTTAGCATCTAGACGCCAGCATTGGAGGGCGCACATACAGTCCTGAGGATAAGCCTTGCCAGGGGGTGGGTGCAAAAGCTGACCCAAGGCTGACCCATGCGAAGCTTGGCCATGCTAGCCCATTCCAACCATTCCTCAAGAGCACCACAGCTGAACGCAGCATTCCCATGCAACCTCTGTTCTAGCGCCAAAACGGAAGCCACAACGGAATGGGACGTGGTATGGGGCTGTGCCGTGGCTCAGCACAGCCCACGCAGCCAGCCCTCAACCACCAAGCTCAGTGTCGAGTTCATGCACTCACCACGCCGGCAGCTCCCCAGCCCCTGCACGAGGCACCTAGGGCCCTGCCCAAATGTCCTGCATGTGTGCCTTGCCAATGTCTGTGACGCCCTGCTTGTGCTTGAACTCGGTGGGCAGCTGGGCAGCGCCTCCAGCTGCAGCTGCTGCTGGAGGGTGGGAGCCGGGCGGGCCACTGGCTGAAGGGTGGGGGAGGGGAGGGCGGGAGAGGGAGGGGCGGTCTGGGCTGGGGCGGGAGGCGGAGGGCCGATCCTGGCCGGGGCTGGAGTCTCGCGCCACCTGCAGCAGCAGGACAGCAGTGGGGGGTCAGCTGGTGGGTGTCTGCTCTGGTGGTGATGGGTCTGGTCTGGTCTGGTGATGGGTGTGATACGGTAGCATCTGGTTGATACGTGACAGGAGTCAGACTGGTAAGCTTACCTGTACCTCAGCCCTTCACATTACGGGTTAAGTACGAGATTTCATTCTCCCGCAAAGGGGTTAATCCTAACCCTACCCCTAGCCAGTAAGGTACAGCAAAGGCAGTAGTGGCTACCACAGCTACAAAGCCAGAGAGTTTACGGACTGGTCCTGTTTTGGCAACGCACCCGTGTGGTGGCGGCGGGCAGCTTGGGCTGGTGGCGGGTGGTGGTGGCCATCTTGACCATGGAGACGCCCAGGGGCTCCTGAGGTGGAGCATGGTGGGTGGCGCATGGGGAGGGGGGCAAACATGGGTGGGGGGTGGGGGGATGTTTTGAGGGGTGTTGGAAGTGGGGCTGTGCAGTGTGGAGTGAGCAGCTGTGGTTGTTGCTAGACAGGAAATGGTTTGCGGTGTGAAGCAGATATGCTGCCAAGAGCTGTGGTGCAAGGGTGAGGTGCCAGGGTCAGGGTCAGGGTGAGGGGTGGAGGGTCAGGGTCAGGGTGAGGGGTGGAGGGTCAGGGTGAGGGTCAGGTGTCAGGGTGAGGGTCAGGTTGTAGGGTGGAGGGTCAGGGTGAGGGGGGTCAGGGTCAGGATGAGGGGTGGAGGGCCAGGGTGAGGGTTAGGGGTGGAGAGTCAGGGTGTGGGCGACCTGCATTGCAGGTGCTGTGTTGTGATGATGAGCAGCAGCGAGCTCCCCAGGGTGGCTGCATGTAGCTGGCTGCTGACCTGGCTGGGGAGCGGGGGGGTAGCGCCCAGGCTGAGGCCCAGGGGTAGGCCGGGCATGCGGGTGCGAGCCCGTGCCGCACGAGCCCCATCCTGCACCACACATCACACAGGGGTAGCAGCAGCAGCCGCAGCCGCATCAGCAGCAGCCTCTTCAGCATCAGCAGCAGGCACAAGGTGGCTCAGCAGTAGCAGTAGCAGTAGCAGTAGCAGTAGCAGTAGCAGTAGCAGTAGCAGTAGCAGTAGCAGTAGCAGTAGCAGTAGCAGTAGCAGTAGCAGTAGCAGTAGCAGTAGCAGTAGGCATGAAGGCAAGCAGCAGTGGCAGTGAGTGCACAGCTCAGCAGCTGCACCCGGCCCCTCCCCTGGGACCCCCTCCTCTGGCCCCTCCCCCTCCACCTGCACTAGAGGTGGCACAGCAGCAGCAGCAGCAGCAGGTGGCAGGGCCAGCGGCAGCCACAGTGAGGGCGCGGCACAGCAGCAGCCCCCAGCCCCCCCTGACGCCCAGCATAGCAGCAGGAGGAGGTGGCATGCAGCACAGCAGCAGCACCCAGCACCCAGCCCCCCTGTGGCCCGCGCCTGCACCTGCAGCCTGCTGCGGGTTGTCGGGTCGTCCAGCCCAGTCTCCACCTCCCTCAGTGCCGCCTCCCTGGCCGCCTGAGCCACCTCCGCCTGGCTGAGCAGGGGCACGGCTGCACTGGTCACCAGGGTGTAGCCCAGCCCAGCTGTGGCCACAGGGTTCTGGGGCACACCCTCCCCCTCCTCCTCCTCCTCCTCCTCCACCTCCTCCCCCTGCACAGACCCTGCCCCCTCCCCCTGGGTACCCACCCACCCACCCTGGCCCTCCCTGCCCCTGCCCATGGCCCCTGAGCCGGTCTGCCTGGAAGACTGGGCCTCCTCCCCCTCCACACCCTCCACCTCCTCTTGCAGGCTCGCCTCAACCTCCTCCTCCCCCTCCTCCTCCCCTCCCTCATCATCATCACAATGTCCAAGCCTGGGCCTGGGCAGGGGCCGTGACGCGCCTGCTGCTCCCCCCATGACCTGGTCTGGTGGCAGCTGGCCCTCACCGCTGTGCTGGTCAGGCAGCGCCACAGCATGGCTGCCATTCACGGCTGGATCAGGCCGAGCCGCGTGCAGCTGCTGGGGATGGAGGGACAGATCAGGCCCCGCCTGCTGCTGTTGCTGCTGTTCTGCCCCACGCTGCTGCTCCTGCTGCTGCAATGCCTCCATACTTGACATTTCCTTCCCGCCACTGGCTGCCAGGGCAGCAGCAGCAGCAGCAGCAGGGGGTGGAGGGGCAGCAGGGCGTGCCTCCGCTTGCAGAGTGAAGTTCAGTGATGGCTCTTGCACCAGCTGCTGCTGCTGCTGGCCAGGAGCTGCCAGGTCAGCCAGGCTTGCCTCAGGACTTAGGCCCCGAGTCCCACCGGGAGCCTGACCAGGGCCATGCCCAGACCCAGCCCCCCCCCAGCCCCCCCCCCCTGGGCTGCAGCTGCTGTTGGCCCAGCCACCGCCCCGGCAGGAGGGTGACCCCCCCGCCTTCACCCCCCCACCCCCCTTGGCTGCTGGCAGCATGCCCAGCCGCCGCCCCAGCCCCAGAGTGCAGGTCCAGAGGCTGACCTGGGGGTGGCCCCCTGCTGCTGGGGTGGCCAGAGGCAGGGCGGGAGGGGGGCCACAGCCCAGGTGCCCCAGCGGGACCGGGGGCTGAGCCCAGGCCAGGGGGTGTGAAGGGCATGGAGCTGCTGAAGCTCCAGGGGCTGCCAAACGACACCTCCGGCTGCAAGGGGGGGAAGTACAGCGCGTCAGCCCCCCCCTCAACCCCCTCTGCAGCCCCTACGGCTGGGCTGGCTGCGTCTGTGCTGGCGGGTGACTTTGAGGGGGAGGGGAGGGGCAGGGGCGAATCCGTGTCCCAGCCTGCCCGGCTACCACCTGGCAGCGGAGGGGGCCTGGGGGGGTCCACACCCAGCTGCTGCTGCTGCTGCTGCTGGACGCGCCCAGAGGACCCCCCTATGCCTGCCCTGAGCACAGGGTCCGGCTGCACCCCCCCTGCCCTGGCCGCTGCCACACTGCTGGCCAAGGCAGACCCTGCCACCTGGATGCCCCCCACCCCACCCCCCCTGGCCCCCGACCCCTCCCCCACACTCCGCACACCCACCCCTGCTGCCGGGCCCCCTGCCCCCTTACTGGGGCTAAGGCTGCGCCGGCTGGGGCTGAAGCTGCGCTGCGCTCTGAGCCGCCCCCCAGGGTTGAGTATAGACGCCACGCCCGGCAGCACGTCAGCATCAAAGTCCAGCCCCAGGGCGCCCGACTGGCCCCCACGCCCCCCCTGTAGGGCGGCTGGTGAGGGGGGGCCTCCCCACCCCTCCCCACCCCCCTGGGCCCCCGCTGCCCCCCCGGCTGCCCCTGCCACCCCCCCTGGGGTGGGGTAGGTGCTGGTGGCGGCAAAGGGGGGGTGCAGGGTGGTGATAGGCGGGCCGGCCCGGCCCCAGGGGGGGGTCATGTTGTAGGCAGGCGCCCCGGGTGGACGCACCCCGCTGCCGTTGCTGGCCCCGCCAAAGCGCAGCCAGTCTTGCTGGATCCAGGGGTCAGTGAGCCCAGGAGTGGAGGCTGTTAGGCCAGGCATGGGGGCGGCAGAGGTGGGGGAGGAGGGGCCGGGGCCCGGGCCAGGGGGCGGCAGGCTGGGCACCCGGGAGGGGGGCGGCAGCTGCAGCAGGGTGGTGACGTCGTCGATGCGCTGCATCATGCGGTTGCGGTTCTGCTCCAACAGCAGTGCCCAGTCTGAGGTGGTGGAGGGGTGCAGGGGTCTGGGGTCAGCTGGGCGGTGGGGGGCGGCGCCAGGCCTGTGGGGGGTGGCAGGGGGGAGCGCAGGGCAGGGCAGGGCAGGGCAGGGAGTGGGTGCGGCGGGCAGGTGATGATGTTGGGGGCGTGAGGGGGTAGGGTTGCAGAGTGTGGGCAGGGTTGTCACCATCGTCACTATAAAACCAAACACTGTCATCATCACCCCGCATCTGTTTGCCAAGAGGACGGGGGGGTAGCGCAGGGTGGGTGAAGCAGGTGAAAGACAGGGGCAGGAGAGGGGGCAGGAGAGGGGGCAGGGGAGGGGGCAGGGGAGGGGGCAGGGGAGCTGCCTTCACGTGGCCCCTGCCTACCACTGCACAGGCCCCTGGTAGGCAAGGTACTGGAGGCCTAGTGACAACCCCTGCTGCTGGTTTACACGCAAACTGTTGACTGCCCTAATTCAGCTTTTCCACAGCATTTGACAACTGGCGCAGCCCAGCCCAGCCCAGCTGTCTCAGTGTACCAGTCACCCCTGCTGGTCTCAGTTGTGCTGCCGTCATGCCCCACCCCTCACCACAAGGGCAGTGGGATGGGATGGGTGCGGTCTGTCCTGCTGAGCCTGTTACAACACAGCTTGTTACAACACAGGCCCCATCCTTGCAGCCCTGGGCGCTGGCACCTAGGCCTCTCCAGCCCCACCTACCCTGGCCAGCCAGCACCCACCTTGAGCCCCCCCCCAGCTGCCCCAAGCCATGCACACCATGCCGGGTGGCTGCCTGGTGGCGCTCCGCGTACCTGGCCACCTGGTCCACTGCTGCAGCCAGCTGCCCCAGGGTGTGCTGCACAGCCCCTGGCCCCTCCACCCCCTGGCCCCCCCAGCCTCCCCCGCCCAGCCCCCGGCTGCTGGCCTTGCTGCCTGGGCGGCCCAGCACCTCACTAGGGGGGGTGGCCCGGCGCCCAAACGCCACTCCGCCCCGCTCCCTCCGGGCTGCTGATCCGGGAGGGGACTGACCTGGGGAGGGCCCAGCTCCCCCTAGGGGGGGCCCCCATGCCTGCAGCACGTCTGGCGGCAGGGAGGGGGTGTAGGGGCGGCGGGGGGAGTCGCGGGGCTGGGTCTCCGCAAGGGGCTGCCCATACACATCTACAGCTACAGAGGAGCGGGGGGAGCGGGGGGCAGGGTCACACCCCGGAGCCCAGGCCCCGTGGGCTGTGATGCCTGCCACGCCGGGCCCAGCACCCGCGGGGATGCTGCCTGACCCCAGGCCCCCCCGGCTCCTGGCCCGCTCCTGGGGGCTGTGCGCCGGTGCCGGCTCTGCTGTCAGGAAGCGGTGGGCGGAGTGCAGGCTGCCTCTCAGCGGGGGGGCGGCAGCTGCGCTGGCGCTGGTGCGGATGGCCGGGTCGGGGCCAGAGGGCGGGGTGATGACGCGCAGGGAGGGGATGCGTCTGACCCGGGTGCGGCTGGATGGGGAGGGGGTGAGGGGTGGGGGCCGGGAGGGGCTGGGAGGGGGGTGCCGGGATTGGGGCGGGGCCGTGCTCACACGGCGGGGCTGCTCTACCCAGGCTGCAGCCCCACTGGGCAGTGGGGGGGTGAGAGGGACTGGGCCGGAGGGGCTGTGGGAGATACTGCTGGACTGCAAGTTGCCTGTGATGGGGGACCAGCCGCCTTCCAGCTGACTGGAGTTCAGGAGTTGGCTGACGGCCTTCTGGGCCTGGGGGTTCCTGTGATGTTGGTGGCTACGGGGTTGTTCATGTCTATTGCCCTGACGAGCTTACACTGCTGCACTCACCTAGCAGACCATGGCTCGTAGCCCTGCTGGTCCCAATAAGAGCTGTTGACAGTCGTGTCGTGGAGCATTTGCTCATCCTCAGCCACCGTCAGAGCTGGATATGAGCCGGATTCAGTCTCCAGTTGGCCAGTCGTTGCCAGCGCTCCGAGAGGCATTCCAGACTAGTGAGAGAGAGCTGTTGGTGAAGGGAGGGAGTTTTCCTGCTCGGACATGTCAATTGAATTGTCGCGTGTACTCCTTAAGCGGGGCATAGCGCAGGGTCACAAGAGCTTGGTCGTCGGGGAGTAGTGGGCATTTCACAAGTATGAGAGTTTTAGTTCGTGAACCACTACTTTAACTCACTGCAAAGGCTATAAAAGAAGGAAGCCGGAGTCCTCGCATGCGCAAGTCGCATGGAACAATTCCAGCAAGTTTGCAAAGCGCAGCCTTCGCCAGGTTGCCGTAAATGCAGGGTAAGCCCAGTAATAGAGGTCCGCCAACTGTAATAAGCACTGACGGTACTTGCACTGATGGAAGAGTCTTTGCCACTTGGGGCCCCAGCCCTGCTTTCTATGCACTATACCCAGCAATGGATACCGTGAACAATGTGCTGTAACGGGGCTATATGTACCAAGCAGGCATACCCATAAGTGCGGCTGACTGGCGTGGTACTTCATCTGAGTGCCTACTATCAGACCCTCCCAACTCTGAAAAAGTCATGTACACTACCTTGTCATGGATGTCCCGGTGCCGGGACGTGTGCAGTTGGCGCAGCAGCAGGAGGTACTCACCGCAGTTTCACGACTGTGCTCGGTGCTAGTGCGGCGCGCCTCGCATGCGCGAAATTGCATGAATTCAAATGTCGATCTTTGGGCAGGCACTGAGCACCGCTGGGAGCGAGATAGTCTCTGCTGCGTCTGCCATCTCGTAGCTATGAGTCTCCTCTTTTCAAAACACTGTTTACATATATTTTTGACTGAGTGGCTGCGGAGATACGGGCTTCCTATCACAGGGGGGTGGTTTTCAGGTAGTTGGGAACGCCTGACTACTGCTGCCTAATTACATCATGCCCAAGTCGCTGTTGGGCAAGGGCAAGCAGTTGTACTGAACCCAACATCATCACAAGCTGGTAATGTCCCTAGTAGTGCTCAACACCGACGCCCCATCTCTGATGAAGAGAGCCGCTATACACACTATCTTCCCTAGCACACGACTTAATGATACATGACGGCCGGGACTGTTCTCATTGTTCGATAAGGAACAGCCGCCTAGAAATGTGCCCACGCTGTCGAAGAAAAGTGGCTGAGCTGGTAAAACCATGACAGACTTGAATGCAGGAAGGCAAGGTAGGGCAGGGTAGGGCACGTTAGGGCAGGTCGCCCCAGCACATTGGTGCCTGCATGCGTTTACATTGGTCTCCATGCGTATCCCGATGTTTCAATGCACCCGCAAAACTCACAGAGAGCATAGACACCACACATACAGCGGCGCCCTCTCTGATGCAACACGCGTTTACCTATAACATTGCGCATGCATCTACATACTTGCAAAACACCATGATGTCTGTGAACAGCACCTTGGCCCTCACTAGGGCCTTCATCGCCGTGGACCGTTAAGTGTGTATCACTACAAAACGGTGTATTTGTCTGTGTGGCGTTCCCATGCACATGGCATGCACATGGCATACACATGGCACACACACGGGCATGGTCGCCTACCACCTACACTAATGCCTGACCCAGAGGGGTATGATGTAGAGTTGGCATGACAAACATGCACTAAGTGTAAGCTGATAACAACTCAAAGGGGGCACACACTACTGTGCCACAGCAGGCTGCTGCTGCTGCTGCTGCTGCTGCTGCTGCTGCTGTTGCTGCTGTTGCTCGCAGCCGCTTGAACTTAAGCTCAGGGTACTCCTTGCCCTTGGCCGGCAGAGCTCCCTGCTCTGGCCAGTAGCACAGCTCCAGAGGGCGCCACCTGCCCTCCCCAATGCGCTGCATGTTCAATGCTGAGTTGCAGTCCCGGTCCAGCCACCTGCCTGGCTGTGGTGTTGGCTTTGCTTTACCAGCCTTGTCCTGGGCCTTGCCTTTGCCCCTGTTGGGCTGGCTGGGTTCAGCTGCCTGCTCAGTCTCAGTGCGCTTGTTGCGCTTGGCTGGCGGGGGAGTGTTGGGCCTTGGCTCTGAGGCAGCTGGCTGTGTGACGTCCTTGCCTGGCTGCTGCATGTGGCCTGTGGCAGGATGCGTTGGGCCACTACCGGGCACCACATCAGGCACCGCACTGGCTGCTCACGCTGCTGGCTCCAGGCTGGGCGCACTAAGCGGTGTTCACTGCTGAGGTGACCCGGCTGGTGCGGTGCTCATCCAAAAGCACCACCCCGCCCCGCCGCTGGTCTATGCCCCTGGGCCTGCACACCACCTTGCAGCAGGCCTGCAGCACCGCGTCAGCACCCCAGCCTCCCCTGGTGCCAATGTTGGCTACACCAAAGACGACCACCAGCTGCTTAGCATGCCCATGGCGCTTCATGGCCACCTTCACCATCTCCTACTGCAGCACAGCTGCAGCCATGCACACAAGGCACACAAGGTGGCTGACATGGTTGCACCAGGTTAGGCATGGCACAGTCAACCACTCTTGCACTTCATTCCAGCCTAAGTCCATAGCTCTCCCAACCACCCACCCTCACCTGCTGAAGAACTGCTCCAACGCACAATGCTGGGCTCTGTACAGCCGCAGCCGCTGCCGTGCCCACTTAAGCCCAATTGGGGTTCAGGAACACCTCCCACACCGCGTCCCAGGTGGCCAGGGTGACGCTGATGTGCTTCGTGTTGGCCTCCATGGAAGTGCCGGCTGAGGTGCTGGAGGTGGGGCTTGATTGGTGCTAGCCACCGCTCGGTGCTGGAGCGGGCGTTGTTCAGGCCGCTGGCATGCCGCACCTGGCCCTTGGTCAGCTTCCACCGGGCCAGCTGGTCTGCTACCAGCTGGCCTGACGTCTTGTCCCACACCCCTGAGGCTGGACTGACTGCCTGGGTGACGCCGGGGTAGATGCCCACCCCAATGTGTGTGGCTGGGTCAAACACAAACTGATGCGTCTCAGCTAGGGCCTTTGCCAATGCGGGGGAGTCCCCCCGCATGGGCCACTACAGCTGCTGCGTCTTGGGCTGCCGTTGGGCGGCTGTCGCTGCTGGAGGGGCCCACACACTCGTGGAGAATAAGGCCGAGTCGGCGATTTTAGTTAAGGGATACTGCAGATAGCCCTTTCAAAGGCCGTCCCATCGCCATATGTTTCATGATTTTAATCGACGTGGTTGGGCTGTAATCGGCCTTTAGCTGAAGCGTCGCAACCTTGTGCAGGGTTTCGCCAAACCGTGCACAGGGTTTCAACTGGCTCAGCCCCTAGGTGGCCGTCAAGCCAGTCCTGACCGTGTGCAGCGTTTCATAGACCGTGTGCAGGGTTTCGCTGACCGTGCACAGGGTTTCAAAGACCTTGCACAGGGTTTCATAGACCGTGCACAAGGTTTGGTGTGGCTCAGTTCCTAGGCGTTTCTGACCGTGTGCAGGGTTTCGCTGACCGTGTGCAGGGTTTCAATGACCGTGTGCAGGGTTTCAAAGACCTAGTACAGGGTTTCATCGACGTAGTGCAGGGTCTCATAGACCGTGGACAGGGTTTGGTGTGGCTCAGTTCCTAGGCGTTTCTGACCGTGTGCAGGGTTTCGCTGACCTTGCACAAGGTTTCAAAGACCTAGTGCAGGGTTTCATAGACCGTGCACAGGGTGTCAAAGCATGAGTGTATAGTCAGCATTGGCTTACAACCTACATGCCTGCTGACATCTGCTGCCTCATGTGGCCTCCTACATCAATGTAACATCACACGGCATCACCATTAGAGTCATGCCTAGCACACAAACTGACTCATGGCTAACAACTGCTGTTTGCACTCTGAAACTGGTGCTGCCAGGCATGCACCACATGACACAAGCCACTAGACTCAGGGCTGCACCCGCCATTCACCTCATAGCAACCTAATGCACCTCATAGCATCTCATAGCAACTGACACACTGCTACACACGCCATGCATTGCTCGTCTCATACCAGTTGACTAATGGCTACTCAAGCTATATACTCATGACGAACAGCAGCAAACACATGGGTAACGAAGCCATGCACCTCATGACACATGGCAGCTGACTAAGGGTTACACATGCCTTGCCACACCTGCCACATGGCAGCTGTCTCATTGCTTGGGAAAAGGGAAGGGCTGCAGCTGCCTCTTGGCTGATCATGCCTTGCACCACCTGCCCCATAGCAGCTGGCTTCTTGTTGCTCTCTTAAGGCTCCTTGTTGCTCATGCCTTGCCACACCTGCCACATGGCAGCTGGCTCATGGCTACACACGTCATGTACCACCTCATGGCTGCCACTCCTAGCTGCCGCTCCAGGCTGCTGCTCCGGGCTGCTGCCCTGGGCTGCTATTGATGGCCTGGGAGGTGGTGGTGGAAGTGGGGTAAGGTGAGGGTAAGGTAGGGGAGGGGCTGCAGTGTAGCGCAGGAGGGGGGGAGCGGAGCGACACGGGTGAGTTTGTGGGTTAGGGGAAGGACAAGGGAAGGGTGTGACCATTAGACCTGCAGCAAACAAGGGGCATGCTAGCCATCAGGCTTGGTACCAAGAGCCACAAATCTGCTTCATGCTGGCCACTCACCGTTTGCTGGGGTGGGGTGGGGTGGGGTGGGGTGGGGTGGGATAGGGGAGGGGTGGGGTGGGCAAGGGGTGGGCGTGTGACCGTCACACCTGCAAGCAACAAGGGCCGTGCTCACGGTAAGGCTGGGCAATGGGGGCCACTGATGTGCAAGGGGCTGGCTACTCACTGTTATCTCCATGTGCCATTGCTGACTCCTTGCTGCCTCCTTGTTGGCTGCTGCTCCTCCCTCCTGGCTGTGCCTCCTGGCTGTGGGGGGCATGGGCCTCTTGGCCTTGGCCAACCACTTGCCTTGCCCATGCCTCCTGGCTGCCACTTCTGGCTGCCGCTCCTAGCTGCTGCTCCTGGCTGCTGCTCTTGGCCGCTCCTCTTGGCTGCTCCTCTTGGTTGCGCCTCCTGGGGAGTGGTAGGTCTGGCAGGTGGTGCCACCAAGGGTGAGGGTGAGGGTGTGCACTCCTCTCCTGGGTCCTGTCCTGGGTCCTGTCCTACTGTCCTACTGTCCTACTATGTGCACTCCTGGCCTGGGTAAGGGTGAGGGAGAGGAGGAGGGGGGTGTGAGGGGAGGGGGCCTGTTGCTCCTTGCTGCCGCTCTGGCTGCTGAGCTGACCATCACACCTGCAGCAAACAAGGGGCGTGCTAGCGGTTAGGCTGGGTACAAGGGGTCACTTATGTGCGTGGGGCTAGCCACTCACTGCTTGCTCCATGCGGTCCCTTGATCATTCCTTAGGGGGAGGGAGAGGGGGAGTGGGGGGTCTGGCAGGTGGTGGTGGGCAGTGTGGTAGGGAGGAGGGAGGAGGGAAGAGGGAGGAGGGAAGAGCGAGAAGGGAGGAGGGAGGAGGGAGGAGGGAAGAGCGAGGAGGGAGGAGGGTACGCTTTTGCTCTTGTCCTGGCTTGCCCTGGCTGCCGCTACTTGTTGCCGTTGTGGTTGCTGCTTCTGGCTGATGGAAGGTGCCACTGCGCCTTGGCACTGAACCTGCTCAAGCAACACATGGCACATGACACATGCCACGCTCCAACCTCGCGGTCGCACCTCAGAGTCGCATCTATGCATCGCACCTTTGCAAGCTACCGTTGTGCCGTTCGCCCTCAACTCTGTGCTTGATCACAAATACCCTATTCCTTTCGCTGATCGCTAATGGCTGCGAAACCGAGCTGCATGCTGGCCTCTTGGCTGACGACTGATGGCTGCGAAGGCTAGCTGGCCCGCATTTCATGGCCGGCTGCGAGGCTGCGCATTTGGGCGCTGTCGATGTCGCTTCTGCTGAGTTTGGGATGGACGTGTCGCGTGTTGCGTGTTGCTGCATTACTGCGGGCTTTGCGAGGTCGACATGGTTTCCTCTCATGGCGCCTCGCGACCTCATGGCACACCAACCTCGCGACCTCATGGCACACCAACGGCATGCTTGGTGGCAGCTAGCGCAGATCCCAATACCAAGCCCGTCAGTTTTCGCGCTCTTGCATGCAAGTCACATGCACAATTGATAATTGACTCTGCAGTGCGAGACCCTGCACAAGGTCGGCGAAACCCTGCACTAGGTTAGCGAAACCCTGCACAAGGTCAGGGTTAAATTAGGTGAAATCGAGGTTTTGAGCGAGACCCTGCACAAGGTCGGCGAAACCCTGCACTAGGTTAGCGAAACCCTGCACAAGGTCAGGGTTAAATTAGGTGAAATCGAGGTTTTGAGCGAGACCCTGCACAAGGTCGGCGAAACCCTGCACTAGGTTAGCGAAACCCTGCACAAGGTCAGGGTTAAATTAGGTGAAATCGAGGTTTTGAGCGAGACCCTGCACAAGGTCGGCGAAACCCTGCACTAGGTTAGCGAAACCCTGCACAAGGTCAGGGTTGACTTAGGTGAAATCGATGCTTGGATCCAAACCCTGCACAAGGTCGGCGAAACCCTGCACTTGGTTAGCGAAACCCTGTACAAGGTCAGGGTTAAATTAGGTGAAATCGAGGTTTTGAGCGAGACCCTGCACAGGGTCGGCAAAACCCTGCACTAGGTTAGCGAAACCCTGCACAAGGTCAGGGTTAAATTAGGTGAAATCGAGGTTTTGAGCGAGACCCTGCACAAGGTCGGCGAAACCCTGCACTAGGTTAGCGAAACCCTGCACAAGGTCAGGGTTGACTTAGGTGAAATCGAGGTTTTGAGCGAGACCCTGCACAAGGTCGGCGAAACCCTGCACAAGGTCAACAAAACCCTGCACACGGTCTTGAAAACCTGCACAAGGTTTACGAAACCCTGCACAAGGTCAATTGAAACCCTGCACAAGGTTTCAAAGGCTATTTGTGCCTCAAAGTGAGAATAAACCGTGTGCAGGGTTTCAGTAAACTGGCCTCCATTCCTTACTGACTTTGACTTTGCACATGCTACCTACTAGGTTGTGCTTCTTTTCTGATGTCTGACAACTCCTCATACTCAGAAATTTCGAAAAGTCACTTCAGTCAGTTAGCGCCTTCTCCCTTAGCCAAATTCGGGGTGAGGGCTTAGCCACTGGTCCAGCAGCTCCGCAATGACCAAGAATTTCACTTTGGCCCAAGGGAGTCTTCTCCTCCACTAGGTCACAGCAGCCTACATGCCAAGTCTCAGACCTCAACTCGCAAGTTTGCCGAGCCAGCCAGCCCTTATTTGCCAGGAGTGCAGGGCCACCAGAACAATCGCAGGGCCACCAGGCCTGCAGGCTGGAAGCCCCCAGCAGGTCAGGTGCACCACCGCTTAGTGTGCCCAGCCTGGAGCCAGCAGCGTGACCAGCCAGTGCGGGGCATGATGTGGTGCCCGGTAGTAGCCCCCCGCAAGCCCCCACAAGCCCCACGCAACAGCCAGGAGGCGACACAGGCAGCAGCCTCAGAGCCTGGGCCCAGCACTCCCCTGCCAGCCAAGCGCAGCAAGCGCACCAAGGCTGAGCCGGCAGCTGAGCCCACAAAGGGCAAGGGCAAGGCTGCCAAGGCAAAGCCAGCACCACAGCCAGGCAGGTGGGTAGACCGGGATTGCAATGCAGCGCTGAACATGCAGCGCATTGGGGAGAGCAGGTGGCGCCCTCTGGAGCTGTGCTACTGGCCAGAGCAGGGGAAGCTGCCCGCCAAGGGCAAGGAGTACCCTGGCCTTGGGTACAAGTGGCTGCGAGACAAGCCACCCAAGGCCCAGCAGCAGCAGCAGCCTGCTGTGGCACAGTAGTGTGTGCCCCCCCTTTGAGCTGTCATCAGCTTACAATTAGTGCATGTTGTGTCATGCCAACTCTACGGTGTAGCCCTGTCACAGGGGTCAGGCAATGCTGCAGGTGGTAGGCGACCATGACCATGTGTATGCCATGTATAGGCCATGAGCATACCATGTGATGGGAACACCACACAGAACAAACATCCGTTTTGTAGTGGTCCACAATTAGTGTGTTCGACTGCAATAAAGGCTCAAGGTTGAGGGCCAAGGTGCTGGAGGGGCCCGCTGTATCTATGCTGCTGTATCTTTGTGGTGGGTCAGGAGGAGGGGGAGGGGGCGTGTGTAGTGCACACGCCTTAGACTCAAACTCCTTGTTGGCCAGCTTGCCTTTGCTGAACCACCTGTCCCACTTGGGTCAGCCACTGAGGTCCGTTAGTCTCTACCGTCCTCTCAAACTCAGATCCCTGGTTAGCCAGCTTCTCTACTGACCTGCAACGAAGCATTATCAACACAAAATAAGATCTTGGTTGTGGATAAGACACCAGGCCGGGACACTCAAGACTGGGACGGTATGCGGCCCCGTGCGTACCTGGCGACGTTGCGTCTTCCCTCCCTCCCTCCGCTCCTCTCGTTGCTCGCCTTGAGGCGTACGAGGACCTGAGGCGTGGGAGGACCTGCGCTGGCAAGAACAGCAGCAATGTGAGCTCACGCAGCGCGAAGCTCACAGCACAACACAGCTGCAGCGGACCACACCACGGCTGACCTTGCTTTCGCGGGCTTATAGTCGGGCGCGGCTTTTGCTTGGCGGTGCTCTTACGTTTCTTCGGAGGCATTGCGCCACTAGGCTCATACCAGCTACCAGCTCACACCTGCTCATAGTGTGTCACTCCGCCACATCACTCTCGCACCAGGAGGCAGGCATCGGAGGTATACAACATCGAGAGTGGGTGTGCTCTTACTGAGCTACAGCACGAGCGTTGGAGTGTCAAAAAGGCGAGGCTGCGGCAAGCTGGTAGCCGTCTCTAACCTATCCTTCAGCTCACCCGTAATATCTGGCATTATATGTGCATATGAAACTAAGAGCAATGTGCATTACATCACAGAGCTAGACCAACCACACAAGGCCTACAATCCTGATCCTGCATATGTCTGTGGACAGCGGCGCGCACTAGCTAGCACCCCCTACCCACCAATCATACATTAGTCCACACCACCTCCTGCCATGCGCAATGCCTATCCGTCTCGCTGCTGACGTCATTGCCCGCATGCCTCAGCTTTGGGCATCGTCAGGCTGCACACGCGCAGGGTTTGATGGACCAAGAGCTGCGTGTGATTGGAATCACTATGCCATCCTGTGCCATGCCATAGAAGGGAGCCAGTGGGAGCACCTGCAGCCATTCTGCCGAGCCTAGATATTGAACACGCAGGGCAGATGGGCAGGGGCCAATTGGCCCCCCTTGGTCCTGCATGCGCTTGATGCAACAGCCACCGACAGCCAGCAATGCACACCAGAGCGGGGCCAGTGTGCCATGCTCCATGTGGTGCCATGCAATTCGAGTAGATAAACAAGTAGTTACCTCTGTTCCCCTTTGATTACCTCAGCCGCGGTGGTGGCTGTAGACGTGCAGTGCCGCTATGACGTGCTGTGGTTCACATGCAAGCCCCATACACGGGAAGTCATGCCATGCAGCATGCAAAAAACAATACATGAGTGAATCACTACGCAGGTGCCCAGGCTTGGCACAGCTTTGGCCTGTTGCAGTGTGGAGGATGTTAGGAGCTATGTTCCGCCTATGCGGCATGGTGCCTATGCAGCATGGTGCCATGCTCTGGGTATCTGCTGACACATCGGCACATGCGGGCATGGATACATGGGGATGGGTGACGATGCATGATGCATGGGTTCCCAGCTGGGCATACCCCAGTGGCTCTATCACCACCCCCGTCACGATTGCTGCCGGCTGCCGCAAGTTCTTTGACCATCACTGCCCACGGTTGTAGCAGCGGAGCCCTCTGCCGCCATAGCAGCTGCCTGGGCCTGCCAGTAGTGGTAGTTGGCCATGACCCCTTGTAGCAGCGGCTTGGCAGCGGTGAAGCGAGCGGTGAAGTTGTTGAAGAGAGGCAGGGCTACAAACTCTGTAGCCAGCAGAGCACATGCACCCAGGCATACCAAGGCAGCGGCCATCCTATTGAACCAAGGACTGAAGCCGTTAGTGTTGTTGCTGGTTTACCATGCCATTTAACATCGACCCCAGTAGGGGTGCAACTACACATCCTGTTTTCATGCTTCCAGTGGGTTGTGTGATAACACTTCTACTCCTACAAAAGCACACAGGCCCTACTTTGGAATAGCAAAGTCTAGCAACCGTGTTGAGTGTGCGTTGCATGACCAAAGGATGCACTCATGCATGACTGTGGTGCATGCTCCCGGTGATTGACAGTTACGTTTTGCCGGCACCCACTCCCCTGCACCGTGTGTGTCCAGCAGGCATCTTGTCCATGAACTCACCGAAGAAGCCGACTTGGGACTTGGTGATGCCCTGCTTGGTGCGGTCACACAGGGGCGAGATGGGCAGGCCCTGGGCCCGCTCCGCGTCGCCCTGGGCAAAGAACTCTGCCTCCAGCCGCGACACCCAGGCCAGGTGCACAGGCAGGGGTGCGGCCAGGTGGCCTAGGTCCGAGCACTTCAGGGCTGCCTGCAGGCCAGCAGCAGCAGCAGGCTGACCTTAGGTAATGCTGCATGGGTGCCACCAAGCCCCAGGGTAGAAGAAGAGGAGAGTGAAGCAGCTGAGGGCAGCGGACTGGTGAGCATGTAGTGAGGTGTACGGGATGGAGGGGAACAAAACCTCCTTTGCATGAAAATGTGTGCAGCTGCATTTTATCCATCCTCACACACTGCTGTAACGGCCTAGTGGTCCAGGGCATGTGGGTTGCGTGGGTAGCTCTGCTAGCCACCTCATCTGTGGCGCACAACATGTCAGTTGCGTGGTCGCTGATGTTCACCCTCATCTGTGAGTTGTGGCAGCTCAGGGACTGCCAGCATATGTGATGAGTGATGCAGTTGAGCATGCGCATGGGCATGGGCACGCACCAACGTTTGTACCATTGACCAAGCTTACCTGCATGCTGACCAGCTTGTCTTGGTCCGACACTGGCTGAAGGCAAGGCTCCAGGCTAGGGCTGTTGTTGTTGTTGTTGCAGGCAGGCGGAACGCCTTCTCCTTTCTTACTTCCATTTAGAGAGCTGCAGGCGCACACACGAGAAGACAAGGGCGGCAGGGCCTAGCTAATATCATGTCATGGCTTTGAGCATATAGGTATGTAGTGACATGGCATCGTCATGGAGTCATAAGGGGAGTTTCAGTCATAAGGGTTAGGGTTAGGTCCCAAACTAGAGAATTCTAACAAACCTGAGCAAACCCTAATGAGCCCTTATGGACCCTGACAGTTCCTTTCCCAACCCCCATCAAACGTCTTGCAGCATATGGAGCAGCATCTGCTAGCATGGAGAAACATGGAGCATGGGCTAGGCAGAACTGGGATCTACTTAGCCTCTACTGTCTATATGGTTGGTGGTCTTAGGCTCTACTGTCTACCTGGTTGCCACTGGCTGTTCTGTGCCCCTAGCCTTTGCAACCAGCCCAAGACCTTCCTGGCAATAAGAAGGTGCGGGTGGGTGGGTAAAAAGATGAGGGTGAAGGTGAAGGTAAGGGTGAAGGTGGGTGGGTGGGTTTTGTATTGGGAGGGGGTGGATGGGCATGAAATGAAAGAGAAGTTGACTGCGCCATGCCTGATCTGGTGCCACCATGTCAGCCACCCTGTGTGCCTTGTGTGCGTGGCTGCAGCTGCGAGAGATGCCAGAGGTGTCCATGAAGCGCCACCAGCGTGCCAAGCAGCTGGTGGTTTTCTTCGACGCAACGGGCATTGGCACAAGGGGAGGCTGGGGTGTTGATGCTGTGCTGCGAGCCTGCTGCAAGGTGGTGTGCAGGCCCAGGGGCGTAGACTAGCGGCGGGGCAGGGTAGTGCTGTCGGATGAGCGGGTGGGGCAGGGTGGTGCTATCCGAGGCTGGGTCAGCTCAGCAGTGAATAGCCAGCAGCCCTGTGAGAGCCGGCTAAGCAAACGCAGGGAGACCAGGCCTGCAGGCTGGAAGCCCCCAGCAGGGCAGGTGGAACACCGCGTGCTGCGTCCAAATGGAAGCCAGCAGCGTGACTAGCCAGTGCGGGGCATGATGTGGTGCCCGGTAGTGCCCCCCGCATCCTGCCACAGCCTCCATGCAGCAGCCAAGAAGCCATTCAGGCAGCAGCCTTAGAGCTAGGGCCCAGCACTCCCCCACCGGCCAAGCGCAGCAAGGCTGAGCAGGCAGCTGAGCCTACCCCACCCACCAAGGGCAAAGGCAAGGCCAGGGGCAAGGCTGCTAAAGCCAAGCCAACACCACAGCCAGGCATGCGGCTGAACTTTGGGGAGAGCAGGTAGCGCCCGCTGGAGCTGTGCTGGTGGCCGGACCTGCCTGAGCTGCCAGCCAAGGGTAAGGAGTACCCAGGCCTGGGCTACAAGGGGCGCGAGACTGGCCACCCAAGGCAGCAGCAACAGCAGCCGCCTGCTGTGGCACAGTAGTGTGTGCCCCCTATCTTGAGCTGTCATCAGCTTACCAATCAGTGCATATTTGCCATGCCAAACTCACCACAGACATGCCAAAGGCTCCACCACAGACACCACACCGCCCCTACAGGCTACACTAGGCTATAGCCCTGTTGCAGGGGCGCTTATGCCATGTGCATGGGAACATATCTCCACACAGACAACACTTCACCTCTAGTGAGGGGACCTGGTTCTGCCTATGCCGGCTGATGAGAGCTGCTGTTGCTGACATCCTGGCTTCCTGCTTACCTGGGAGGACTCATTTCAAATGATCTGCCTTGCTTTGCATTGTTGGGTACGCCTGGCATCCCCGCAGTGGCACCATCACCAGCACCGGTGCGATGCAGGGCAGTGAATTGGCCGATTATGCCGAAATGCTGCTTCATGCTGCATGGGAACACCACACAGAAAAAACATTGTTTTGTAGTGGTCCACAATAAGTGTGTTCGACTGCAATGAAGGCTCAAGGTTGAGGGCCAAGGTGCTGCATGGGAAACACGGGCAATGGCCATGCTAAGCAAAGCAGCGTAGCAATCAAAGCTATACAGTTGACACGCAATACGGGCCCTGGACTCAGACCGCCTGAGCCTTGCTCTGCCCTTCTCACCCCAGCCATGCCTTGCCCTGCCTGTCCCAGCCCGCCCAGGCCTGCTTGCTGGCACCACCAGACGCTTCCCCCCACTAGCGCCAACACGGGCAATGGCCATGCTGCCTACGGAACAGTGTTGAGACATTGCTGGCTGCCTATCAAGCAGACATGGATGGTGGTCAGTAGCCATGCTGCGCAGGCTGTGTGGCTGCCAACAGCAGCAGGCAAGGGAACGGCCATGCACTCAGCTAGGGGCATGTGGCTGCCAAGGCGCTTCTTGTCACCCACAGCCCCATATGTGTGAAAAAGCTGTTCCCTTCGTCATGGAGGTGTGACACTCACTCAGTGCCCAGCACCAGCTCAATCATCAGCTTACGCAACCGATCGTATGACGCCTGCAGGGCAGGGAAATCTGGTTGGTGGCAAGGCATGGCGGTGTGGTGGTGGTGGTGTGGTGGTGGTGGCGAGGTGGCGGTGTGGTGGTGGTAAAGAGGTGGTGAGAAGGTTGGGAGGTGATGGTGAGGTGTTGGTGAGGTGTAGGTGCGGTGGTCAAGTCGTGGTGAGGTGGCCCCTCCCAGGAGCCATCCCTGAGCACCTTGGGCATGGCCTGCAGGAAGTTCAGGTCTGGGTGCTTCAGCAGGCTGAAGGCCCCGGCCAGGTGGTGGTTCTCCATGGGTGACCTGCAGGGCATGGACAGGCAGGCAGGCAGGCAGGCAGGCAGGCAGGCAGGCAGGCAGGCACATACATAGACACACAAGCACGGGCGCATGAAGACTCGCATGACAAAGGCTACGAGCCCCGCGCTCTCCCCGACTCCTCTCACCGATCATTGTACCGCAGGGTAGGGCAGGGCCAGCAGCAGGCTCAGGCACAGGGCACTGCAAAGACTGCAGCCTGCACTGCCTGCCATTGCCTATGAGCCTACCTGTCATTGTAGCGCAGGGCCAGCTCGTCCTGAGTCTCCACCAGCCAGTCATTGGTGCGGCCAATGTGTTGGTAGTCGTGGCACACAGCGGCCAGGTAGGCAGCCAGCTGGGTCAGGTGGTCAGCGTACCCTGGCATGAGCCCACCTTTGGTCAGCAGCATGTGCATGGTCTGGACCACGTCTGCTGCATGGCTGCGGTTGTGGTAGGGATTGGCGCAGTAGCCGTCCTCGATGCGGCACAGCCACCTGGCCAGCTTAGTGGTATCCATGGAGGCCCAGGCTGTCAAGCCGGACTGGTGCAGCAGCCAGAAGGCTAGCACTGACAGAGGGCGGCCAGCTGTGGCGGAGTTGAGCTCGAAGGCGTCAAAGGACCAGCTGTTGGCGGAGCTTAGGCAGGGCTCTACCTGCAGCCAGGGCCAGGCAGCAGCGCCCTGTGGTTGGTGAGGGGCAGTGGCCCTGATGACCCCAGGCCATGCCTTATGGGATGCACGACATGAAGAAAACTATTGCGGAGCCCATGTGCATGCTTGCATGATCCTCCATGGTTGTCATAATGGTTCCATGGCACTGAGTTGGTTCATGTTTGTGCAAGACAAGCAGCAAGAAAGCTGTCCTGATCTCTGCCCACCCTCTCTGGCGCCCACCCTGCCCTCTGACTCCAGTAGCTATGACTTCACGGCCTGGCATAGCTCCCAGCACAAGCAAGCACATGGCCCTCCTGACTCTTTACCTCCCGCATCACACTGTTAACAGCGGTGTAGCAAGCAGTGCATGCATGTCACAGCTCAGTCCTGTGTACTCCACCTTGGTGCCACCCTCAGGCAGCGGTGGCAATGGAGCAGAGCTGCTTGATCACCCGTACCTAGTGCCACTGGCTGACAGCAAGGCTGCTGCTGCTGGTGCAAGCACATGCAGACCCTCACCTGCAACAGGGGGTTCAGGGCCACCAGGCCCTGCCCAGCGCCAGCATTTACTGGCAGAGGGTGAGAGGCCAACGCCCTGCAGCGGCTGGTAGTGGCGTTGTCATCATCAGTCACTGCAGTGTTGACGACAGCGAGCTGCATGATGAAGGAGGGGGATGCGGCTGTGTCGGTCCACTGACAGCTGCCTTGACAGAGGTGAGGGTCATTGGTGCTGCATGGCGGGTGGTCTTGGAGTGGCGTCTGAATCAGAGGAAGGAGGCAGGTGGAATGTTGATGGTGGGGAGGGTCACTGATGGTTCGTGGAATTGCGTCTTGACGCGTCGCCGGACGGACTGGGCGCCAGGCTGGGTGCGGCTGTGGCAGGACTAGAAGCTCAGGGCCTGCCACAGCACCTGCTGGGCCTGCCAGCAGTGCGGCCCCGCTGCAGGGCGGAGGTCGCTCTGCCTGCTGCTGTGCCATGATGTGCAGCAGCACGCTGGACACAGCCGGATCCGGGCGCTTGGTAGAGAGCACGCTGAGGGACAGGGAGGGGCGAGGCCTGGGTTTGAAACGCCACTGCCCCTCACTGCCGCCGTGTTTCGCTGCCAAGCCCGGCTGCAGCAGGTCTCTGGCCTGGTCCCTGCTGACGGACTGCGTAGGGCAGGCAGCTGCCAGTACCTCACCCTGATCTGCTGGGGAGGCTGTGGCGGCTGAATGTGCCTTGTGCTGCTTACTCAGGCTTACGGCAGCCAGGCAGGTGTGGCTGCTGCCCTGCGCAGCATTTCCTGTGCCTGGTGAAGCAGGTGTCATCACTGTATCCCCAGGAGCGTGGGTGGACCCAGCTGGGGGGCCTGGGTCCTCGGGTATGAGGATGACTGTGTGAGGGAGACCTGCAGAGGCTGTGATATCACCTGCGACGTGCAAACAGGGTTCTCTGTGAAACTGGCATTGCCACCATTGCCACCAGCATGCCACTACCGTTATCAGCGCCATGCTCATGGCCACAGTTCATCACCGTCAGCATGGTCAGCAGCATGCCAGGGCCTTCTCATGGTGGGATGCAATCGGGGCAGGCATGACCTCATCAGTGCTGTATCTATCTATTGGAAGTGCCCTTTGGAAGTGCCCTGTGGAAGTCCCCTTTGAGTGAGTGACATCGCCTCCTGGGTATAAGTAGGTATCAGCAGGTGTGAGCTGTATGTGAACAACTGCCTGTATGTGTGCAGCACGGATGCATCCACTGGTCTAGCCTGTCAGGCAAAGGTCAGGCAAAGGCCATGCAATGTACGGCACGGCAAGGTGATGCGCGGCATGACAAGGCCGAGCAGGGCTAGGCAGAGGGTGTGAAAGGTTGATGCGATGGCGGCACCACCAACTGGGGTGCAGGAGCAGGAGTCAGGTGGAGTCAGTAGCCAATGCCATTAAGGTGCAAGGGGGCGTGGTGATGGCAGCAGCGGTTGAGCTGAAGGCCAACAGGGGGTTCAGGAGCACTGGCTAGCAAAGGCATGGTGATGATGACGGCCAGGGTCGTTGCGGCAGGTGATGATGTGGTGGTGATGTTGGGGGTGGTGGTGCTGGTGCTGGTGTGGGCCATGGTGTGACCTGGTGTGATCTGGTATGACATAGTTTGACTCACATGGGGGGCCACACGAGTCCTTGACCTCACACCCCATGGATCCCTCCTTCACCTCCTCCCCGTCCCCCTCGACCGTCTCTGCTGCTGCCGTGCGTCCGACCAGCTGCAGCATCAGAGCGTCCTTCACCTCTCCCTGCAGCCAGTGGCAGCGAAACAGGGCTCAGCAGGGGCAACAAAGGGCTTTAGAGTGAAGGAGAAGGCTATACTCTAGGCACTTGGCCCGTATTCTTTCGAATGCCTCCCTCAAAATATTATTATCTGTCTGTCAGCTGCTGGACAGGCCTACTGTATCAGAGAAGGAGAAGGCCATACGCAGCAGCAGCAGTGTCCTCACAGGGAGAGCATCAGGCAAGGCAGCTGCCCCTTTCCCCGGCCCCCCTTTGCCTCTGAGGCTTTGCCTGGACACGGATGGACAGTGACAGGCAGAGATCAGGGTTGTCCAGGCCCACGAGAGATGCGGCCTGTGAGAGAAAGATCGGATCACAGCCGTGCAGATCAAGTGAAGGAGAGGTAAGCAGGGCTATGCGGGCCAAGGCCAGAACCACATAAGGGAGCGGGGGAGCCAATCCATTCCCCAAGGCTACTCATGTCACAGTGGAGTAGTGCGGAGGCGTAGGTTAGGTTAGGTTAGGTTAGGTTAGGTTAGGTTAGGTTAGGTTAGGTTAGGTTAGGTTAGGTTAGGTTAGGTTAGGTTAGGTTAGGTTAGGTTAGGTTAGGTTAGGTTAGGTTAGGTTAGGTTAGGTTAGGTTAGGTTAGGTTAGGTTAGGTTAGGTTAGGTTAGGTTAGGTTAGGTTAGGTTAGGTTAGGTTAGGTTAGGTTAGGTTAGGTTAGGTTAGGTTAGGTTAGGTTAGGTTAGGTTAGGTTAGGTTAGGTTAGGTTAGGTTAGGTTAGGTTAGGTTAGGTTAGGTTAGGTTAGGTTAGGTTAGGTTAGGTTAGGTTAGGTTAGGTTAGGTTAGGTTAGGTTAGGTTAGGTTAGGTTAGGTTAGGTTAGGTTAGGTTAGGTTAGGTTAGGTTAGGTTAGGTTAGGTTAGGTTAGGTTAGGTTAGGTTAGGTTAGGTTAGGTTAGGTTAGGTTAGGTTAGGTTAGGTTAGGTTAGGTTAGGTTAGGTTAGGTTAGGTTAGGTTAGGTTAGGTTAGGTTAGGTTAGGGTGAGGGAGGGAGGGGGTGCAAGGCAGCCATGTGATCAATGGCCCACGCTATAGACATACAGGGGAAGGGGTGGGGAGGCGCGGCGCCCCTTGTGCCCTTTGCCACTCACGTCCATGTTTGGAGTGTGTGCCATCCGCTGAGACAGGTCCGCCTGCAGGGGCTTGTACACGTCCAGGGACTGCTGCAGGGCATGGCGCACTGCCATGACCCTGTGCAGGGCCGGCGGCCTGCCTTGCAAGATGTCCTCCAAGATGCCCAGGATCATCTCTGCAGGCGTGCCTGCATACGGTATGCGGTGTAGGAGGCAGGTGGGCGCTGAGTCCAGGTGGGTGGGCTTAGGCATCAGCCTGGAGGAGTGCTTAGCCATCAGCCTTGAGCAGCCATTGAGACTAAGTGGAAGTGGGATGGCGCGGCTGGTGGCTAGAGGGCGGAAGGGCTGGCCAGCGGAGACGTCAGCCCTTCCGCCACAGGAGCAACAGGGCCTTGCGAGGCTTGGCATGGAGGTGGACGAATAATATACATGGGCATACACATTGGCATGTCAGCAGCTTTGATGTGGTTTGGTAATGAAGTGGTAGTACAACAGGGGAGGTGAAAGCTTGAGATCAGGGGGGCTGGGTGTCACCACAGGGTTTTAGAGTGGCAGCACATGTTGCACTCATGCACCTCACCTGACCCCACCATGCACAGCTGAGATTGGTAGCTATCAGCAGCTGCCCACTGGCAATCCGCCTGCATCTTCGCGATGGCCGCCTTGGGCAGCAGGCTGTGCAGCAGCGCCTTATGCTCATGCCTGCGAGGGCAAAGCTCACATGCATGCATGCTGCACAGAATACCGTGCTTGCATGGAGCCAGATGGTGGCACGCGTTGGGGGACGCGCGGGAAGGGTAGGCATGAGCAGGTGAGCTCGACAGAGTAGGCAGTATAAGGTGCTGGCAGTGTGACAGTTAGGGTTAATGTTAGGGCCGCTGGCGGGTATGCAGTGCGGAGGGAGGCAGGGTGAGGCTGGCTGTGAGTGCTGGCATGCAGTGCAGGCGGCTGGTGCAGGAGCCCGCTGCCATCTTGCATCCTTGCATGGTATATGCCTACCAGCACGGCCGCTATGCCACCTTACCTGCTGAGCAGCACAGCGAAGGTAGCGGCACTGAGCGCCAAGGCCACCAGCACCAGCACCACCAGCAGCGGCACCAGGTAGGAAGGCTGCCAGCTGGCCTTCCACACGCACAGCTGCCACTGCAGGGTGGTCGAGCAGCGTTGATGCAGCAACACGCTATTGCTGTTATTTGCCAGCATTATTGTTTTGCCAGCATTATTGTTTTGCCAGCATTGCAAGCAACGCAGCATTTCAACCAAGGCAGCCAAGCAGCACCCTATTGCTAACACATGGTGCATCCCATGACAGATGCCCTCAGCGTAGCCTAGGTGGCTTGGGCTGCATGGACAGCAGAGGCAAAGCAGGTGGCCCTGCAATGAGGCTACCTGCTGTGGCTAGGCTGGGTTCTTGTCACTGGCAGCAGCAAGCTCAGCCGGCACCTCCCTGGAGGCCAACCTGAAGCACATCACCGTCACCCTGGCCACCTGGGATGCGGTGTGGGAGGTGTACCTGGACCCCAAGTGGGCACGGCAGCGGCTGAGGCTGTACGGAGCCCAGGACCGGGCGCTGGAGCAGTTCTTCAACAAGGTGAGGTTGGTGGGCGGGTAGGTGGGAGGGAGGGAGGGTAAGGGACTGAGAGGTGGTGGGTTAGGCATGGAGTGAAATAGTACTTGACTGTGCCATGCCTAACCTGGTGCCACCATGTCAGCCACCATGTGTGTGCCTTGTGTGCATGGCTGCAGTTGGAGGAGGGCATGGAGGAGTTGTCCATGGAGCGCCACAATCATGCCAAGCAGCTGGTGGTCTTCTTTGGCGCTGCTACCATTGGCACTGGGGGTGGGTGGGGTGCTGATGCGGTGTTGCGTGCCTGCCGCAAGGTGGTGTGCAGGCCCAGGGGCAAAGACCAGGATGGGGGCAGGGTGGTGCTTGTGGATGAGCACCGCACCAGCCGGGTCAGCTCAGCAGTGAATGGCAAGCAGCCCTGTGAGGTGGAGCTGAACACACTCAGGGCCACCAGGCCTGCAGGCTGGAAGCCACCAGCAGGGCAGGTGGAACCCCGCCTGGTGCGCCCAGCCTGGAGCCAGGAGCGTCGCCAGCCAGTGCGGGGCCTGGTGTGGTGCCCGGTAGTGGCCCCCCGCAGGCCCCCACAGGCCCCCCGCAGCAGCCAGGAAGCCACACAGGCCGCAGCCTCAGAGCCAGGGCCCAGCACACCCCAGCCAGCCAAGCGCAGCAAGCGCACCAAGGCTGAGCCAGGGGCAGCTGAGCCCACAAAGGGCAAGGGCAAGGCTGCCAAGGCAAAGCCAGCCGCACAGCCAGGCAGGTGGCTGGACAGGGACTGCAACTCAGCATTGAACATGCAGCGCATTGGGGAGAGCAGGTGGCGTCCACTGGAGCTGTGCTTCTGGCCAGACCAGGGAGCTCTGCCAGCCAAGGGCAAGGAGTACCCTGGCCTGGGGTACAAGCGGCTGCGAGACAAGCCCCCCAAGGCCCAGGAGCAGCAGCCTGCTGAGGCACAGTAGTGTGTGCCCCCCCACTTTGAGCTGTCATCAGCTTTCAATTAGTGCATGTTTTGTCATGCCAACTCTACATCATAGCCCTCGGGTCAGGCAATAGTGTAGGTGGTAGGCTAAACACTCCACACAGCCCAATAACACTATTTTAGCCGGAGCTAGTTAGTGGCTGCTAGTGGCTGCTAGTTCCGGCTAAAATAGAGGCCCTAGTGAGGGACAAGGGGGCTGGGTTCTTGTCACGCTTCAGCTTCACACAACAACGCTTCAGCCGGCAGCCATCAGCCCGCTTAGCCACACTCGCCCTGTTCGACGTCAAGAAGCTTTGCAGAGATTGGCAGCAACCAGCACCACAGACTCTACCCTGACGATGCATGCAAACCATGAGTCCAGTATAGCTCTGTGCTGTAATGCCAATACCTCCGATGCCTGCCTCTGGAGATGCCTCTGCTGCTGCTGATAATTGATGTTAGAAAAGCCATGGGAGCCATGGGGGTGGTGATGACAGGGCATGTCATGGGCATGACATGCTGATAAGCAGCTGGAGAGGCTGCCACAATCTTTGGAAGTGCCCTTTGGAAGTGCCCTTTGGAAGTGCAAGAGTGAGTGACATCGCCTCCTGGGTATAAGTAGGTATCAGCAGGTGTGAGCTGATATGAGCCTAGTGGCGCAATGCCTCCGAAGAAACGGAAGAGCACCGCCAAGCAAAAGCCGCGCCCGAATAAACGTCGACGAAAACAAGGCCAGCCGTGGTGTGGTCTGCTGCGACTGTGCTGTGCTGTGAGCTTCGTGCTGCGTGAGCTCACATCGCTGCTGAGAGCAAGTGGCGCCCTCTGGAGCTGTGCTACTGGCCAGAGCAGGGAGCTCTGCCAGCCAAGGGCAAGGAGTACCCTGAGCAGGGGTTTAAGCAGCTGCGAGACTGGCCACCCACGGCCCAGCAGCAGCAGCAGCAGCAGCAGCAGCCTGCTGTGGCACAGTAGTGTGTGCCCCCTTTGAGCTGTTATCAGCTTCCAATTAGTTCGTGTTTGTCATGCCAACTCTAGATCATAGCCCTCTGGGTCAGGCAAACGTGTAGGTGGTAGGCGACCATGCCTATGTGTATGCCATGTGTATGCCATGTGCATGGAAACTCCACACAAACAAAAACACCATTTTGTAGTGGTCTATGATTAGTGGTGCACGGCAATGAAGGCCCTAGTGAGGGTTAAGGTGCTGCATGGATTCTCTCTCAGGCACCCAAGGAATCAGGTGCCTGAAGTGGGGCAGTGCCACTGCATTTTGTAGCGGTCCACGGCAGGGCGGTCCTAGTGAGGGCGAAGGTGCTGCAAGTTGGCTGAGTGCATATGGCAGGCTGGACAAATGATCAGGTCTGAGACTAGGCCTGGTGCATGTGGCAGTGAAGTGGCCATAAGTAGCCAGGTCGAGCTTGCGCCTGGGCGTCATGGCTTCAGGCTGTGCGGCTGCTGGTGGTCAGCTAGAAACCCTGGAGTGTGGAGTGAACCCAGGATCATTGAGAAGACCATGATTCCGGCCATGGCAGGTTATGGTGGTGATGCCAATGATGCCTCACCTGCTCCTCCACCACTTGAATCCTCTTGCACAGCGCATTGCTGGGCATGGCGTCGCTGGTGCTGGCATAGACTGAGGAGTACGCATTGTCTTCTGGGCGGCTGCCAAACGTGGGCGTAGACAGTCGGTACTGCTGCCCTGCTCTCCTAAGGGTGTCAGGCAGGAAGCCGCCGCTTCTATCCGTCAGCAGGGAATTCACATCTAGCAACAGCAAGACAAAGCCCCACCTGCACGCAGCACCGTTGGCACATGTGAACAGGGCGGTGGCTGCTCCTTGTTCAGTGCTGAGGGAGGAGGCCTGCTGCCTGCCACCGCCTACCATTCACCCCTGGGTGTGGCAGCGCTAAGCGGGACACCAGACATCAAAGCACAGCCCCAATCATGAATAAGGACCTCAGCTGCGCCCAGGGCTCATGTGATGCAATGTGCATCATCAATAGATTTGAACAAGGAATTATAGAAGAATAAATAGCAACCCCAAACGGAAACAAAAGACCATGTCCTTGATGACGGGCGTGGGTGAGGGAAAAGGGTAGCATTGAGTTAGGTGGTGAAATAGTGCTCTCTGGCACACCAGCCCGCCTGCTGCCTGGTGTCTCAGATGCACCTGTGACAATTGCAACCCTTGGGAATACATCGTGTCGCCAGGCACATGTAGCAGAGCAGAGTGGCGGTGCTGATCATCATGTCTACGACCTGCCCCTGCCTGCTACCCATCCTGGTTGTGGGAGCAGCGCGGAGGCACTAGGCAATGAAAGGCTGAGCAGAGCGCACAAGGCTGGCTAGCACCGATCAGGCCCCACCTCCAGCACCTGGCAGCAGCAAGCTCAGCCGACACCTCCCTGGTGGCCAACCTGAAGCACATCACCGTCACCCTGGATGGCAATGGCATGGTGAATGGCAAGCAGCCCTGTGAGGTGGAGCTGAACACACTCAGGGCCACCAGGCCTGCAGGCTGGAAGCCACCAGCAGGGCAGGTGGAACCCCGCCTGGTGCGCCCAGCCTGGAGCCAGGAGCGTCGCCAGCCAGTGCGGGGCCTGGTGTGGTGCCCGGTAGTGGCCCCCCGCAAGCCCCCACAGGCCCCCCGCAGCAGCCAGGCAGCCACACAGGCAGCAGCCTCAGAGCCAGGGCCCAGCACACCCCAGCCAGCCAAGCGCAGCAAGCGCACCAAGGCTGAGCCAGGGGCAGCTGAGCCCACCAAGGGCAAGGGCAAGGGCAAGGCTGCCAAGGCAAAGCCAGCACAGCAGCCAGGCAGGTGGCTAGACAGGGACTGCAATGCAGCGCTGAACATGCAGCGCATTGGGGAGAGCAGGTGGCGCCCTCTGGAGCTGTGCTACTGGCCAGAGCAGGGAGCTCTGCCAGCCAAGGGCAAGGAGTACCCTGGCCTGGGGTACAAGCGGCTGCGAGACAAGCCCCCCAAGGCCCAGGAGCAGCAGCAGCAGCCTGCTGAGGCACAGTAGTGTGTGCCCCCCCACTTTGAGCTGTCATCAGCTTTCAATTAGTGCATGTTTTGTCATGCCAACTCTACATCATAGCCCTCGGGTCAGGCAATAGTGTAGGTGGTAGGCTCAACACTCCACACAGCCCAATAACACTATTTTAGCCGGAGCTAGTTAGTGGCTGATAGTGGCTGCTAGTTCCGGCTAAAATGGAGGCCCTAGTGAGGGACAAGGGGGCTGAGCAGAGCGGAGCGGACAATCATTGACACAATCATTGCATGCAGTGCTGACAATCACTGCCTACTGCATGCCGCATGTCAGCTGAGAGTGCATGCGACAGGTCGGGACAAGTGTCCAGGTCTGAGCCCCGGCCCTATGCATGTGGCAGTGTAGGTGAGGGCCCACAAGTAGCGAGATCTGAGCTTCCGCCTGGGTGTCATGGTGCATGGGCTCATGCTGCTGCTGGTGGCCAGCTGGAGACGCTGGGGTGCAGGCTGGGCACCTTGAGCACCATATTGCCTACTGCCAGCAATCGGTAATAAGAGGCACGAACCCCTTAAGCGCCGTCCGCAGAGATGCAGAGCAAGCCTGGTGTCATGCGAGATCAATAATAAAATAGCATTGCCAAGAAGCTAAGCATGGTGCCAAAAGGCATGTCACGCAATGTATGGCACGACCACTAACAGATGTGGTGATGTGATGGTGGTGATGTGACGATGATGACATAGGCATTGGTGGTCGGGAAGATGTTGATGACCGTGGACGACGCAACTGGTGGTCTTAAAACTGAGGCACACAAAAGCAGCCTGTGTGGCTCTAACCTGCTTGCAGTGCTGACAATCATTGTGTGACACTGCCATCGCCGCTAGTGCTATCAGCCCTGCACTGCCACCAGCATATTTTGCTTGCTTGCTTTCTTGCTTGCTGTCTACAATGATGCTAGGGAGTTACCTGTCACTATGGCTACTATGGACACTATGGCTATGGCTTGCAACGCCAAGGTCTGCTTTAGCTTTTCAGGCTTGTTGCCAGCGCTGGCATCTGTGTGGCCATGTATGTGTAGAGATAGCGTTCGCTGCGAAATGCCACATCTGTAAGGCGCCTCAAAGTGACCGTTGACCTGCAACTTTGCGCCATCTACTTGACTTTGACTTGAGCATGTAAGGTCAAGCTCTGAGTGTGAAGGTATGAACTTGCTATCTGTCATGCAGCTGGGCACACAAAAAATTGGTGGCCATGCCACTGTTTCTGTCGTTTGAAGTGCAGCAATGGTGCCTGTGAGTGTTGACTGTGATGGTAGTGAACGGCTGTCTTGTCACCACCGTTGGGTTCCTAACAGGCTGTTCAAGGAAACAGAGTTGGGTAGAGTGCAAGGTGGCACTCGTGCTGCTGACCCTGCCCCACAGCTTGCAGCAATGCCACATGTACAGCGATTGCCATGCACCTGCCATGTGATGCAGCTGTCATGGCATTTGTAGAAGCTGGCACTGACCATTTGGTCCTGGTCGAGCTGTTGTAGGAACAGAGCTGTGCCGGGCAGTCCGTTGGTTGGTAGGGGATGGACCAGTTGGTGTCGGCTGACAGGTTGCCAATGAACACCTGTGAAGGCACAGCATGAGTCGGCATGGCCAGATTAGGCGTGGCCAGATCAAGCAATGCTGAGCCAGGCTGTCTAGCCAGCCAGGCTGATTTCTGCTAGGGGGCCCCTGCTAGGGCTCCAAGGCTGCAACAGAGCACTTATTTATTTTCACACAACCGTGTATTTTTCACGGGAAGCCCAAGTTGCTTAAAAAGGGCCACCGCCCGTAGCACTGCGCATCGCGTGATGGCTAAGAAGAAGCACAAGAAGGACCCGGGAAAGAAACAGAAAGGTGCGTGTCCCCTAGCCGTGACGTGAGCCCTAGACGTGAGTTACGCGCTGTGTGATAACCCGTCGCTCCTGTTGGTTCCATCGCAGCGTCTCGTTCCGCCCAAGGCAAGCAACGACAGGATCGTCGAGATGGCTGGGCCTCGCGTCAACGTCAGGTGTGGGTCTGCTCCCGCCTTATGTGCCCCCGCACTGTTTGTGTTGACCCCGCCTTGTGTCTTGGCTTGTCAAAATGGCCAGTCAAATTGTTAATTGTGCTTGGCCGCAGGTGATTAAGGTCCCCGAGGGCGCAGTGCTGCGCGGCTGCAAGAAGACCAGGCGAAAGCTGCGGGAGCATCTCCGGCTACGGGCTGAGATCCACTCTCAGCTCCGCTTCATCGCTTCGCTGTTTGTACTGCGCATCTTGTGCCACACCATGTGCCTCACCATGAACCATGCAGCATGCAGCATACACCATGTGCCTCAATGCATTGCATGCAGTGTGGCAGTTGGCATCATGTGGTGCTGCTGATGCATGATATGACGAGGGAGACCACACCCACTGACCGGGTAGTTAACTGCCACAAGCCAACCGCTGCCCGGATTATGCATACCTGCGAAGCAGGCCGGGCAGGCCACAGATGGAGCTGTGGCTGCTGCCAGTACAGCCTTGCCCAACTTTGTGTGTGTGCTTACTGCTGCTGCACAATGTAGCTGCCCATGGTAATGACCAAGGTGACTGAGTGATCAAGGTGACACACCAAGGTGCTGCAGCTGGCAATGACGACCATCAGCGGTGATGATGGAGGCGATGGTACTGGCAATCGTGACAGGCAGTGTGAGATCCATGCTTGTAGCTGGGCAAGCTGGGCAAGGGTCCATGCTTCTAGCTGGTGCTTGCGTGTCTGTTAAGCTTGCATGGCTGCGACAAGGCTGTCACACATGGGGTGCCTAGGTTGCAGGTATGTTGATGACAATGATGTCTATACACTGGTGTGCACTGTCTGCCTCATGTAGCTGGTTGGCCTTGCCCACAAGCGACTTGCACATGCCAGTTTGCGCATCGATGTGTGTCCAGTGCATGTCTAATCCCCAAAGGCCCAGCAACACAGCTCCACATGCTGGACCACCAAGCAGAGCACCCCTTGGCTGGTGCTGGTATGGTCTAGCAGAGCACACAATGCCAAAGTGCTGCTTCATGCTGCATGGGACACCGCCGGAAGTGCCCTTTGGTAGTGTCCTTTGGGAGTGCCCTTTGGAAGTGCAAGAGTGAGTGACATTGCCTCCTGGGTATATATATAGTGGTCCACAGCTAGTGTGTTTGACTGCAATGGAGGCTCAAGGTTGAGGGCCAAAGTGCTGGACCACCAAGCTGTACTCTGGCTGGATATGTCCGTAGGTTGTCTGTAGGTCATCTCCATGTACTCCGTGCATCACTGCTGCTCCTGCTGCTGCTGCTGCTGCCGCCGCTGCTGTCAACGCCACTGCTGCTGCTGCATGTGTGATGTGTGTGAACGAGTTAAGGCCTTACCTGTGACCTTCATCCTCTTCCCCTCGATTGCCACGAGCGCATCGTCTCGCGTTGCGAAGGTCAGTGCATCGCGGCCCATGTTCGCCAAATTTCGAGGTATGCGAGGGTACACCGCTACTGTGACACCTTGCGGGACCAAATACAGGCCGAGGGAGGCATCCTGAGGGGCCTGCAAGGGGGGGAAATTCACAAGCACGAAGAACATGAAAGATTGGCTAGGATGTGGCCAGCGTTGTGCTCAGTCCTTAATCCCTCCCCGTCGATTTCCCATCTTCATTGAACACTACAAAAGACATGGGAGACATGAGAATGAAAATGGAAATGACGATGGACACAAGTGGAGTGGATGGCTACTCGATCATGTGCTGCTTACATGCAGCTGCAACGCAGCCCATGGGCTGGTCACACACAATCACAGTTGCACACTGAGCTCCAGTCATCAGGCATTGTGTCACTTGTACACATGTCAGGCATGCAAGCTAGCATGCTGCTGATGGTGCAAGGCCCATGTATGCCACCCTGATGTCTGGCAGCTAGGCTTACAACTAAGAAAGGGTGCATGTAGTGAATTGAAGGACGCAGTGTTGATCAAGGCAATGCAGTCACGTGCATGTGACAACAGAGGCCACCACACGCACCCAGCTCCACCAGGATGGTACCCAGACATCCCACATGGCCATGATGGCGTCGTAGTCTGGATAGCGCTGCAGGCGGCAGGCAGGCCGGAGGGGAAGGGGGTCAGGCAGGTGGGCAGGCAGGTAGGCGTGAGGGTGGGCGGCAAGGGGGTACGGACAGGGTGTATCACAGGCAACCATTTTTGGTGCAGGCAGAGAGAACGATGAATGACCCCACACATACATGCAAGGCAACGTGGTCCAGCTGCAACTGACAACCAGGCCCAGCCTGACCAGGCTCATGACCTAGGCCCTAGCACCAAACCATTACCATCAACTTGCCACCACCGGCATCGCCATTGCCATCACCATTGTCATAGACATCGGCAGGGGTCAGGCAATGCTGCAGGTGGTAGGCGACCATGACCATGTGTATGCCATGTATAGGCCATGAGCATGCCATGCGATGGGAACACCACACAGAAAAACACTGTTTTGTAGTGGTCCACAATTAGTGTGTTCGACTGCAATGAAGGCTCAAGGTTGAGGGCCAAGATGCTGGTTGTGACTGGTGATGGCATTAGCGATGCCACTGATGGTGATGGTAATGGTGATGGCACCAATGGTGATAATCACAACCAGCATCAAAGCACGGGCTGAGGTGCAATCCCTGGCTCTTGCTCTGGGTGGCCATCAGGGGGGTTGGCAGTCATCAAGGGTGCGGCCGAACTTGTTTGGAGTAGCTGAGTGAGATCACCCACAGTCAAACATGTTGTTCCATGTTGAAACTATACTGAAAGCCAAGGCTCCTTCACACCACCACCACTACCTCCACCACCACCACCACCACCACCACCACCACCACTACCCACCAACATCAGCACCATCTCATTCACCACCAACTAAATGCCGTCGACTCACTGCAGTCAACATGGTTGCCACCATCACCAGCAGAGCCAGGGCGCAGGGGATACCTCACCTGGACCAGGTCCGCCAGTTGCCGCACAGGCATCACCGCCTGGGAAAAGCTGAGCTCCAGGCTAAGCGCCACGCCGTCCAGCTGGTTTTGGCTCAGAGACCTGGACCAGTGACCACAAGGCAGGCTGACAGTGGTGGGCTGGAAGGGCTTGCAAGGCTACCATCTTTGTTGCATGTACACTCCCTATGAGCTACCTGTGAACTAAGTTCACAGGCAATTATCAGCACGGCATGCCTGTTCTTTACAGCTGATCATCTACAATTGAAGGCTGCAGCACCAAGCGCACCGGGCAGATGCTGCATCGCCAGCGGCACTCCAGACAGTACTCCAGATGCCCACCACTAATAGCACAGAGAACAGTGCGAAGGGGACGCCCAGGATATAAGGTTTAGTCCGCACAGCTGTGGCGCTGGCCTGTAGCAGCAGCAGCAGCAGCAGCAGCAGCAGCAGCAGCAGCAGCAGCAGCAGCAGCAGCAGCAGCCTGCTGTGACACAGTAGTATGGTGCCCCATATCTTGAGCTGTTATCAGCTGACAATTAGCGCATGTTTGTCATGCCAACTCTAGATCATAGACCTCTGTGTCAGGCAATTGTGTAGGTGGTAGGCGGCCGTGCACATGTGTATGCCATGTGTATGCCATGTGCATGCCATGTGCATGGGAACTCCACACAGACAACACCACCGTTTTGTAGTGGTCTACGCTTAGTGGTGCACGGCAATGAAGGGCCTCGGTGAGGGTCAAGGTGATGATTAGACTTGCTGCCGCTGCAGTGCAGCTGAGAATGTGCGCACCTTGAATCTGCGGCTGGTCGCTTCCCATGGCTTGCATTGTGATATCATTCTCATGTCCGTTTTGTGTGCCGCGAGTGCGCCTCTGGCCGGTCGATGCGATGGTGTTCAGGCACGCTAACTATGGATGCATTGCAAACATATTGTTGCCAGCAGCGGAGCAGGAGAGTTGAGGAGCATCAGCCTAGCTCTGGTCCCCAACGCAGTAATGTTAGCAATAGCACATCAGCGCCCATCTCTAGCGAACAGTCGCTCACAGATTTACGTCGCAACCAACATACCGAATCCATTCGTGGGCTGGCTCGAGGTGCACGTAGCTACCACAATGCAACACTGACTATACTGTATACTACGTCACATGTCGACGACGAGCCGGGCATCATGCCAAAAGAAGAGAAGAAGGAAGCTAGCCAACTGCGAACACATCGCAACGCCCACAGGGACACTGCCAGGGCCACCTCTTTCCACACCGCCACCATCACCACCCGCCCGCATCACTGTGCCCCCCGCAGCCGGCCTTTTGCTCCCCGGCCGTCTGCCCGCTAGCAGCAGCGCCACCCTTCTCGCCCCCTTGGGTCCTTACTCTGTCTCTATGTCTGCCGCAATCTCCGTCTCTATCTCTGCCTCTCGTCCCCTGCGGCCTCGGTCTCTGTTTCTGTCTCGGTCGCAATCTCTGCCTCGGTCTCCTTCTCTGGCATCCACACGGAGCACGCCGACGGAGCGCAAGCCGGCCAGGCACGACAGCTCCGCCACTCAATCAAGCAGGTACTGAACCCGCTCTCGCAAGCAGGTACTGAACCAGGATCACGTGACACAAGGCCATGGACACGTCACACTGAGACACGTCACACTGGACACGTCACACTGGACACGTCACACTGTGCAGATGGGATGGCCGCCCAGCCATGCCAAAAATAGGCAGACCAGGCCAGGCCAGGAGGCTACCCCTCCCATTGAATCACAAAATCACAACGATGAGGGACAGCGGCTTTTCCGGACTCATTTCTGCACGGATTTACACGCGGAATGAAGCGTCGGAATGCGGCCGCGCTGAGCCACACGCTGAGCTATTCGGGCATGTTGCCGGCCCCGCCCCGCCCCGCCCCGCCCCGCCCCGCCCCGCCCCGCCCCGCCCCGCCCCGCCCCGCCCCGCCCCGCCCCGCCCCGCCCCGCCCCGCCCCGCCCCGCCCCGCCCCGCCCCGCCCCGCCCCGCCCCGCCCCGCCCCGCCCCGCCCCGCCCCGCCCCGCCCCGCCCCGCCCCGCCCCGCCCCGCCCCGCCCCGCCCCGCCCCGCCCCGCCCCGCCCCGCCCCGCCCCGCCCCGCCCCGCCCCGCCCCGCCCCGCCCCGCCCCGCCCCGCCCCGCCCCGCCCCGCCCCGCCCCGCCCCGCCCCGCCCCGCCCCGCCCCGCCCCGCCCCGCCCCGCCCCGCCCCGCCCCGCCCCGCCCCGCCCCGCCCCGCCCCGCCCCGCCCCGCCCCGCCCCGCCCCGCCCCGCCCCGCCCCGCCCCGCCCCGCCCCGCCCCGCCCCGCCCCGCCCCGCCCCGCCCCGCCCCGCCCCGCCCCGCCCCGCCCCGCCCCGCCCCGCCCCGCCCCGCCCCGCCCCGCCCCGCCCCGCCCCGCCCCGCCCCGCCCCGCCCCGCCCCGCCCCGCCCCGCCCCGCCCCGCCCCGCCCCGCCCCGCCCCGCCCCGCCCCGCCCCGCCCCGCCCCGCCCCGCCCCGCCCCGCCCCGCCCCGCCCCGCCCCGCCCCGCCCCGCCCCGCCCCGCCCCGCCCCGCCCCGCCCCGCCCCGCCCCGCCCCGCCCCGCCCCGCCCCGCCCCGCCCCGCCCCGCCCCGCCCCGCCCCGCCCCGCCCCGCCCCGCCCCGCCCCGCCCCGCCCCGCCCCGCCCCGCCCCGCCCCGCCCCGCCCCGCCCCGCCCCGCCCCGCCCCGCCCCGCCCCGCCCCGCCCCGCCCCGCCCCGCCCCGCCCCGCCCCGCCCCGCCCCGCCCCGCCCCGCCCCGCCCCGCCCCGCCCCGCCCCGCCCCGCCCCGCCCCGCCCCGCCCCGCCCCGCCCCGCCCCGCCCCGCCCCGCCCCGCCCCGCCCCGCCCCGCCCCGCCCCGCCCCGCCCCGCCCCGCCCCGCCCCGCCCCGCCCCGCCCCGCCCCGCCCCGCCCCGCCCCGCCCCGCCCCGCCCCGCCCCGCCCCGCCCCGCCCCGCCCCGCCCCGCCCCGCCCCGCCCCGCCCCGCCCCGCCCCGCCCCGCCCCGCCCCGCCCCGCCCCGCCCCGCCCCGCCCCGCCCCGCCCCGCCCCGCCCCGCCCCGCCCCGCCCCGCCCCGCCCCGCCCCGCCCCGCCCCGCCCCGCCCCGCCCCGCCCCGCCCCGCCCCGCCCCGCCCCGCCCCGCCCCGCCCCGCCCCGCCCCGCCCCGCCCCGCCCCGCCCCGCCCCGCCCCGCCCCGCCCCGCCCCGCCCCGCCCCGCCCCGCCCCGCCCCGCCCCGCCCCGCCCCGCCCCGCCCCGCCCCGCCCCGCCCCGCCCCGCCCCGCCCCGCCCCGCCCCGCCCCGCCCCGCCCCGCCCCGCGGCGTATCGTCGCGCACGTATCATCACCGGGGTTCTCATCCCGTATTGCCTCCTTAATGTTCATGATCTCACAGCTGCTGACAACTTGTACCGCCCAATCTCATGTTCGACCTCAGCTCCTGACAACTTGTGCCGCACTGAGTACACTGCACTCACTGCCAACGCTGTGATCCAACCTTAGTCCTTAACGGACCCAACAAGAGAATAAAATGCCTCTTGGGTCCGGTTCCCACCCCACCAGCACCTGCTGGGTACATGGCTGTGCCATTGTTGTATGTGCTTTGCTTGCTGGCTTACGCGGTGCCACTGTGTGGTGGCCTCCATTCATTGCTCCATGTCAACTTTTCATATCGAGCTCTCTCTCTATTCCAGCTCCAGCTCATCTTAAGTAGGGCAGCCCGTGGATCCACTTGGTGGCTGCATGCAGTGCGGGCATCAACACAGCAGTGGCAGGGGCAGCAAGCAGCAGGAGCAGCAAGTAGCAGGAGCAGCAGGAGCAAGTGCACAGCCATGGCAGCAGGAGACAGGCCATTGGAGCAGGCGGTGCAGGCAGGCTGACATGCCTGCTCCCAGTAGTATGCAAGCCCAGCCGGCCTCGCACAGCTGCGCCAAAGCCAACCCTAAGGGTCTCAGGCGGAAAGGAACCCAACCCGGCCCTGCCCTCCCCCATCACTCCACACTGCAGCAAGCAGCAGGAGCACAGCGGTGGCAGCAGCAGACAGGTAGACCTGACATCCCGCACTACTCTGCTCGGCACAGCCAGAAAGGCCGCTGCACGAGTCTAAGCGCTCCCACAAGTCCAGCCCTGGCCTCCCGCACCACCTAAGAGTAGATCTACTCTGTAGTGTCTGTAGAGTAGCCCTGGCCTAGTACTCTACTCTACTCTATCCAGACAGGCCGCTCCACGAGTCTGACCGCCTGCCAGCCACAGACACCCGGCCCTGTGACCAGCCCTGGCAGCCTGACCCCGCCCTACACTGATATGACAGACGCTGGGGTCGCTGTTGATCAGCCTACGTCCCTAGCCTAGCCGACTAGCCTAGTCCAGCACCAGATCAACCACCACTACCTTCCACCACCACGACTAGCCTAGCCTACACGGACCCCAGCCTAATCTAGCCTAGCCCAGCACCAAGTCAACCGCCACCAAGCCTTCCACAACTCCTGCCAGCCGCCTGCCAGCCTGCCAGCCTGCCAGCCTGCCAGCCTGCCAGCCGCCTCCCTCCCTCCTGGCCCTGTACTCTGCTCTGGCCACCTGGCTGAACCCAATCTGTTGCAGGTGAGTGCAGGGTGGACACTCGAGGCTCACTCAAGCACCCGTCTTTAAGCACCCCACGCCACCCAGGCTCGTCACCTGACTGCCTGCCTACCACCTGCCTGCCTGCCTGCCTGCCTGCCTGCCTGCCCACCACCTACCTGTCCATTTCTCCCCACGAAACGTAGGGCAGGAGGCGTGCAGGGCGCGGCGGTCAGGCACACCCACGTCCGGCAGCGTGTTCCAAAACAACAGCGCATCCCCCTGCAGCCCAGGGGTGGGCTGGGGTGGGGTGGGGCTGAGGGGCTAAGGGGCTGAGGGGTTGGCCAGGGACTCCCCTCTACCCACAGGGCTGTGCGACCAGAGGCCCTTAGACTCTCAGGCCCTTGCGATGTGGCGACTGTTATGGTGGCTAGGCTATGATGGTGAGTTCACCCCTCGTTTTAACCGTGTCTTTGTTTATATTTGTTGCTGTCCGTTTCCCTCTCTTTGTTCCTTGCATTTCGGCAACACTGTTTGGATGGTGGGTTTACACCTCTGTCATCGTCGCTCTCTCTCTTTGCTCCTGGTCTTGTCCCTTATCTCCCCCCAAAACAAAATGCGTCATATGTTTAATCTAACTATGACCATTAGCGTGGTATGGCTGCTCGGCCTTGCTATATGTACACTGCAAGTGAGGGTAAGCCATCGGGCCAGCACTTCACCCTGACCTGATGACCAAGGTGCTTGCATGTCCATGCTGGCAGGCTGCTGGCAAGCAGCCCCTTCATCTCGTGCATGTGGCAGCTCCCTGGATTGACCTGACCCCGTGGCAGCCACTGACCCTGCACCCAGGCCTGCCCTCATGTTCCACCCAGCACAGCTTGCCGACTAGGAGCAGCAGGGGTGGGAGCAGGGAGAGGGGCGGGCGGGCCGTCGGTCGGTCGGTCGGTCGGTCGGTCGGTCGGTCGGTCGGTCGGTCGGTCGGTCGGTCGGTCGGTCGGTCGGTCGGTCGGTCGGTCGGTCGGTCGGTCGGTCGGTCGGTCGGTCGGTCGGTCGGTCGGTCGGTCGGTCGGTCGGTCGGTCGGTCGGTCGGTCGGTCGGTCGGTCGGTCGGTCGGTCGGTCGGTCGGTCGGTCGGTCGGTCGGTCGGTCGGTCGGTCGGTCGGTCGGTCGGTCGGTCGGTCGGTCGGTCGGTCGGTCGGTCGGTCGGTCGGTCGGTCGGTCGGTCGGTCGGTCGGTCGGTCGGTCGGTCGGGCGGGCGGGCGGGCGGGCGGGCGGGCGGGCGGGCGGGTCTGCACACCACCTACCTTACGGGGCAGCACGGCCAGGCCCATGCGTGTTGCGCAGCGGCTCATGCCCCGAGTGCTCTGGAGCTGGCTGTCCAGCGCCTGAGCCAGAGGCAGCGACGTCTCCCCGCCTGACCCTGGGCCCACATCTGCAGGGCGGGGCAGGGCAGCACAGTGCAGCCCGAGTCACCGAGCACAGGCACCAACACGCGCAGGGCAAGGGGCGCGGGCTGGAGCACGGCATGGCGCTGCCATAGTCATTGCAGCAGACAACCCTGGTCCGGACCTGACCAGCAGGCACCAGGTGCAGGGCTGCGGGCAGCACCGGCCAGAGTGGAAGCGAGGCGGGCGGATAGGCAGATGCCCCCATTTGCCCCTGACTCTTTACCATACTGTTTGCAGTGGCCCCTGGAAGATGGGCGCAGGGGCCTGAGGGGGCAGCTGTGGGCCAGTCTGCCCTGCTGCTGTGCCCTAGCCAGGCTGGGTTCACACTGGGCACTGCGCACTGGCAACACACCCTGGGCATCGACCTGGCCCTTGGCAGCCTTGCCAGCACACCCTGGGCAGCGGCCTGCCCCTGAGGCGCACCTGCCAGGTAGATGAGCACCGAGGCCACCCTGTCAGAGCCCAGCGTCTTGTGGTCACGGTCAGAGCGGCCGAACCTGGCGGGCTCAGTCCGTCAGGGGCAGGCACAGCACCCACCAGCAGCACAAGCAGCATGAGGGAAGGCATCACTCCACGCAGATTGGCATGGGGCGGCTTATTCCCAGGTCCAATGACCTAACCTAAAGTGACGCATGCAATGATGGAAGGGGGTGGATGTAAGGGCGCAGCACGCCAGGGGGGAAATCTCCGCCCCCGCCCCGGCCCCCGCGCCCGCCCCCGCCCCCGCCCCCGCCCCCGCCCCCGCCCCCGCCCCGGCCCCCGCGCCCCCGCCTCCGCCCCCGCCACTCTCACCAATCCTGCGGCAGGCAAGCAGGCAGGCAAGGGGCTGTGGAGGATCAGCAGGTGGGCAGGCCCTCATTGTCCCCCCTTACTCCCTTACTCCTCTCATATCACTCCTGTTGAGTAGGGGCCATGGGGCACTAGGGGGGAGTGGCCTGGTGTGGGTGGGTGGGTGGGTGGGTGGGTGGGTAGAGGGCTGGGCTGGGCTGCAACAGCTGCAACAGCCACTCTTACAGCCACCAAGGCCACAGCCCCTAGGCCAGAGTCCAGCCAGGCACACAGCCATGGAATGGGCTGCGTCACACCTCCCCAGTGTGACCTGTATCAACAGCGACCTGGTCTCACCACCCCTCACTGCCCCTGACCTGGCCCATCCTGACCTGACCGCCCCCCCAGATGCCTCCCACTGCCATGCAGTGCTGGATAATAGATGAAGCTCGTTTCAGGTTCCCAGGAGAAGGCGGGAGGGGGTCATCCACCCACCCAGTGTGCCCCGTACTTCTGCACAGCCAGGGGTCACACAGGGGGCTCACAGGGGGCCAGGGGTCGGGTCAGGGGTCGGGTCGGGTCAGCCCATGCAGGTCAGGTCAAGCCAGGTGTGGTGATGAGAACACTGCTGCAGCACAGCTAATGTGTGGAGACCACCCGCCCTGTGATCAGCACCCAGCTATGACCCTGCCATGCTACCTACCTGTTCCACTTCCCATGCTGCTGGTCTTGCCCCCCTTTCCCTGCCTTGGGCCCCCTCCCCCTGCCTTGGGCCCCCTTTCCCTGCCTTGGGCCCCCTCCCCCTGCCTTGGGCCCCCTCCCCCTGCCTTGGGCCCCCTCCCCCTGCCTTGGGCCCCCTCCCCCTGCCTTGGGCCCCCTTTCCCTGCCTTGGGCCCCCTCCCCCTGCCTTGGGCCCCCTCCCCCTGCCTTGGGCCCCCTCCCCCTGCCTTGGGCCCCCTCCCCCTGCCTTGGGCCCCCTCCCCCTGCCTTGGGCCCCCTCCCCCTGCCTTGGGCCCCCTCCCCCTGCCTTGGGCCCCCTCCCCCTGCCTTGGGCCCCCTCCCCCTGCCTTGGGCCCCCTCCCCCTGCCTTGGGCCCCCTCCCCCTGCCTTGGGCCCCCTCCCCCTGCCTTGGGCCCCCTCCCCCTGCCTTGGGCCCCCTCCCCCTGCCTTGGGCCCCCTCCCCCTGCCTTTGGCCCCCTCCCCCTGCCTTGGGCCCCCTCCCCCTGCCTTGGGCCCCCTCCCCCTGCCTTGGGCCCCCTCCCCCTGCCTTGGGCCCCCTCCCCCTGCCTTGGGCCCCCTCCCCCTGCCTTGGGCCCCCTCCCCCTGCCTTGGGCCCCCTCCCCCTGCCTTGGGCCCCCTCCCCCTGCCTTGGGCCCCCTCCCCCTGCCTTGGGCCCCCTCCCCCTGCCTTGGGCCCCCTTTCCCTGCCTTGGGCCCCCTCCCCCTGCCTTGGGCCCCCTCCCCCTGCCTTGGGCCCCCTCCCCCTGCCTTGGGCCCCCTCCCCCTGCCTTGGGCCCCCTCCCCCTGCCTTGGGCCCCCTCCCCCTGCCTTGGGCCCCCTCCCCCTGCCTTGGGCCCCCTCCCCCTGCCTTGGGCCCCCTCCCCCTGCCTTGGGCCCCCTCCCCCTGCCTTGGGCCCCCTCCCCCTGCCTTGGGCCCCCTCCCCCTGCCTTGGGCCCCCTCCCCCTGCCTTGGGCCCCCTCCCCCTGCCTTGGGCCCCCTCCCCCTGCCTTGGGCCCCCTCCCCCTGCCTTGGGCCCCCTCCCCCTGCCTTGGGCCCCCTCCCCCTGCCTTGGGCCCCCTCCCCCTGCCTTGGGCCCCCTTTCCCTGCCTTGGGCCCCCTCCCCCTGCCTTTGGCCCCCTCCCCCTGCCTTGGGCCCCCTCCCCCTGCCTTGGGCCCCCTCCCCCTGCCTTGGGCCCCCTCCCCCTGCCTTGGGCCCCCTCCCCCTGCCTTGGGCCCCCTCCCCCTGCCTTGGGCCCCCTCCCCCTGCCTTTGGCCCCCTCCCCCTGCCTTTGGCCCCCTCCCCCTGCCTTGGGCCCCCTCCCCCTGCCTTGGGCCCCCTCCCCCTGCCTTGGGCCCCCTCCCCCTGCCTTGGGCCCCCTCCCCCTGCCTTGGGCCCCCTCCCCCTGCCTTGGGCCCCCTCCCCCTGCCTTGGGCCCCCTCCCCCTGCCTTGGGCCCCCTCCCCCTGCCCTCCCCCCCACCTGGCCGTTGTAGTACCGCAGCACCTGCAGCCAAGCGGCGCAAGGCAGGTCAGGTCAGGGCCAGGCACACAGGTGGCCGTGGCCTGCTCCAACCACTCAACTGCTCTCATCAAGCACCCACCCAGTCCACCCACCCACCCCTGTGGATCTTCAACCCCTGCCACCTGCTCTACCACTCGTCCCCCCCTACAGCCAGGGGGGACCAGCCAGTGCCTCCGCTGATGCTGCACCCGGCTCTGCCACTGCCCTCCCCTGCCCCACTCACCCGCTCCCTCCCCGGCTTCCCCCACCCTCACCAACAGTCCTCCTCCTCCCCCCTGCCCCTGCCACTGCCGCCATCGCCGCAGCTGCGGCTGGCCCCGCTGCTACCTCCCCCTCCCCCCATGACCTCCATGAACCTCACATGACATCACAGCACATCACACTCACACAGGCCCCCTCCATCCTTTATTCCAACTTACACCCTAGCACACACCCTCCCCACTGATCCCCTCCCCACTGATCCCCTCCCCCGTGAGCCCTCTCCCCCCTGACCCCCCAGCCCCCTCCCCCCTGACTGAGGCCCCTGGCTAAGTGCGTGTCACCTCCAGCGGCTCCCCATTCTCCTCTGGCAGATGTGTCCAGTGGGCGATGCGCTGCTCAATGCCCGCCACCACGCCATCTTCCTGCCGCCTGCAGCCAGACCCCTCCACACAGCCTGCTGCACCTTTGCTCATCACCGCCATCCGCGTCCGCTAGGAGTTGAACCCACACCACCCTGTCACCGCCGCCGCAGCAACCCAGGCCAGGTCAGGCAGCCCCCACCCACCCCTGCGACAGCAGCAACCCCCCCCTGCCCACACTACCACCTACCACCACCTGTTGTCAGCCCTAGCAGAGCCTGCTGCCCCCTGGGGGGGAGCCTCCAACCCTGCGTCGGCCTTTACCTGGAGGATGCGGAGGGCCAGCTGTGCCCACTGAGCCAGCAGGCAGCACCCGCCCCCCTGCCCATCCTACACCCTGGTGCTCGTCCCAGCCCGCCCAACCTGCCCATCCAGCCCACCCCCCCTGCCCATCCTGCAACCTGGTGCTCGTCCTAGCATTGCCTGTACCACACAGCACACAGCCCACAGGTGACAACCAGGCCTTAACTTCTGTGCTACACCCTCACCTACCAGCTACCAACCAGCTTCCAGGCCCTGCGCGGCCCCAACTGTGTGGCAGCAGCAGCTTCATGCGCATCTACCTACCCTAACCGAAACCTACCTACCTACCCTAACCGACTCCTTTGGCCGCGTCAAACCACTTGCTTGATTGCGGCGCTGTAGCTGGTGCGGATGTCGTCAATACCAGAGCTCTCTTCATCATCGCCCACAACTCCCGACCTCTCCAGCTGCACAGACAGACCAACCGGCAGCAACGCCCTAGCTTTCCTACCTTGGTGTGTGACTTCTTGAGTAAACAGGTGTGACCAGGTGTGACCTTGGTGAAACATGGCAACTACCTGACCCTGCAGCTTGTTTAGGCAAGGTCTGGCAGCCAGCCACGCACCCTGCCTTGCGCTAGACGCTTGAGGTGGTCACATTCCTGGTGTGTGAGGAAGGAGTGATGCACGAAGGCGCGTGGCTGCCAGCTGATGGTCTCGACCCTGTGGTGGGCAGGGGCAGCGCCGGGTACAAGGCATGTCGACAGCCAGATGGAAAAGCAGGCGGGAGGCGAGCGGTGGCGTGGTCGCAGGCCAAGAAGACTTGCAGCCAGGATGCCAATAATGCATGGGGCAGGCAAGAGTGCGGGCAGTTGTGTGAGTCTTAAAGATGCTTTGGCAGTAGTGAGGGTGGGGGGAGGTGAGGATGTGGCAGGTAGCTGTGGTTACGGGAGGTCACACCATGGCAGGCTGCTGGCATTGTGCTTCTGGGGGTTGTACGTCTCCCCCCTCCACCTGCACCAGCAAGGCCCTTAGGCGCTAACAGTCTACAGTGCGACGAAGAGGCTCGGCAGACAGTCAGGCGGTTACCCCAGCAGCAGCTCTTCCTCGGTGCCGCTCGCTATGAAAGCAGCGCGGGAAACAACGTTGATGTGCGTGGCTGGATGCGCGATCACAAATTGCGAGGCGCGCACCCGCACAGCGCGACAGGAACAGCAGGCATAGGGCGCCAACCAGCGAACGCATCGGTTGCATTTGAAGGAGATGACGACAGGATGAAGTGAATTGACGACAGGACGAAGCACCCCGTTTGAGTGGCGGTTGGGTTGACCAATTTTCAGGAAGACCAGAAAGTGAGTTGGACACGCGCTGTTGGCAGAGGTCTCCAAACCACAATGGGGCAATGCCAATTGAGGCTGAGGTAAGGACTGGTAGGTTGGTAGGTAGCAGCACGACGGCGCCTGCTCCTGCCGGCCAGCAGCCAGTCAGCTCCTGCATGTGCACCTGGCCAGCTGCTTGAACCTGACCAGGTGCTAAAGCAGACCTTACACAGGTCTGTGTGTCGTAATAAGCTGACCCATGCACCATTTAACTGCGGCTGTGGCCAGACCGTTTTCTGGGACTGGCTTATGGGGCAGCTGGCTTTAACGGCAGCGGCACCATTGGCTGTCCCTGCAAGGCAGATGCTGAAGTAAACCTGCAGGCAGCTGCCCGGGAGAGTACTGCTGGTGGACGAGTTCCGCACCAGGTGAGTCAGCTCAGCCTGCAGCAGCCTGTGACTGTGTTGTGATGTTGTCACGTTGGAGCAGCAAGAGGGGCTGTAAGCTTCAAGAGCTCTGAACTACGGCTCAACTCACCTTGCGCAGTTCTTGAGTACAGCTTTGACCTGATGCGAGGTAGGGATGCGACCAGTGAGGGGTACAAGAGTGACATACTCACATCATCACCATAACCATGCGTTTCCCCGCAAGTACAGCGACACTGGACGCGACTGGTGCGACGTTACACGAATAACCGCGCATGTCGCGACTGAATCCAGGCGCTGGTTCACATCAGTCGAATGTCTACATCTACGCTGGTGACATCGACGCTGCATCGGCATGCTTAGGTGGTGGGGCTGGTGCGGCAAGCTTAATGTCCGGAGGCACGTCGCGCCGCAAGGAGTACGGCATCCCCCAGTGCCAGTTGGCGACGAACGTACCATCAGGGTTGCGCGGCGCATCCTTGTCAGTGCCCGCGAACCTGCAGCAGAGTGAATGCCGCACGCGCAGGCTCAGCCAGGCAGCCAGCTGCTCGCCATCCATGCCGTGGAGGAGCCCAGACAGCTGTTACGCAAGCTGACAGCATCTCATGTTGTGTCAGGCATACTTAGGCAAGCCAGTAGATTCACTCCGGCTTGCCATGCACTGACGCACATGGAGGCAACGGGTTGCATGCAACAAAGACAGGCCTCACATGCTGTCCTTCACCCACCATGTCTTGGCGTGAGCGCCCTTGAGGGCAGGCTTTGGCTGCTGGCTGTTGGCAGGTTGCTTGGAGCCTTCCCCAGCTGTCACAGCCTTCTCAGGCTTCAGTGGGTAGATCAGGTCACCTGTTCGCCCCATCCATGCAGTGCACATCACCCGGGCATAGGTAGCTCCAGGCCAGGCAGGTGCCAGGCCACTGGTGAGGGTGAGGTTGCTGCCGCCCAGCCTGAGAGTGGACCTCATGATCACACGCCTGACAGCATCGCCGCCCTCATCACATAACAGCCTTACCTGGTGCCTCAATTCCAGATCTGAACCCCAGCCTGCCCTGCCCCTGCCCCTGCCCCTGCCCCAGCCCCTGCCCCTGCCGCTGCCCCTGCCCCTGCTCCTGCCCCTGCCCCTGCCCCTGCACTGCCTGTTACGGTGTCTTCTACCTCCTGCTAATGGCGGTGCCTTTGCCACCGCACGCACTGCCATGAGAGTGGACCCCGCCCTCACCATCAGCGTCCCAGCCAAAGCCAGCAATGAGAGGATCTGTGAAATGGACCACACCGCTTTTTTCCAGGATGTGGCCCACCTCTCGACCCTGAGCCCAGAGTGGCAGGCAGGGTGGACAGGCCAGCAGCGCGTCAGCACCGATACACCAGGGGATGGGAGAGCTGAAGAAGAGGTGGAGAAGAGGTGAGGAAGGAGAAGAGGTAGGAAGAAGAAGAGAGAGGTAGGTAAAAGATGAGGTGAGGGAGCAGAGGTGAGGGAGGACGGGCAGCTCCCCACCTCCGTGCTTCCCTCTTGGGCTTTCACCTTGCAACTTGGCTCGTTTCCACCCAAGCCCTGCCCTGCCTACTCAAAGTGACAACTGCACCTAGGTTTACCCCACGACTGAGTCAGACGGGAGAGCACAGGTGGAAGATGTTGAGGGGGGGGCAGACAAGCAGCTTCCTCTATTTCTGCAGCTCAGGCCCCTCCCAGTCGTGCTCCTGGCTCCAGGGCTCTGAGGCCGTGGCTGCAGCCTGTGCCATCGCACCTGCAGCACGCCTTGGTCCAGCAGCGCGTTTGTCAACGCCTGCAGGCCCTTCCAGTTGGTGGCCAGGCCGTAGTACGCCTTCGCCTCCGCGCTTTCCAACACCTCCAGCACGTCCAGCATCGCGACCCGCCCTTGCTCCGTGCTCGCATACGTCGCGTCGTAGTACAACAGGTCGGTGTTGGCCTGCGCACAATGATCGCCGATGTGTGACGAGGTGTGTCTTGAACCAACACGCTACAAACCCGGCATTCGCATTGCTGCAGCAGCCGTTACCTCCGTGCCGCGGTCCTTGACCATAGCGCCGCACATGTCGTTCGGGATGTGAGTGTACATCATATCCATCGGCCCGGTTCGTCGTCCCATACCCATGCTGAACACCATCTCGCGCGCGATCATGTTCACGTGATGCATGTCTGGACCACACATCGCCGTGGCCTCTCCCTCACGCGTCGTTAGCTTCTCCGCGCATCGACCTGCCAGGTGCACGACCTGCGGCACGCACTCCACAGCTTTACGCGTTCGCCCATCACCAAGCTCCACCTCACATTCTGCTACCCCGCCCTCCCGCGTCACCATCGCATCCCACCTCCACACACCTCCGCCACGTTCTCTGGTCGCTCACCATGTGTGCCTCCATTTCAGAGCGTGTCATGATGGCACCTGCTGTCTTGTCCTCGTCCTCGACGAACAAGGTGTAGCCAGTGATGACATTTGCAGGGCACACACTGACCTACGGGCAAGCAAAGCCAGCAGGCCGACAAGGTGCTGGGAAGGCAGGCGGGCAGGCGGCGGGCAGGCAGGCAGGCGGGCGGGCGGGCGGGCATGCCTGACCAAGACTCAGGCCCCACACACCCTAGCAATTTCCTCATAGTCAGGTGTGATGTAGGCAATGAGTGCCCTGGCTGCCTCGTAGTTGGCGATGGCCTTGCGCAGCGACTGAGGGATAGGTGTGGGCAGCCCTGCACAGCGCCAGGGAAAAACAGGTTGGGGCAGCCGGGTCAGGCTCAACCAAGAGCCACAGAAGACCTCACATCAGGTGCAGATGCATGGCAGGGCATGCTTATGATGAGCTTCAGCGCAGGACACCCCTCCCCCTCCCCCTCCCCCTCCCCCTCCCCCTCCCCCTCCCCCTCCCCCTCCCCCTCCCCCTCCCCCTCCCCCTCCCCCTCCCCCTCCCCCTCCCCCTCCCCCTCCCCCTCCCCTCCTTACCCGTGTCCACTCCCATCTTCAAGGCATCGTTGTACTCGCTGAATGTCTCCATGGCCTTGTTCTCCATGGCTGCGTACATGTCATCCTCAGTGATGGCGTCACGGCCCTGGCCCAGGGCAAGCCAACACCACACCATGCACAACACTCTCACCCCGCTGTATGTGGCAGCGTCACTGCCTGTCAGCTGCCATGGTGTGATGATGGTGTGATGATGGTGTGATGATGGTGTGATGATGGCCTTGGTGACGGAACTACCGCTGTTGACAATGCAGCCACAGACAACCAGCAGCTGATGTGATCCCCTGCTTGCACCCCTCACCCTGTCAGCCACTCAGCTGCTCCGCCCCACAGCCACAGCCACAGCCACAGGTGCCAGGCTAGGGGTCATCAGGTGCCCAGCCACAGCCACCCTGGCACCTGAGGACCCCTAGCCTGCCTGGTTGGCCTGATTGCATCCTGGTGCCCTGACCACCGCTAGCTACCGGCTAGCTTCCCAGCCTACCTATCCCCTGGTGGGGGTTATGCCTAAGGTTGTGCAGCCCCAGCCCCAGGTTAGGCTCACCTCATGTACTCTCACACTCTGAGTGAGTGAGCAGCGTGATCAGGCCATGCCTTGACCACGGTCAGGGCCAGGGTCAGGGTCAAGGTCCAGGGGTTATGCCCTGCCTTGACCAGGGTGCGCCCCACCCCGTAGCAGTGACTGTCATTGAGGGTGACAGCCAGCATGCTGGGCATACCACACCAGTATGTTCATGGCTTTTCCTGGCGCTACACCAGTATTTCCATTTGCGTGTCGCCGAGATGCATGATCTGTAGCTTCAAGTAATATGGCCCAAGCAAAACACTCAACGAAATCTTCGCAAAAGCTTAGGTCAAAGTTCGATTAAAATAAAACCTGCACCACACACAGCAGTGGTGGCAGGGGGGGGCCAGGGCAGGGCAGGGCTGCTCACCTGCCGCCCGGCCATGCGCTGGGCACGCTGCATGAGGCCCATGCAGTCTGCGCCCGTGAAGCCCGCCATGGCCCTGGCCACCTCGGTCCAGTTGATGGCCGGGTCCACCGCCTTGTTGCGCGCATGCACCTGCACCAGGCAGCACAGCAGGCAAGCGTGACAGCAGGCAAGCGTCACAGCACCAGCGGCACCAGCACCAGCCACAGCTTACATTGGCCTGGCCTGGGCCCTGGCGGGGGCTTGGACTGCAGCCAGTTACCACTGGCACAGCCAGCCAGGCTGCAGCCAGGGTTAGGAGAACCCGCACCCGCACCCACATCCGCACCCAGCCAGTCAGGCTGCAGTTGAAGCTCAGCCCCAGCACAAGCTAGTGCAGTGGCCCTGTTCATGCCACCCTGTCCTTCACCTTACCTTAGATGAGCCCTGCGGCTGCGGTGCCCTAAGATTGCCTGCAGCTGCTACCATCTGCTGCGACCTGGCAAAACAACTGACATGTGTCCTGCCCTGCACAATTGAGAGCTCTAGGGACCTAAGCCCCCAAACTCAGCAGCGCAGCAGCCTTGCCAACCCACAGCCTCGCCACAGACCCACCCTCCCCCCTACCTGTCCCTATCCCCCCTCCCCCCTTTCCCCTTCCCCTGCCACTTCCCCTCCCGGCCCCCCCTTCACCACCTCCCCTGTCCTCCCCTGTCCTCCCCTGTCCTCCCACTTCCCCACTCCCCGCTCCTCCCCTGTCCCCCTCCCTCATCCCCTCTCACCTGCAGGATCTTGGCTCGCCCCGCAGCGTCAGGGAGGGGCATGTACACGATGCGGTCGAAGCGTCCGGGCCGCACCAGCGCTCCGTCAATGGCTCCGGGTCGATTCGTAGCGCCCAGCACCACCACACCCCGGTTGTCCTCAAACCCATCCATTTGCACCTAAGCAGGGGGTGGGCGGGCAGCAGGGGGTGAGCGGGCAGCAGGGAGGTCGGGGTGCAGCGGGGGGTGAGGGGGCAGCAGAGGGCGAGGGGGCAGCAGGCGGCGAGGGGGCAGCAGGGATCAGGGGAGTGTGGCAGCAAGGGTTTCACCCCTGCAGCCTCTGCTACAGCGGTGCCACCAGCGCCACCAGCGCCCCTGCAGCTGCTGCCACACCCCAAACTGCTTACCAGCATCTCGTTGATGATGGCTGCACTCTCATCCCCTTGTCCACTGCCACTGCGGGCTGCCCCGAGGGCGTCAAACTCGTCCACGAACAGAATGGCCGGGGCCTACAGCCAAGGGGGATGGGTGAGGGAGAGGGGCAAGGGGAGGGGGTGCACAATGTGGGGTGGGGGAGGGGACAGGGCTGCTACCGCTGCCGTCTGGGACATACGACGGTCCGAGTGCCATAGGGTCCTTGAGCCAAGCAGTAATGGGGCTGATGAAGGTGGTAGGGGGGTGTGAGGTCACGAGGTGTTGGCGTACAACAGCGTCAGCAAGGCGTACCAGGTGCGGCGCTGCTGGGACCCCACCACCCACCATCCTTGCCATGAAAACATAAGGAATGAGCCATGCACCTCCAACCACCTGGCACCAACCGCCTGGGACCCACATTGTCTCGCATCTTTTGGAACGTTTCGCGGATGCGCCGCGGGCCCACCCCGGTGTAGATGTCGAAGAAGTCCGTTCCCGAGCAGGTGAACATGCGGACCCCGCTCTCGGCCGCGATGGCTTTCGCCAGCAGCGTTTTCCCCGTGCCTGCGCACCCGCGATGAACAAACGCGTGAGCGAAGTGATTGCTGGCCCAGCAGTAGGTCGCCGGAATACATGCGGGAATACCAATGCCTGCCTGCAGGGCACAGCCTGGGCCATCGCCTGCCCCGCCGGCCCACTGGCTGCCTGAGAAGCAGCCCCCAGTGGCGCAGCTCATGCTGCCTCTGCTCCCCTGGCACTCTTCCCCTGGCACTCTTCCCTTTCCCTTCCCTTCCCCTTCCCCTTCCCCTTCCCTTCCCCTTCCCCTTCCCCTTCCCCTTCCCCTTCCCCTTCCCCTTCCCCTTCCCCTTCCCCTTCCTCCTCCTCCTCCCCTTCCCCAATACAGCTACACCCATACACCCATTCAGCATCCGCTCAGCAGCTCCTGCTCCTAGCCTGCTCCTGCTCCTGCCCCAGCCACCAGCCAAGCCACCTGGAGCCCCTGCCAGCAGCACGCCGCCAATGCGCGACACGCCCCGCTGCCGCAGCAGTGCCGGGTTCTTCAGGTACTCGATGATCTCATTGATCTCGCGCTTCACCTGCAGGATGGAGGGTGGAGGGTGTGGGGTGGAGGGTGTGGGGTGGAGGGTGGGGGGTGGGGTGTGTGGGGTGGAGGGTGGGGGGTGGAGGGTGGGGGGTGGAGGGTGTGGGGTGGAGGGTGTGGGGTGGAGGGTGTGGGGTGGAGGGTGGGGGTGGAGGGTGTGGGGTGGAGGGTGTGGGGGCTGTAGGACATGGGATGACATGGGATCCGGGCAGTGGATGGGCAGACGGGCAGGCTGTGCATGTCAGGCCTGATGTAAGAAGCGGAGCAGAGGAGGGGAGGGAAGGAGGGGGATCAGGGAAGGTGGGGTGCAGGAGCGGTGGAGGTGGACTAAGGCAGCAGAGGGCAGGGCGTGGAGGTGCATGGCGGGAGGTGGGGTTGGGCGAGGTGGGGAGAATCGGTGGGTCCAGGTGGGATCACAGGGGCAAACGAGTAGAGGAGTAGAGTAGAGGACAGAGGAGGGGTGGGTCCACCGGCTGCGGCATGGCAGTTTGAGGGTTTCAACCCTTCGTGGGTGGGGGAAACAGAGGTGTGTTAAGGCCCTGAGCCCAGGCAGGAGTTGCATCCCGGGGTAGAGATGTGTAAAGATGGAAAGAGGTGATTGATTAGCACGGGTGCGTGTTTTTGCCGTGTTTACACAGGCAGGAACGAGATCCAGGCTGTGACTGGGTCAGGGACAGGGTCAAGGTCGGAGTCAGGGCCAAAGTCAAGGTCAAGGGGGTGAGCAGGGGAGTGGGCAGGGATAAGGGTAGGGTGAGGAGGGAGGGGCAGGGGCAAGTGAGCGGGCGGTTGCTTGGCGTCCAATGCCTCACCGCGTCAATGCCGTGGATCTCGTCCCAGGGGATGAAGTCCGGCCCCTCCTTATCAATCCGCACCTGCAGGCAGCAGCGCAGCAGCAGGGCAGCGGAGGGGTCCAGGGTGGGCAGCACACCAGGCGGCAGCGCAGCAGCAGGGCAAAGCCAGGGCTGTGCAGCAGCAGGGCAGCGGAGGGGTCCAGGGTGGGCAGCACAGCAAGCAGGGTTAGGGTTAGGGTTAGGGTTAGGGACAGGATGGTAATAACCCTAACCCTAACCCGGTCCAGGGTGGGCAGCACACCAGGCAGCAGCGCAGCAGCAGGGCAAAGCCAGGGCTGCGCTGTAGCAAGGGCAAGGGTCAGGTGGAGGGCATGAAGCCTGCACCGTGTAACCTAGAATAGCTGCGTACCATCATTCCACCCATTCCACCCATATGACCCCTGCCCTGCCCTGGGCAACCCACTGCCATTCGCCCCTAACCCTGCCTTATCCCTGATCCGCTACTTGGCCCCTGCCCCTGCCCCTGCCCCTGCCCCTGCCCCTGCCCCTGCCCCTGCCCCTGCCCCTGCCCCTGCCCCTGCCCCTGCTCCTGCCCCTGCCCCTACCCCTGCCCCTGCCCCTGCCCCGTCCCTGGCCACCCTGCCACTCCCACTCCCTTCCACTCCCATACCCAACCTCCCGGCGGGCAATGCAGGAATATATAGATGCCCAGATGAATAGATGCACACCAGCCCATCCCCACTCCACAGCCACTCCACTCCCCCACACAGCCTCCCCCCTATCACGGCTGTTGCCAGCGCCTAGCAATGCTCGCCAGCAGGCCAGCACTGACAGGCAGCAGTGGCTGCGGCTCAAGCTGGCCCAGAAGCCCCTCTGCTTGGGCCAGCTTGAGCTGCAGCCACTGCTGCCTGCCAGTGCTGCGCCCGCCTTGCTTAGCAAGGCTCGCCACCAGGCAGCAGGCCCTTCCAACAGGCCCCAAGCTTCATATAGACCCATAACATGGCTGCCTACCACCCTCCCCTCCCTCCCCCCCCCACCTGCCTCAGCCCCAGGCTCCGCCCAGCAGCTGCTAGGCAGCTTCCCAGCTCACCTCCCTGGCCGGTGTGCGGAAGTTGAGTTTGGTGGAGACGTTGAGGGCGTCCCGCTTGTGGCGCAGCATTTCCTGGCGGCTGAAGGCGTTGGGCAGCGGGTCCAGCAGCCAGGTGTGAATGAGCCAGAACAGCGCGCTGAGGAACATGAAGGGCAGCGTGTACAGGCGCACCTGGGGGCAGGGGGCAGGGGGAGAGGGGGAGGGGGGACGGACGGCAGCCACAGCGGTCAGCAGCAGGGGGAGGGGGCAGCCGGGGGGGCAGGGGGCAGCGAGCGGGGCGGGGCGGGGGGCAGCAGGGGGAAGCTTTGGTTAGCATGATGTTCAGTGAGGTAAGTGGTCGGTGAAGGAAGCGATGCATCCTGAGGGTCACGACATGTGAAGGGTGTGTGAGTGGCCAGGGGCGAACAGGGGTGGGGTGGAGTGAGAAGGGGTGGAGAAGGTGGGGACCTCAGGGGCAGGGGGTGTGTGCATCAGCTGGTGGCGGGCCCAGGCCTGTGTTGCCCCTGCCCCTCCTGCCCCTGCCCCTCCTGCCCCTGCCCCTGCCCCTGCCCCTCCTGCCCCTGCCCCTGCCCCTGCCCCTCCTGCCCCTCCTGCCCCTGCCCCTCCTGCCCCTGCCCCTCCTGCCCCTGCCCCTCCTGCCCCTGCCCCTCCTGCCCCTGCCCCTCCTGCCCCTGCCCCTCCTGCCCCTGCCCCTCCTGCCCCTGCCCCTCCTGCCCCTGCCCCTCCTGCCCCTGCCCCTCCTGCCCCTGCCCCTCCTGCCCCTGCCCCTGCCCCTGCCCCTCCTGCCCCTCCTGCCCCTGCCCCTCCTGCCCCTGCCCCTCCTGCCCCTGCCCCTCCTGCCCCTGCCCCTCCTGCCCCTGCCCCTCCTGCCCCTGCCCCTCCTGCCCCTGCCCCTCCTGCCCCTGCCCCTCCTGCCCCTGCCCCTGCCCCTGCCCCTCCTGCCCCTGCCCCTGCCCCTGCCCCTCCTGCCCCTCCTGCCCCTGCCCCTCCTGCCCCTGCCCCTCCTGCCCCTGCCCCTCCTGCCCCTGCCCCTCCTGCCCCTGCCCCTCCTGCCCCTGCCCCTCCTGCCCCTGCCCCTCCTGCCCCTGCCCCTCCTGCCCCTGCCCCTCCTGCCCCTGCCCCTCCTGCCCCTGCCCCTCCTGCCCCTGCCCCTGCCCCTGCCCCTCCTGCCCCTCCTGCCCCTGCCCCTCCTGCCCCTGCCCCTCCTGCCCCTGCCCCTCCTGCCCCTGCCCCTCCTGCCCCTGCCCCTCCTGCCCCTGCCCCTCCTGCCCCTGCCCCTCCTGCCCCTGCCCCTCCTGCCCCTGCCCCTCCTGCCCCTGCCCCTCCTGCCCCTGCCCCTCCTGCCCCTGCCCCTCCTGCCCCTGCCCCTCCTGCCCCTGCCCCTCCTGCCCCTGCCCCTCCTGCCCCTGCCCCTCCTGCCCCTGCCCCTCCTGCCCCTGCTCCTCCTGCCCCTGCCCCTCCTGCCCCTGCCCCTCCTGCCCCTGCCCCTCCTGCCCCTGCCCCTCCTGCCCCTGCCCCTCCTGCCCCTGCCCCTGCCCCTCCTGCCCCTGCCCCTCCTGCCCCTGCCCCTCCTGCCCCTGCCCCTCCTGCCCCTGCCCCTCCTGCCCCTGCCCCTCCTGCCCCTGCCCCTCCTGCCCCTGCCCCTCCTGCCCCTGCCCCTGCCCCTCCTGCCCCTGCCCCTCCTGCCCCTGCCCCTCCTGCCCCTGCCCCTCCTGCCCCTGCCCCTCCTGCCCCTGCCCCTCCTGCCCCTGCCCCTCCTGCCCCTGCTCCTCCTGCCCCTGCCCCTCCTGCCCCTGCCCCTCCTGCCCCTGCCCCTCCTGCCCCTGCCCCTCCTGCCCCTGCCCCTGCCCCTCCTGCCCCTGCCCCTCCTGCCCCTGCCCCTCCTGCCCCTGCCCCTCCTGCCCCTGCCCCTCCTGCCCCTGCCCCTCCTGCCCCTGCCCCTCCTGCCCCTGCCCCTGCCCCTGCCCCTCCTGCCCCTGCCCCTGCCCCTGCCCCTCCTGCCCCTCCTGCCCCTGCCCCTCCTGCCCCTGCCCCTGCCCTCCTGCCCCTCCTGCCCCTGCCCCTCCTGCCCCTGCCCCTCCTGCCCCTGCCCCTCCTGCCCCTGCCCCTCCTGCCCCTGCCCCTCCTGCCCCTGCCCCTCCTGCCCCTGCCCCTCCTGCCCCTGCCCCTCCTGCCCCTGCCCCTGCCCTGCCCTCCTGCCCCTGCCCCTGCCCCTCCTGCCCCTGCCCCTCCTGCCCCTGCCCCTCCTGCCCCTGCCCCTCCTGCCCCTGCCCCTCCTGCCCCTGCCCCTCCTGCCCCTGCCCCTCCTGCCCCTGCCCCTCCTGCCCCTGCCCCTCCTGCCCCTGCCCCTCCTGCCCCTGCCCCTCCTGCCCCTGCCCCTCCTGCCCCTGCCCCTCCTGCCCCTGCCCCTCCTGCCCCTGCCCCTCCTGCCCCTGCCCCTCCTGCCCCTGCCCCTCCTGCCCCTGCCCCTCCTGCCCCTGCCCCTCCTGCCCCTGCCCCTCCTGCCCCTGCCCCTCCTGCCCCTGCCCCTCCTGCCCCTGCCCCTCCTGCCCCTGCCCCTGCCTGCCTCCTGCCCCTGCCCCTCCTGCCCCTGCCCCTCCTGCCCCTGCCCCTCCTGCCCCTGCCCCTCCTGCTGCCGCTGCCCCTCCTGCCCCTGCCCCTCCTGCCCCTGCCCCTCCTGCCCCTCCTGCCCCTGCCCCTCCTGCCCCTGCCCTCCTGCCCCTGCCCCTCCTGCCCCTGCCCCTCCTGCCCCTGCCCCTCCTGCCCCTGCCCCTCCTGCCCCTGCCCCTCCTGCCCCTGCCCCTCCTGCCCCTGCTCCTCCTGCCCCTGCCCCTCCTGCCCCTGCCCCTCCTGCCCCTGCCCCTCCTGCCCCTGCCCCTCCTGCCCCTGCCCCTCCTGCCCCTGCCCCTCCTGCCCCTGCTGCCCCTGCCCCTCCTGCCCCTGCCCCTCCTGCCCCTGCCCCTCCTGCCCCTGCCCCTCCTGCCCCTGCCCCTCCTGCCCCTGCCCCTCCTGCCCCTGCCCCTGCCTGCCCCTGCCCCTCCTGCCCCTGCCCCTGCCCTGCCCCTCCTGCCCCTGCCCCTCCTGCCCCTGCCCTCCTGCCCCTGCCCCTCCTGCCCCTGCCCCTCCTGCCCCTGCCCCTCCTGCCCCTGCCCCTCCTGCCCCTGCCCCTCCTGCCCCTGCCCCTCCTGCCCCTGCCCTCCTGCCCCTGCCCCTCCTGCCCCTGCCCCTCCTGCCCCTGCCCCTCCTGCCCCTGCCCCTCCTGCCCCTGCCCCTCCTGCCCCTGCCCCTGCCTGCCCCTGCCCCTCCTGCCCCTGCCCCTCCTGCCCTGCCCTCCTGCCCCTGCCCCTCCTGCCCCTGCCCCTCCTGCCCCTGCCCTCCTGCCCTGCCCCTCCTGCCCCTGCCCCTGCCTGCCCCTGCCCCTCCTGCCCCTGCCCCTCCTGCCCCTGCCCCTCCTGCCCCTGCCCTGCCCTCCTGCCCCTGCCCCTCCTGCCCCTGCCCCTCCTGCCCCTGCCTCCTCCTGCCCCTGCCCCTCCTGCCCCTGCCCCTCCTGCCCCTGCCCCTCCTGCCCCTGCCCGCTCCTGCCCCTGCCCCTCCTGCCCCTGCCCCTCCTGCCCCTGCCTGCCTCCTGCCCCTGCCCCTCCTGCCCCTGCCCCTCCTGCCCCTGCCCCTCCTGCCCCTGCCTCCTGCCTCCTGCCCCTCCTGCCCCTGCCCCTCCTGCCTCCTGCCCCTCCTGCCCCTGCCCTGCTGCCTGCCGCTGCTGCTGCCCCTCCTGCCCCTGCCGCTGCCTGCCTCCTGCCCCTGCTGCTCCTGCCCCTCCTGCCTGCCTGCCTGCCTGCCGCCTGCCGCTCCTGCCCCTGCCCCTGCTGCTCCTGCCTCCTGCTGCCCCTCCTGCCCCTGCCTGCCTCCTGCCCCTGCCCCTCCTGCCCCTGCCCCTCCTGCCCCTGCCGCTGCCGCTGCCGCTCCTGCCCCTGCCCCTCCTGCCCCTGCCCCTGCTGCCGCTCCTGCCCCTGCCCCTCCTGCCCCTGCCCCTCCTGCCCCTGCCCCTGCCTGCCTGCCTCCTGCCCCTGCCCCTCCTGCCCCTGCCCCTCCTGCCCTGCCCCTCTGCTGCCCCTCCTGCCCCTGCCCCTCCTGCCCCTGCCCCTCCTGCCCCTGCTCCTCCTGCCCCTGCCCCTCCTGCCCCTGCCCCTCCTGCTCCTCCTGCTGCCCTCCTGCCCCTGCCCTCCTGCCCTGCCCCTCCTGCCCCTGCCCCTCCTGCCCCTGCCCCTCCTGCCCCTGCCTCCTCCTGCCCCTGCCTCCTCCTGCCCCTGCCCCTCCTGCCCCTGCCCCTCCTGCCCCTGCCCCTCCTGCCCCTGCCCCTCCTGCCCTGCCCCTCCTGCCCCTGCCCCTCCTGCCCCTGCCCCTCCTGCCCTGCCCCTCCTGCCCCTGCCCCTCCTGCCCCTGCCCCTCCTGCCCCTGCCCCTCCTGCCCTGCCCCTCCTGCCCTGCCCCTCCTGCCCTGCCCCTCCTGCCCCTGCCCTCCTGCCCCTGCCCCTCCTGCCCCTGCCCTCCTGCCCCTGCCCCTCCTGCCCCTGCCCCTCCTGCCCCTGCCCCTCCTGCCCCTGCCCCTCCTGCCTGCCCCTCCTGCCCCTGCCCCTCCTGCCCTGCCCCTCCTGCCCTGCCCCTCCTGCTGCCCTCCTGCCCCTGCCCCTCCTGCCCCTGCCCCTCCTGCCCCTGCCCCTCCTGCCCCTGCCCCTCCTGCCCCTGCCCCTCCTGCCCCTGCCCCTCCTGCCCCTGCCCCTCCTGCCCCTGCCCTCCTGCCCCTGCCCCTCCTGCCTGCCTCCTCCTGCCCCTGCCCCTCCTGCCCTGCCCCTCCTGCCCCTGCCCCTCCTGCCCCTGCCCCTCCTGCCCCTGCCCTCCTGCCCCTGCCCCTCCTGCCCTGCCTCCTCCTGCCCCTCCTGCCCCTGCCTCCTCCTGCCCTGCTGCCCCTCCTGCCCCTGCCCCTCCTGCCCCTGCCCCTCCTGCCCCTGCCCCTCCTGCCCTGCCCCTCCTGCCCCTGCCCCTCCTGCCCTGCCCCTCCTGCCCCTGCCCCTCCTGCCCCTGCCCCTCCTGCCCCTGCCCCTCCTGCCCCTGCTCCCTCCTGCCCCTGCCCCTCCTGCCCCTGCCCCTCCTGCCCCTGCCTCCTCCTGCCCCTGCCCCTCCTGCCCCTGCCCCTCCTGCCCCTGCCCCTCCTGCCCTGCCCCTCCTGCCCCTGCCCCTCCTGCCCCTGCCCCTCCTGCCCCTGCCCCTCCTGCCCCTGCCCCTCCTGCCCCTGCCCCTGCCCCTCCTGCCCCTGCCCCTCCTGCCCCTGCCCCTCCTGCCCCTGCTGCTGCCCCTGCCTCCTGCTCCTGCTCCTGCTCCTGCCCCTGCCGCCTCCTGCCCCTGCCCTGCTGCTGCTCTGCCGCTGCCCCTCCTGCCCCTGCCCTGCCCTCCTGCCCCTGCCCCTGCCTGCCCCTCCTGCCCCCTGCCCCTGCCCCTCCTGCCCCTGCCTGCCTCCTGCCCCTGCCCCTCCTGCCCCTGCCCCTCCTGCCCCTGCCCCTCCTGCCCCTGCCCCTCCTGCCCCTGCCCCTCCTGCCC